>CAMXCT020000003.1:314781-397281 GCA_947184155.2 Cladocopium goreaui
CTTTGTCCTTAATCCTCAGTTTCCAGGGTTTCCCACATTCCAGCAGCATTTGGCTATCTTAGTTGGCTTAGACAGTCCACGGTGTCGGAAATAAGTGTGGAAGTCGCAAGATGGATTTCTGGAGCTGCGTAAGCACCCTGCTGCTTTTGATGGGAGCAAGTTGCAGCTGGGATGCAAAATTGCTAGGTCATTAAAGGGTGTTGAAGAGCTAAATACGTGCCGGATCACGCTGAACATTGTAGTTCAAGGCCAAATGTTATAACATGTTTCTAATTGAATGGTCACTGTACCGGTGGCAAGGGAATTCGGCTGACGTGAACTTTTGGTTGGCTATTTTGCTTTTCAGGATTACAAGGGGCGGATGGCAGGCGGCAGGCGTGATGAAACCTCACAGCCACCTGAAAGCTAAAATGAATTTGTAAGCGGAGTTGATGCAACAGGTATCTTCAAAGGAAGTTTAGTTAGACAACTTCTGAGTTACGGACGACTGTCCAGGGGCATTCTTTTCAGCATGTCATCATCATGCTATCATTATGTTCATGCCAACATGATATCATAATCGTTCACGTGAGGAGAGTAACAGTGCGGGAACGCGTGATGTCACGGGTGACAACACTCTCGGGCGCGAAACCCTGTGTCTTTTTCGGGTCAAGTGGTTTCTGGGGTCGCTGAAGTAGGGTCTCTGTTTCCGCGGGTTCGCGCGTTGATCTGCAAAAGTTGTCAACAAAAAGTGCACAGGACTGTGACATACTGTGGCGAGAGCTTGCTTTGCAATTCAAAATCTAAAAGAGAGTGAGGTGCGCGGAGCACTTTTAGAAGATGAGCTCGGCAAAACGTGCACCAGACTGTAGCGAGAGCTCGATTTCAGGTAAAACTTGTCCAAAAATGGCCTGTTAGGAGCACTTTTGGCAGATGAGGTCAGCAAAATGTGCACCAGACTGTAGCGAGAGCTCGGCCTCACATAAAAACGGCAAAAAAACAACACAATGCTCGGAGTAGCGCGGAACCGTCCCCATTGTCAGCGCTGCTCGAACGTTGGTCGATTGAGTGCGACACTCCTGCTATGCGAGTTTGCAACCGGCTGTGACAGAACGCATTGGCATGGCTGCGCGCAGCAAAGCCTGATTGATGCTACGACGCTCCTGGTAAGTGCGATTGCAGCTACATGCATTGTGACAGCTGCGTGGCAGGTAGTCTTCAAGTCTACGGAAGTTGGATTTGTCATGGAGTTACCAGGGAAAGTCTTTCAATAATTTTGCTGTGCGTGTCGTTGTCACCAAAGGGTGCCGCAAGTTGGGTGATGCAGCGATGAGGAGCTGTATGGTGAATCTCCGACACGATTTAACATTTAGTTTTTTTTGAACATGGCTGAAAGAATCTAATTTGACGTATTTTTTTGCACAGCTTTGGCTTGAGTCCGGTTGGTGCGGTTGTTTGAGCCAACGGCCATTTACAATTTCAGCGGACTGTTGTTTGTCATGTTGTTGTTGTTGTTGTTGTTGTTGTTGTTGTTGTTGTTGTTGGGCCCAAACTAAGAAAAAGTTTCGGTAGCAGCCCACGTCATGCAGTTTTGTTTTGGTGGGTTAGTTCCTTCTTTCATTTATTCATCAAAACACTCATTCTGTGTTCATGCGTTCATGCCTTCATGCGTTCATGTGTTGACTGTTGACTCATTGTTTCATCGATTCATTGGTTCGCTGGTTGGTTGATTCATTGAGTCATTGCTTCGTTGATTCTTTGATTCACTGTTTCATTGATTCATTGGTTCATCGATTTATTGGTTCATTGTTTCATTCACTCATTTGCGCGCGGATTCTTTCATGTCATTTCATTGGCATCTCAACCACCATTTGCTCTTGTGCTGATGCACCTCACAGCTTCAACCGCTCATGGTTTCTGCACCTCAAAAACGTTCCTATAGGCCATCTCCTATTTTCGAAACTTCCGCCCCGGCACATGCCGGGCACTATCTGGCATTTCTGTTACTGTTGCGCAGTTGAGATCTTAGTTGGGCTATGGTGGTAGGAAATTTGCATGGCTTTAGGTGCATCACGGTCATCACGGTTTTGACACCACCCCCAAAACGTCAACCAAAAAACTAGCAATAGCTACGATGGTTTTGGCTCCTACAAGCAAGTAAGAGGTTGGGCATGGCAGTGTAAATCATTCAGCTGTTTTTTTGCCTTGTTCATCGCGGTTGTGGTCACATGGGTGATAGCCTTCAAGTCAGGGTTCAGCGAGACAGAGTTCAAGGACGTGGACCCATGGCGCGAGCCTGAAGGTGCCTCAGGAGACATAGTTCGACAAGAACCTCCAGCAAGGATTTCAAGTGGAGTCAAAGAGAGGGTACTCAAAATGAGTGCCCATAGACCAGCAGGACGAGTCAGAGTTGTTGCCACCGGATGCATCAGAGGTGGACAAATGGTATCAGAATTTCATAGTGACTATGGGGGCTCCTCCGGATGAAGCTGAAGAACCTACAGCTTCACAGTTGGCAGCGTTGCGCAAGAAGGTGCATGTTTTCTGATGATTCAGTACGGGTAGGTACATAGGACACTTTCTATATATGTGGGTACGGAGTCTTGGTACGCTGGTGCGGTCTCTTGGTACGGTGGGTACGGTGGGTATGGTACGCTGGGTACGGTACGGTACGGTGGGTACGGTGGGTACGGCACATGCGGGTACGATGGGTACGGTACGGTGGGTGCAGGTACGCACCCACCGTACCATCGTACCGTACCCACCGTACCATCGTACCGTACCCACCGTACCTCCCGTACCGTACCCAGCGTACCCAGCGTACCGTACCCAGCGTACCCACCGTGCGAGGCAAAAGAGCAGGAGGGAGAGGAGTTGCCGTCGTCTTCAACTGGCCAGTCGAAGAAACAAAGGCGGGAAGAACAAAATGAGTTCTCCATAGAGGAATGAGAAACCCTGCAGCTGCGGTGGCCAGGTTGCACCAAGTCAAGAAGATCGGAAGCCAGATCCACATGGCATGGATGGACTTCATAAAAAACCATCCTAAGGCGTTGGAGGCCGCAAACTATGGGTCGAGCGAGGCAAAGATTGACGAGAAGATCCTGGCAGAATGGTCCGAGAGGTTGTCGTCATTACTCGGAGTGATGGACCAAGACGGCATCACGTTGAAAGAGAAGGTGGAATTTGCGTCTCCTTTGAAGGCAGCCATGTGGGACGCTTGGAGGGTCTGTGCACGAGACCCTGAGCAGTTCATAGGCCAATGGGCAAGAGAAGGTGTCCCATTGGGAATGGAACAGAGCATCCCCGACGCAGGCATCTTTCCCAGGGTGGAAGCTGGCGGCGCCTTGGAGACAAAGACCGACATGGCGATCTTGCACCCCCTCCGCAACTATGACTCGGTGGAGGCACAACTGGATGAGGCAGCCATTGAAATTGACCGATATGTCAAGAAGGGCTTTTGCAAAGTCTTGGCACTGGAAGAAATCCATTCCAGGTTTCCAGCTGGGACTGCGTCCAGATTGGCCCTGATATTGAAGCAGAAGGCGGACGGCAGCACAAAGAGAAGGATAGTGATCGACATGCGGAGATCCAAAGGGAACGACCGGGCGAAGATAGAGGAACGAATAGTTCTGCCAAGGTCCCAAGACATCGTGGCGAGTCTGCGAGTCATGAGAGCCCGAGAACATGAGCTGGTGGCGAAAGCGAAACGAGGTCGATCCTCAAGGGGTCCAAGAGGCACACTGAGGCAGAAGTAGAATTCGTGCTGCTGGACCTGAAGGACGCCTTCTGCCATTTCGGCGTCCTTCCACCCTGCTGAGGGACAGACGCAGGTTTACATTGACGATGTGGCCCTGATGCTGCGAGGCTCAAAAGAATGGAGGGAGATACAGCTGTCCAAGGTGATTTATGTCCTCTCTGCGTTTGGGGTTCTCTGTGTATCAGCAGGCCCCCTATCCCTCGAGGAAGCATCGGTGACCACCCCCCATACCGGCCCGACCTCGTCCAGCGGCTCGGTTCTGATCATCATGTTCTCCTTTGACTCGAAGGCTGCACGCAGCCAGGGCAGTGTGGTGCCCATCCTTTTCACGGCCACGAGGCCCACCTTAATTCTCTGATCTCTTGTCCTCTTTTGGGCTCTCTCGTGCTCCGACTGTTCCTCCTGTTGCACCTTGGTGAGGATGGCATACAGGGCCGTCACCGT
This sequence comes from Cladocopium goreaui, assembly GCA_947184155.2. Lineage (NCBI taxonomy): Eukaryota > Dinophyceae > Suessiales > Symbiodiniaceae > Cladocopium > Cladocopium goreaui. The sequence continues at coordinate 318,962 of CAMXCT020000003.1, forward strand.
CCATTTCAAACGTGGCACTATTCCCGCTACCCAGGCCAGTTTGCCCAGGAAGGTGCGTAGATCTTTCACTGGGATCATGCCCTTCCCATCCCATGCCTTCAAGGTGTCGCAGATGTCCTCCACCATCTTTTTCGGAGTGCCCAGGACCACCTTGTCAGGGAAGAGCTCAAACTCCGTTACAATCCAGACCACTCTCTTCCCCCGTTCACCTTTCTCCATCGACATGGGGCGAGAATGGCACATCTTGGAAGCATTCGAGGCCCCGGTGCAGGCGAACCAAGCAAAAGCCCTCGAGATACCGTTCCAGCAGGCGGCGGGTCAGGCAGTGCTGGAGGGCCTGGCAGTAGGGCACTGCAGTTGTGGTCCACCAAGATTCAAGGTGGACCAGTGGTCATCAGGAGCGACAGTTCAGTCGCCCTGTCGATGTCAAAGAAGATGTCGTCACCAACCAAGACCTTGAACTATCTGGCGGCCAAGATAGCGTTGCTCCTGGAGCATGCCACAATCACCAAGCTGGTGCCCCAACATGTGCCGGGGAAACTCAACACGGAAGCAGACTGGCTTTCGAGGCTTGGTGACCGTGGGCAGATGCCCCCTACACTGGTCGACGTCAAGATAGAGTGGGCGGCAGGCTCCTGAGAGGGGTTATGACATGCTGGCGATGGTACGAGGGCACCACTCACAAGGGACGAAGAGCCCAGAGACTGACCAGAGAAGCGAGCCCAAGAACAACGCCAGTGCAAAGAGATGGAATGTTGGAGCCTGGGACGCATACGAATACCGAGCAAACGTCCCCAAACTATCTCAGCATGACAGAGATAAGAGCACCAGAAGATCGACACAACTTGGTCTTAAGCGAGGAGACGCCGAGCTCATCAATATGGGGCCCACACTTCAACACAAGGAGGGTAAGCTTCGCAGAGGAGCTACGACTCCGCAGAGCAGAGCCAAAAGGATGGCGACGGTGATGGGTGCAATGATCGCAGCAGCCAGTCCGAGAAAATGAGAGGAAGCGAGACACAGATCCCCCTGAAACTGGTGGGAGAGAAGGTCAAAGACCGAGCCTGGCTGGGCAATGTAAAGAAAAGCTTCATCAGGAAGTTTTATGCAGCATCGACACTGGCAACGAAGAATACAAAAAGAAAGAAAGCGATAGAGATCCTCGAGGGCATGGGATGCAAACACTTCCCTTTGGATGTGGACACCCTCACAACCCTTGCAGCAGTTTTGGATTCCACGGGAATGAGAGCAGGTGACCAATACCTTGCAGAAGCGAAGGCCATGCACGTGGAAGGGGGGCATGACTGGACACTACTCCTAGAGAAACAGCTCTCGTCGTGCAAGAGAGCGATGCAAAGAGGCAAAGGCCCAGAGTGCAGAGCAAAAGAGGTCAGAGTGAGTGCCATCTCGGAGGACCAATGGACCGGGGTCTGCGAAGGAAAAGGTGAACCGAAACGAGTGGCGTGGTTTTACGCCTGGGCAACGGTGTGGATGCTGCGGGCAATTGAGGCGGCAAACATGAAGGCGAGCGATGTCGTCTTAAAGTTTGAGGAGAAGATGGTTAGACTTCACGTGCGGAAATCAAAGACAGATCAGAAGGGCTCAGGCACGTGGAGAACCTTCAAGTGCTGTCAAAAGGAGCAATGTGCCAGAGACTGCGCATTTAATCTGGCAATACTTGCACTCAACGACTTGGGGAACGCAGACAAGGAGCCCCCGCTGTTCCCAGATTCTGACAGGAAACCGGTGTCAAAGATCCACATGGTGACGGCATGTGCCAGACATTTAAATTTAGATGAAGCAATGTCAGGTCACTCAGCCCGCAGATCAGGGGCAATGTGCTACGCTCGGAAGGGGCTTAGCATCCAGGCCATCCAATTCTTGGGGAGATGGAAATCGTCAGCAGTTTTTCGGTATGTGGAGGAGGCCATGACGGAAATACCCCTCAACGTGACAGACGGAAAGACAGCTGAAGCGGGCGAGACACAGAACCAAGAGGCAAACAAAAAGAAAAGGGCCCTGAGGCCCAAGTCAAAAGCTGCACCACCGCAGCGGGAAGCTTCTGAAGAACCCACAAGGGGACTTACAAAACCTCTCGTCCCCAGTTCGGTCTTCGCCATCTCAAGTCCAGAGGCCACTGGACGAAGCACCTTGTAGGCCAGGCCGCGTGGGGAATACCGTTAGATCAGTGGGCTACGATCTGCGGCTGGAACTTCGCCAGAAGGAACGTGAAGGTGGAGTTGACCCAAAACCCAAGGCGGTTGGCCTCACATTGCAAGAAGTGCCAGGTGCCAGAGAGTGTGCGCAGGGCATGGAACTTCATGGACAAGATCCACGTCTGAGAATCTGTGAAGATGTGGCAGAAGAATGAAAATCAGAAATGGGATGGAACCCATTAGTACAACTGCCAAAGATAGGGCAGACCAGCGCCAAAACGCAAAACAGTGCGCAACTTGCATGGAGGGTGGGAGGGCTTGCATGTCTCAGACATATCGATTGTTTGATCGAGTTATCCCCACAACAAACGCCAACGCTATTTGAAAAAAATAAACACTACGGACACCAAAACATTTTTGAATCCAAGTAAATGTGCGCGCGGAAAGGATCAAAAGAACCGAAAGAATATGTTCTGAAACACCACCGAGATATAAATACGGAAATCATTTTGCAGGGGCACCTTTCACAAAAGAATGAACGTAACTGGCTCTGATGTTCTTTCTTTCATGACATGCTTTCCTACTGTTATTTCCAAACCAAGTACCCCATAAGTGCACGAATTGATCAAACTTAGGTCCAGAGAAAACCACATTTTTGTACTGACTTGAACATGGGAGCCAAGAGAACCGTTTTTGGAGCAAATGCAGCATTGCATTCTTGAAAAAACCCTAAGAACACAGTGCAATTTTTAGTGCAATTCTTAGTGCAATTCCTGTAGGGATAGTTTGTGTGAGTTGTGTGTACACAGTGTACATGTTTTGTCAGGTATGCTCCAAGGCTGTGCACCTTCTGGAGGTGAGTCAGCACCCGACAGCATCAAGGGATCAGAGGACAGGGAATTGCAGAGGAGTCCAGGAGAGTGTGGGAAACCCGTTTTCTATTCCTATAACATATGGGAATGAATATATAATATATCATAATATATCATGAATCTATAATGTATGGATTTTCGATTTTTTCTTTCATCCCAGTTGGTCCTTCGCACAGGACCTCATGTCTCAAAAGGCACATGGCACTTGTGTGGGACCACCACAAAATCCGCTTCGCTGGGATGCTGACTACGCAACAGTCCCTGGCTGAGATGAAAGTGGATGGGTAGCATGATATTTGTGGGGTGGTGTCAATCGCACCAATGAACGAATATTGTGGACATGAACTGGACGACAAGAAACGACACCTCTCAGCACTTGAGGCAGACAGCATTTGTTGTTTCAACAGACACCACGCAGAGTTTGCCGGATCCTGGGAACGAACTGGCTTGCCCGCTGCCATTGCTAGTCCTTCTCTCAGACGTGGGGCCTATGAAATCTAAGCGCCTCAAAAGGGAACGGTGGTCTATGGTGGTCTATTCATGTCGTCGCTTTGGGCACTTCACTGCACATCATTTTGCTATTTTGAAAGTTACTAAAATCGTCCTTGCAGGTCAAGCATCCAACTCCACGATCATGTTTTACGACTCCGTGACAGGCAGATGGATACATAATATAGAAATGCAAAAATATGCAGAAATGCTTCTGCATTTCTTCTGAAAGATGGAGCTAGAAAGACTTCATGAAACCTGTAGCAGCTACTTTAGCCACACCATTTATAACTTTTCACTAGACTATGCGCAGACTTCGCACAGACCATGAATATCTATGAATGAACATGTTCAGGCAAACCACTCTTCAAAGCTCCAAAAGGCAGGGAACTTGTAGTGCAAAGCTTCGATCAGGTCAAATAGGAACGTCGCCTTACTTCAAGCCGTTGCCGGGTGCATAGCCGTTGTCACAACATTGTTGGCTGGGTCTCAGGTCGAAGTTGGGAGGACTTCAACAAGGAGCCGCTGATCACAGTTCCACGTTCCACTTTGAGCTCTACATGAGTTTTTCCTCCATGGCTCAGCGCAGTGCTGTAAGCACATGCAGTAGGCAAAGTAGGCAAAGTGGGCAAATGCATATGCCCGATTCGTTTGCTCACTGTGCGCATGCCTCAGGAATCGAAAGCCCACGGTTGGCCATCGTTTCGGGATGATGAAACCTGGTTCAAACTAAATATTGTGGCCTCAAGGGCTTGGGACTTCACGCATTGCAATGCACATGGCAGTATGGACGCGTGCAATCAAATTAAGCCGTACTCGCCAAGTCGTCAAACTCACAGTCGAACACACTTAAGCTCCTAAAGCTCTAGAATCTTCAGAATCTGGCTCGCGCACAAACGTGCCTTGCTGACATGTGCAGATCCATGCACCCACAATCAAGCCTGTCCCAACAACATTTGTGATTGGCATGTTGTTGTTTGTGGAGTGACATTTGAGGAAGTGGTGATCGAGAATGTAAGAGTGCTTTCAGATGGGGAAGCTGTGAGCATAGATGGAACACATCTGGGTCACAACCTTCCCGACGGCAAAGGAAACCGCAACTTGTTTTGATTACATTTATTTTGATTTTGCCTTTCTGTTTGCTTGGATGTTAGGTTTACAATAAGTTTATGCGACTCAAAGGTAGAACGCCAAAAGAAATTTTGTTGCCAATCACTAGAAACCGATTACGGAACCTCCAGAGACTCAAATCTCTATTTGTGGCTTGAGGCTATTGCATCAATTTGGTTTCTGTGGCCGGCATGCCAACACCAGAGTGAGTGGAGTGTCTTAAGTCTGGCAGGCTAAAGCAACCCACTTTTTGCTTGCCAGAAATGCCAGAATGTGATCTTGCGCAACTCGTAGCTTAGTGTTCTTGTATTTCTTTCCTGGCTAGGAAGCTGAGTCCTCAAGGGACTGGTTTTCTGCCTAACTGACATTAGGTGTAAGTGTACAGGACTGAAATGGGTAGGTCACGAGGCCTTCCTGGTTTTCCATGCAACGAGGCGACTGGTCAGGGTCAATGATTTCGTGTTTCCTCCGAGTGGACGGAAGCTGCCTTCATACTGATGCCTTAGCGGCTGCAGCATACAAGCTTGCGCTGCACAGACACGAAGCATCAGGATCTGTAAAGAAAAGGGCTAGAATGGGCTAGGAAAAAGAGCAAACTTACAAGAGAGCTATGGACAGGTTATATTATATTATATTATATTATATCATATTATATTATATTATATTGTATTGTATTATATTATATACATTATATTGTATTATATTATATTATATTATATCATATTATATTATATTATATTATATTATATTAGACATCATTATATTACATTATATTATATTACATTATATTATAATATATTATATTGTATTGTATTATATTATATTATATCATATCATATTAAATTTTATTATATTTTATATATAGCTTTATTTAGCTTCATTTAGCTTCATTTTTAGCTTCTGTTTTTGGAACGGACCCTGGATGAACTGTTGCCCACTGTTGCCCACTGTTGCCCACTGTTGCCCACTGTTGCCCGCTCGTGGCCTGTCTCAGGTTCAGCAGGTGCGTATGAGAATCACCGAAAGGGCTGGAACATTGCAAGAGCATTGCAGAGCATTTGGAAAACAGAAAATGAACGAAATGGACATGAAATGGACATGAAATGGACATGGACAAATTGACAAATTGCATTTAACTGCATTTCTCCATGGACAAGACTGACATCTCTTTAGCCTTCGATATGTTGATATGCACAGGATTCAGCAAGGTGGGGCTTTAAGATGCACTCGCCAGACGGAAACATGTACAGTAACATGTCCATCAGTCGGCAGACTTGTCCTATTCATACGAACATACTGTAGATACTTGCAAAAGAGTTGATGGTTCATCATATATTTGGGCAAGAAAAAACATGTTTGCGATTCATTTCTTAGCTTCGTTGATTTTCGTTTGCTTCAAGGTTGGTCTCAGTTGGTTGGGAATGCATCAATTCCAAGCAGACACATACAGTGAAAGGCCCTTCGCACGTTGGGACAGGCCTACCACCAAGGAACAAAAAACAAGTCCTCACTCTCACCAAGACAATTCCCATTTTCAGCTCTTTCGTACCCAGCATCTTGAGAAGCATACCAGCAGCCACAGAAGCACAGAAGATTAGCTCTAGATTAGCTCTAGATTGTACATAGATTAGCGATTAGCGTATTTAGCTTTCAAAATTTTCAGGGCATCGCCAATCCCTTCCCGGGCGTTGACGTCTTGGTCTCAGCTTCGCTCGATTGCTCGATTGCTCGATTGCTAAGTATGTGCAGTATGCGCACGGGATTGAATTTCTGAATGGGGTGATGGAACTTGGAATATCTTGGAATATCTTGGAATCTTGGAATATGTGTATGTGATCGCAGTGATCGCAGTGATCGCATGTGTATTTTTATAAGTTCGAACCCTGCGGCCCCACTTCACCACACAGGACACTGGTGGCAACCAAGTATGCATGGACACACAATGCAAAATTCAGTTCAATACACTACGCAGCCCAAAGCCTACAATGTGGGAGTTAAGCATTCTTCCTCGTCACCGGGCAACTATAGATCACCACAGAGAGCTTTTTGCCTAGCTGAGAAAGACGATGCTAAACTGCCCTGAGTTGTTTTAATGTCTTGTGGAAAATCCAAGCAATCCAAGACAACAGACAGTAAAGCAACAGTGCGTATGGCAAACAAAGTTCTTAAGAGAAAACCATGTTTGAGAGATAGACCCTCGTTGAGCAACCAAAGGCATCAACATAATATGATGTCCACAAATAAACAAAATTAAACAAGTAACAATAGTGGATGAATGTGCAGACAGTCAAACAATTACGGTGCATTCTTATCAATCTTTGCACCGATGCAAGGCACTTCCTCGGAAAACCGCACAGATATAGACTTAAACAGACTAAGAATCTCTAAAAACACAGGGTTTGCTTTGCAATTGCATTCCCCGCACAAAACCATTTCTTTGCAAAAAAGGTCCTTGAAAGATGTCTGTAAGGCCTTGTGTGATTGACACCGAACGCTCTTTGGAACTCATCGTCCATGTTACTTTGTGTTGTACTTGCTGTAAGCTGTATTATATTTTCTTGTGTAAAAACAATGTTATCTTAAATCGCAACGACCATTTGCGCGGTAAACTGTTTCTTGAGTTCCTTGATCTGTTTGTCAAAGCTTGGTGTTAGTTCAGGCACCGATGGGAACCATCGAATCTGTGCAAGCTGCTGCACGGCTCCTAGCGAAATGCTATGTCTGCTATGTGTCAAGAGCAGGTGATTTGTTTTGCACGAGGCTTCTGACATGTTCTAATCGATTCTAACTCTAACCAACCAAAAGGTCTTGATTTGATCCGGCACCCGGGTTTGAAGGTTTGAAGAAACTCTCACAGTGTCAAGACAGGTTTCTTCAAGGTTCCAAAAATGTTGAGATTACAGGGAAAGGTTCCCAGGCAGGGTCCCAAGAGCAACCATTCCGAAAAGACCTGCAATGTTGCAGGCAACGGTTCCAAGTACGATCGCAACGATCTCATGACCTCACTATCCTACTATTAGCACGAACATCATGCTTATTTCATTGCTTGTAGGGCCATGTTTGAACCTTGATGCGTGCACAACCCAGATTTGGTGAATTCATCCTTCAGGTTGCAGAAAACCCGGAAGATGGCCGCCATGTGCTCGTGGCCTATGTGTCAGAGATCAGCCACCACACATTTCCCGAAAGGTTCCTGATCTTGGACGATATGCTTTCTTCATCTTTCTTCCAACAGCAACTCAAAAATTGCAACACATGGGAACTCTGGAAGCTTTTCTGAATCACTTCTGTTTGTTCTTTCATATTATGGCTTGGGAGGTTTGTGCAAGCTCTGCCAACCAACATTCAAGCCATGCAGATTAGCAAAGCATGTGCATAGAGAAGTTAGCAAGTGTTCTAAAAATCAATGGCAACTTCGTAATTTGGCCTTTGGGCTTACGTTGGCTTCGTTTGATTTGTGTAGGCCACTGTAGGCCTGCAGGCATCCTGCATTTTGGATTTCCTAAGGCCTCCAGGAAATCATCGTGTTTCTGCAACAAGCCACACTCTCAGCACTAGATCAGGGCGCGTGGGAAACTCTCAATGGATTCTCCACACACGCGTCTATTTGCGACTTTGCTCTTTTTGCCAGTGTGACAAAACATGTATACTTTGATGTTCCACTTAGTTCCTGAAAGGTTGCATGACATCCCTTTTGTGCCAGGTTCAGACATGGGCCCGGGCGAGGCCAAATTGTTGGCACTTGTGCGAACGGTAAAATGCCAAGCCGCTTGTTGGTGAGATGTGCCCACCCTGCCAATCAAAACAAAGAGACCCCAGTCAGGGGTTCTTCGGTGCCATATAGCACCAATATCTACGGATTGGTTGCTTGTTCTATCTAGTTTTAGTTGGACCTTGGCAGGCTCAGCTGATTGAAGTGCAGAAGCTTCTCAGTAGGCATGGTGTGAACACTTCAAGCTACGGTAGAGAAGGCTGGGTTATGAGCATCAAGTGCTTGTGTTGAGAGCTGCACACGTGAGCGAGAGAGCTGGGTTGAAACAAAGTGCCGACACATGTGCACAGAATTCAGAATTCACACATTTTTGACATTTTAGCCGGCCATCAGAATTCAGACAAACCAGTTTAAAGTCTGAATGCTGCAGCCGGCTTGGGAAGGAGGAACACATCCAGGGTCTTGCCAAGCGGCTTTATAACTTGAACACCTCTTTGTAGGAACTCATTGGACCTTGGACGTTCTCAACCTTTCTTGATGACGATTGATTTTTTTTTTAAATAAAACTCGGAAGCCTTCACCAGCATAGCTAAAAGAGGGCTTGGAAAAGAGATACATTAAAAGAAGTCTCAATTTCTGCCGGAGAAAGAAGAGAAAAGAGCACCTTTGCCATTAAGCAATTTGAGGCATGACCAAGTCTCGACTTTGCAGAGAGCCAGGTTGCCTCACTGTCAAAGATCTAGCCAGAGAAGTGTCACACGGCCAGTGCCGGCTGGAGACCGATGAGGTGCTATCATCGAAGAGCTGGGCATCCGACTTGAGTCACAGAAAGGAAGTAGAGGAAGTAGACGAAGTAGACTAACTAGACTTGAGTCTTAGGACTGACTTTTGTGTTGTTCATCTTGCAGTTCGACCATTCTAAGACTATTCCTTAAACTATTCCGTTACGAAAGTATTCTAAACACCTGGAACCATACCATCAAGCCATCAAGCCTCTATCGAAGCGTACCACTTGGGTGAGAAGGTGGTTTAACACGGAAGGAAAACCCAAATAGAATCCTAAAGAATTAGAATCCTTTGGCATCCTTTGGCATGATGCAAAAAAAATCTATCTTCTTTTTAAAGCAAGAAAAAGTACTGCTGGCTGGTCTCCAACTCACCCCTGGATTGAATGTAACATGTAGGATTTGAATTTGTCGTGACAAAAGTTGCACATAAATGCTTAGTTTAGGTCGATTTGAAATTAGTGGAAGATTGAGCATCTACTAAGATATCACTTGATATCACCTGGCTGACCCTATCGGCATGCTGCCTCTGCTTGCATCGGCTCCGGACGCAGAATGGAAAGCTGCTCCGGAATGTCTCCCTGGTTGAGGTCACTCTGGCCCAGCACCTAGCCCTGCCACAGAATTGGCATTGGCTATATAAGTGGAAACGATTCGAATACTCTTATGTTTCTGTCCAATTCTCAATCACGATCAAATCGCCGAGTCATCACCGTCTTTCCTTGTTGTTTTCATCGCCTATCACCTTTGGTCCTGAGGTTGTGCGCATCACAGGTGGTCGCCTAGCCCTAGTTGAGGAAGAGCAGATTCTCGATGATGGTGCGCGACCTGGGTGTCTTTTGGGCGCCACATGTAGAGCTTCATAGAGCTTATGTGTGTGCTACAACAGTACTGAGTTTCCAGCAGTACCAAGAGTTGCGATCCTTTCTGTGCTTGGAATTTTGATGAATTTTCTTCCTTTTCAGAATTTGAACACGCCTACTTTGTCCAACTGCAGAGTGTGGACCTGAAACTGAACCCTGAAGGTCGACGGCGCCAGTTCATGCAGCGCAAGTTGCATGGCAAGTTGATGCGGAAAGAGGCAAGGGGCGGAAACGAGGTGAAAAATCAAACAGCAAACCGTCCTACTTCCTGTACTTGGCCAGTTGGATATACTTTTACTTGCAGTATCCTCCTGTCGCAGACCTTCATTCGATGGGCAGAAAAGATCAGTTTTTAATTCTGATTTCCGGAAAGTTGTCCGCCCAGTGCTTGTCAGCCGCCAGACCCCTGTCCGTGGAGCATGGCGTTGTGTGCGCGAGCGGCTGGGTTTGGCTGCGAACCAAGAACCTCTCAGATTTGGAACAACTCAGGAATCTAAGCCGAATCTAAGCCGAATGATTCTGCAATGTGTTCCGATGAACGCTTTGCGGCCAGATGTAGTAGTATTTGCTCTTTCTGCTCTTCCTGCCATGCAACAAACGCAACATTTCAGGTCAAGAAAGACTGCACATCTATTTGTCATTCGCAGCATTCTCTGTAATACCTCACTTTGGGAGAGTTGACCATTGCAGACTTTGTTCTAGTGTTCTGAACAGTATCCAACGTGCAGCGTGTGCAGCGTGTGCAGCGTGTGCAGCGTGTGCGGTGAGAAGACTTGAAGGCCCTTGTCTTCTGGGAAGCTTTGCAAACTGTCAAAATGGGTCGCCATGGAGGGATCAACATCCTACACCAAAAGTCATGGCATGTTTGGCGAATGGAAGCTTGGCAGCAGGTCGCTCCAATTTGGCCTAAGCTGGCCTTTGTTGCTGAATCATCACTTATGGTTAATCATGAACATCGTGAACCATTTTAAACCACTACTTATTTGATTCACATCTATTTTTGTGCGCTGTATTGCGGCCAAATTTATGCAGAGCAAAGGACAATCGGCTGCGGGTCGAGAGAGATGAGTTGCAGCACGCAGCAAGAGAGGCAGAAAAGGAGGCTGCTCGAAGAGAAGAGGAGCGCCGAAAGAGCAAATCATTTTTTCACAGATATATAAACATATTTCATATATACACAATACATATGTATTAATGATAGGATTTTTTTATGCACATATAATAATAGTAATGATAATAACAATAATAATGATACTAATAAATAACAATAATAATAAGAATGATAATAATAAATATATATTATATACTGTATATATTTAATTACACGCACACACACGTATCATGCAGTATTTGTTCTCCCATTCTTTCTATGTGTTGGTGCGAACATGTTGGAAAGGTCAAGGACAAGCTCTTCATGATCTACCATGCTGCTTGTCAGCTTTGTCTGTCTAGTTGGTTCTTGCTTTGCTTCTCGCCTGACTTCCAGCCTTTCCCATTCTTTTTAGCCGATCCACGAGAGTTTACCGAGTGTATATAGAACGAGTGCATGATGGTAGTAGTTTCAAGTTAAAGATGGTGACAGACAGCGTGCCAGGCCTTCAAAGGAAAACTATCAAAGCTGCGTTGCGCTGCTGGACTTGAAGTCTTAGAACCTTCAGTGGTTCACCAGGCGTCCAGCAATGCGGTCGGCCCTAACATGGTTGGCATCGACCCGGTTGGCCGAAACAAGGCAGGTGCATTGCTGACAGTACTGGCGCTCGTAAGTGCTTTTCCATTTCAAAGTATCAACCAAGGTTTTGCCTTTTTTCAGTGCCTTTTCCCATGAGCTCGTGCGAGACTTTGTAACCCAAGTAGGTAACCAAGGCCCTCCCAGTGCGGAGAAAGCAAGATACGGTTCAACCGCCATGCCTTCTCAGACTTGGGACTTCACGGTGTCATGCCTTCACGGTGCCATCGGAGGCTTCACAATCAGCAATTGGAGCAAAACAAGCCCAAGGCCAGATATTTTTTTCATTGTTTTGATTCTTGGGCCTAGATTTGCTTTGTGGAATTTGACTTCAAATTGGCAAAGCATTGTGAAAGGTGACGACTATGGGAAGTATGGCGTCACCAAGTCCAATCTCAAACAGGCTGAGAACCAGCTAAAGTCCTGCCTCAAGAAAGCCAGATTGGAGGCCAGAGAGTTTAAAGATGTTTAAAAGATGTTTAGAGTGCTTGGAATGACTTTGGCAAGTTCTCACTGAATCTTCAGACCTGCAATGAAGTGGACTCGTCAGGAAATTCAATGACATTCCTTGGCCACAAATCTCTGCAAGGACTACTGGGGCAAAGAGGGCCTGGGAAGTGGACCACACATCAACCTGTTTCTGCATTGCAACCAGAGCGCCTGGCTGGAGTGCAGTCTTGCAGTTTTTTGACGTTTTTTGACGTATTTTGCATGGCCTGAGTTCAGCAGAGTGTCCTATGTATCATGAGACAGAAAATGCCTCCAAATACATCCAAATACCGTGTCAAAGATTCGCCACAGTTCTTCCAGGTTTTCCAGTAAAACACAGGCATTTGAATGGGCTTATTATGGGCTTGTTCAGATGCACAGACGATTGATAGATTCATGCCATGCTTTGTTTTTGGGCAAAGGGAATAGCTTGAGGTTTGAATCTGCCGAGCTAGAAGTCAAGCGGCACTGCGAAGAGTACCTTGGAGTTGGATTGGGTCACGAAGAAAAGGGCTAGCAGCGGCTAGCACGGTGTAGCAATTGCAACGCCTTTTGAAATTTGCCTGCTCTCCGCGGTGCCATGCAGCATACACATTTTGACGTCATTGGCATCATGTTATCACTGCCAAAGCCAGATAACCAGATCCTCATGGGGTTACGATCTCCCTGAGGCATGCGAAACTGCTGAGATACCAGGGGACCAACAACAACTTGGCAGTCCCTTGAACTTCAAGTCTTGGCGCCAATTAGATAATTAGAGACATGGAAGGGGTGGCTTTTCTGGCACTCACCATCGCACTTGTTGAGATACATCTACGCTCGTGTCAATGTTCGAATCGAGCAGGCGTACGGACATTTTACTGCGAGATGAAGGGTCCTAAACGAACACGATGACGATAACATCATATAACATATAACATATAACATATATAATATATAATATATATAATATATAATATATAATATATAATATATAATATATAATATATAATACATAATACATAATATATAATGTATACATTGAAATGTCTTACCCAAGCTGCGGGTGCCCTGAATATATAATATATAATATATAATATATAATATATAATATAATTATAATATATATAATATATAATATATAATATATAATACATAATATATAATATATAATATAAAATGTATAATGTATAATATATATATAATATATATAATAAATACAGTAATATATAATATATAATATATAATATATAATATAATATATAATATATATAATATATATAATATATAATATATATAATATATAATATATATAATATATAATATATAATATATAATATATAATATATAATATATAATATATAATATATAATATATAATATATAATATATAATATAATATATATGATAATATATATATAGTATAATATATAATTAATATATAATTATTATATAATATATAGTACATAATATATAATATATAATATATATCATATAATGTATAATATATAATGTATAATATATAATATATAATATATAATATATAATATAATTATATAATTATATAATTATATAATTATAATATATAATATAATATATAATATATAATATATAATATATAGTATATAATATATAATATATAATATATAATATATAAAATATAATATATAATATAATATATATATAATATATAATATATAATATATAATATTTATAATATAATATATATATATATAGTATATATATAATATAATATAATATAAAATAAGATAATATAATAGAATATGATATGATATAATATAATATAATATAATAATATATATTATATATAATATAATATAATATACTATATAATATATATATATTATATGTTATATACGTGTGTACGCATAATATACATATCAATTATATGTAATTTGTGGCGAAACGGCAAAGAAGAAGCACAGTTGCCTGCGAGGCACAAAAGCAGCTGGGGACAACTTGTCTATCCCTGTCATCATTAGGGTGAGCGATTGTAATTGCACTTCCATTGGACATGTGCACGAAGAACTTCATCTTCAATCTCGTAATTATTTGCCAATAGAAGAAGGGATTAAACTGCGATCACGAACACTACAATTTAATCCTGCACAGTTGATGCCATGATGCTATCCCAATCCAGGTTTGAATGCAAACAATCATCTCTTTGAGTTTCCACCATGGACGGGGTGTTGAATCAAATGATTTTCGGAAACGATCCTTACCAAACCTCTGGACCTTAGAAGCTTAGCTCCTAAAACGGGAGACCCTCCCCCGAAGCCGAGAACCCCTCAGTCCAGATGGTGGGAAGTCTTTCTATGGAAAGTTTTGGGAAAACAACTTTTTTTGGGACTTGTGGGTTTGGTAAGATGATGCTACGCTACATTTTCTGGTGTGAACAGGCTTGAAGCAAGATGTGAAAAGAGATGAACAGTGTTGCGTGACGCTTGCGTTAGATGTTTCGAGTGCTTTTTGGTGCTTCGAACTAAGGAAAGATCAAAAAAACGTCCCTTGTCGGAATTTGACGAAATGACCCAAGAATTGCCTTGGTACATGAAGGCGGGCTCACAGGGCAGTCAAGACAAGATTTAGTGATTTTACCGGAGCAGCTCTGCTGAAAAGGGACCATTTTGTCACAACCGTGGTCACTGTACTGTAGTTCAGCGTTTTCACTGTTCAAGCTAACTTGGCGGAGGTTCTCACCCCATATACTTCTGTCCGGCTTTCCTTCTCTGATCACCTGTGCAGAGTCTGGATCATGATTTTTGGCTCACTTCTTCGAACAAAACATGTCAAACGACCCTTCTTCAAGGTTTGAAAGTAAGTAGGTCAATTAGCCAACACAGCCATAGGTTTGTTGGTGTAGAATCAGTGAGTTTGTCTGCCTAGCAACCGTTTCGTAGGGAAAACTCGCCCTTTTGAATAGATCATTGAATCAGGCCTTTCAAAACAATCAGCGTGACTGAGCTTCAGTTCACTCCCTGGCCTCTCTACACATCCCTTTTCCGAGTATCAATGTGTGGACGCTGTGGACGCTTGCGTGCTCTTGCAGTAAGGCTTTAAGGACTACTTGGATTACTTGATGCAATGGTTTACCTGTACCTTTTTGCTCCGTCGGACTTTGTCACCCCTTTCAGCCATGCTGTTATCGTAGCCAGGCGACCTCTTCTGTGTACCTTTCGTTTTGCTCTCCCCGCTCCCAGTTAAAAATGTGTTCGTATGGGACTGGAAGTACTTCTTGTGCGAGCTATTTCAGAAATTGGGTAGGGCATTTTGTAAGAGTGTGTGAAAGGTCAGGAGTGCATTGATCGACTGTTCAAACATTGACTAAAAGGGCATTGTGTCCAGGTGAGTTTGTCTACGGTACGACAAAAGACGCCATACAGAAAATTCGCAACTGATTCACAGAGAGATTTTATGAGATTCTTCTATAGTCTCTATAAGTCGCTCGGAATCTCCTCTTGAAAATGCAGGCTGAGCCTGAAGGCCGGTTGGAGGTTGAGGCGGAAAACAGGGTGGAATCGGGTGGAGTGTTGAAGGTTGACAGTGACATTCATTGGAACATCTTGGAATTCATTTCGAGTTGAGGCCGAGGCTGGAAGTGATGTAAAGAGAAAGTGGACAAGGACAGGTTTTTACACTGCTGTACAATGCTAGAAATGTGCAGGTCTGAAATACAGCAGTTCCAGACTCTCCATGGCATCAGGTGTCTCCATCACCATCCTCTTTGTGTGCTTAATTTTGAACATCCACTTGTACTTTTGAACCCTTACAAGTTCTTTCGCTAAAATGTACGATGTTGGCAAAGCGAGCGAAAAACAAGTGCCATCCTACAAGTTGATGCACTGGACTAGCAATGCAGGAAGCATGGTCAGATGGTGTTACGGGTGAGCTTTGACGAGAAGAGTCCAACGACCACAACCGTCGACACCTGTCACCTTGAAGTTGAAACGACAGCGTTGCTTGGTGCAAGATGCCCAAAATGCGTAAGAACCGCAAAAGCGCAAGCAGTCCAAGCAGTGCCTGTGACATCTCAGTGCCTCTCCAATTAGGTCGCAGCCTCCGAAGGAGTTGAAGAAAAAGCTGAAAGACAAGGACAGCATAAACATGCAAAAACATGACATCGAACAGAGAACACGTGCAAAAACGACTTGTCTTGAAGTACGATTTGTTTAAGAACTTGAAACCCTGTGCAGAGAGCTCTTGCTTAGTTCACTTTGCTCAGCTTTTGCACAGCAAGTGCACTGAAGGAACGAAAGAAAGTAAAGCGGCTTGGCACTGCTTTTCCATCTTATTTTTCATTCTCAAATGGGGCTCTACGAAATTTGGGTCCAGGTCTTTCAACTCAGTCACACTTTTGGCAGTGCTTCGACACTTGATTTGGCAAGGAAAGAAAAGCAAAATAGAGAGCAGCAGGACCCGATTGAACATGCCATGCCCATGAGAACTACGCTGGCTGAGAAAAGTAATGCCATGTTTTCTAGATCTTGTACTGTGTGACACGAATGAGTGAACGTTCGTCACTCCATGTCCTGCTTAACACGGACCTCAGATGTCAGTAGCGCTTGCAAATCGTCTATTCCTCAGAGGAGATAGCTGAGCTACGGCGACAGCGGTACTTGCGCGAGGACAAGACGTGTTTTGCGCAGATTTGTTATCTGATTTGTGTGCCATTGGCATCTTGAAATTTTCAAGGAGTGGATACGATTCACCCAGCCAACAAGGAAACAACAGAACAAGAAACAAGGGGGGGCCTGAGAACCCAAAAGCAAAACGACAGCAAACAAATTTGAGTAATACTGATAATTGGTTTATTTCTTTTTCGCCTCTTGCCAGCTTCTTTTTAGAAGATGAACATGATGGACGCATTCACTGCAAATTTCATTTTTCCCCACCTGCCAGGTGAGGGTTGTTTGATTTTATCAGAGTTGTTCTCCTCGGCTAGCTGTCCTCCTCGTCCTCGTCCTCCTCCTCCTCCTCGTCCTCCGCCTTCTCCTCCTCCTCTGCCTCCTCCTCCAGTTTCTCCTCGATCATGTCTGCATCAACTTCCACCTCAACTTCCGCCTTGCCAACTCTTCGCCAAGCTCTTTGCCAACTTCCCAGCTCAGTGCACCGGTGGACCTCAACCTGGGACCAAACCAGCTCAGTGTGCACCGCTGGACCTCAACCTGGGGATCTGCCCAGCTCAGTGTGCATCGCTGGACCTCAACCTGGGACCTTCCCAGCTCAGTGTGCACCGCTGGACCTCAACCTGGGACCTTCCCAGCTCAGTGTGCACTGCTGGACCTCAACGGCCAGATAGAATACCAGAAGATATGCCAGATAGAGTGTTAGAAGATATGTCAGATAGAATGCCATAAGATATGCCAGAACATATTGCAGAAGATATGCCAGGTAGAATGCCAGAAGATATGCCAGATAGAATGCCAGAAGATATGCTAGATAAAATGCCAGAAGATATGTCAGATATAGAATGCCAGAAGATTTGCCAGTAACAAAACGTATAAATATCATGGTGGGGATAACTCGAAGTGAAGTAATTTCAGCACTGCGCGGAAACATTGAGTGACAGTGTGCAATAGCCAAGCAAGCTCATTTGAGCACGGTCATGCGACGGCGGCTGATTTCCAAATCAACCTCTCACCTCTCCTTTCCTTTCCCTTCCTTCCCTTCCTTTTCCGTCCTTTCCCTTCCTTTCCCTTCCTTTTCCGTCCTTTCCCTTCCTTTCCCTTTCTTTCCCTTTCTTTCCCTTCCTTTCCCTTTCTTTCCGTTCCTTTCCCGTCCTTTCCATTCCTTTCCCTTCCTTTCCCTTCCTTTCCCTTCCTGTCCCTTCCGTTCCCTTCCTTTCCCTTTCTTTCCCGAATGCGTAGCAAGGGTTCCCGTTGCCCAACCGTCCGCAACCACTCGCAACCGTCCGCGCGATTGCTATATGGCCGTGCCTCTGGTAAGTTCTCCAAAAGGGGTAATTTTTGCGTTTCGCGTGGCAGGCGTGGCACTTCGTGACATTCAGACGTGTTTTGTAACGTGTCGAAAGTCATTGTGTGTGGCAGGCGCAATACTTTTGCGACGTTTTCAGAAGATGCGTTGCAGTTTTCGTGGCAGGCGCAGCACTTTGGACGTGTCCATCGTCATTTTGCGTGGCAGGCGCAGCACTTTAGACGCGTAGTGTTGCGTGTTTTTTACGAGGCGCATTGGCAGGGCTGCGTCAAGTGGCGACAAGGTGCAGATTCCGTGGCAGACGTGGCATTTTGTGAGATGTGCTGAAAATTGACGGAAGCCTCCCACGAAACATCGATTTTGAGGTAGCAAATTTAAAGGCTCGTACGAAAACTCGTGGGAAAATTTTGAAGCTACAAAGTGTGAAAATTGGAGGAAGTCTCGCACGAAAGGCTCGTTTTGATGCTCCCACATCTCTCGTCTCAAGTCTCTGGTTTTCCTGTGGCGTCGCCGTGTCTATGGGGGAAGCTGCAAAATCTCTCCTTTTCGAAGGTTTCCAAGCAGGTTGTCATGTCGTTTTGCGTGGCAGGGGTGGCACTTTGCACTCTACACTCCCCACTCTACACTCCACACTGCACACTCTACACTCCACCGCACCCTACACTTTGCACACTCCTCACTCCACACTTTACACTTTACACTCTACACGCCACGCTCCACACTCGACACTTTCCACTCCACACTCTACACTCCACACTTTACACTCCACACGCCTCACTCCACAATTTACACTTTACACTCCTCACACCACACTCTACAATTTACACTTTGCACTTTCCACTCCCCCTTCACACTCTACACTTTACACTCTACACTCCACAGTTTACACTTTGGACTCCACACTTTAAACTTTGCACTCCACACTTTACACTCCTACACACTCCACACTCTACACCCCACGCTCCACCACACTCCACACTCTACACCCCACACTCCACCACACTCCACACTCTACACCCCACACTCCACCACACTCCACACTTTACACTCCACACTCCACAAACTACACTTTCCACTCCACACTCCACACTCCACACTTTACACTCCACACTCCTCACTCCACAATTTACACTTTACACTCCTCACTCCTCACTCCACACTTTACACTTTGCACTTTGCACTCCTCACTCCACACTTTACACTCCACACTTTACTCTCCACACTCCGCACTCTACACTTTACGCTGTACACTTTACACTCTACACTCCACACTTTACATTTTCGACTCCTCACTCCACACTTTACATTTTACACTCCTCACTCCACTCCACACTCCGCACTCTACACTTTCCACTCCACACTTCACACTCTGCACTTTCCACTCCACACTCCACACTCTACACTTTACACTCCATACTCTTCACTTTACATTTTTCACTCCACACTTTACATTTTACACTCCTCACTCCACGCTTTACACCCCACACTCCACACTTCCCACTTTACACACCACACTCACACTCTACACTTTACACTCCACACACTATACTCCACACTCCACACTCTACAGTTTCCACTCCACACTCTACACTTTACACTCCTCACTCCTCACTCCACACTTTATACTTTACACGCCACACTTTACAGTTTGCACTTTACACTCCTCACTCAACACTTTACACTCCACACTTTACACTCCACACTCCACACTCTACACTTTACACTCTACACTTTACACTCTACACTCCACACTCCACACTTTACACTCCACGCTTTCCTCTCCACGCTTTGGACTCCACACTTTACACTCCACACTTTACACTCCACACTTTTACGCTCCACACTCCACAGTCTACACTTTACACTCCACACTCTACACTCCACACTCCACACTTTACCCACTGCACACTCCACACTTTACACTCCACACTCCTCACTCCACACTTTACACTCCACACTTCCCACTTTACACTCCACACACTACACTTTACACTCCACACTCCACACTTTACACTCCACACGCCGCACTCTACACTTTACACTCTATACTCCACACTCTACACTGTCCACTCCACACTGCAGACTGGTAACAGGGGAAGTATGTATATACAAGACTGTTCAAATAAACTATTGCAGAAAATTGTTCTGAGTGACTGCATATCCATTAACGTACGTGTGAGCATTCGGGTTCGTGGGCTGCATCTTGTTCTTCTCCCCGCCTATTTCCAGCCACTCCCTTGCACCCACGCCGTCCGCAGCCGTCCGCGCCCAGCCACTCCCTTGCACCCACGCCGTCCGCAACTGTCCGTGCACTTCTCCGCACCCATTGCCCGTCCGCAGCCGTCCGCGCAGCCAAGCTCGCTCATCACCAGCGGCTTCTTCTGCCCACCCATTTCCAGCCACTCCCTTGCACCCACGCCGGGCCGTCCGCAGCCGTCCACGCCATTCTCCCCACCCATTTGCCGTCCGCTGCCGTCCGCAGCCGTCCGCGCAGCCAAGCTTGCTCATCAGCAGCGGCTTCTTCTCCCCAGGCCCACCCATTTCCAGCCACTCCCTTGCACCCACGCCGTCCGCAACCGTCTGCGCACTTCTCCGCGCCCATTGCCCGTCCGCAGCCGTCCGCGCAGCCAAGCTCGCTCATCACCAGCGGCTTCTTCTCCCCAACTATTTCCACCCCTTAGTTTTCCCACGCCGTCCACAGCCTTCCGCGCAGTTCTCTGCACCCATTTCCCGTGGCAGCCGTCCGCGCAGCCACGCTCTCTCATCTCCAGCGCCTTCGTCTCCCCACCCATTTCCAGCCACTCCCTCGCACCCACGCTTTCCGCAACCGTCCGCGCAATTCTCCCCACCCATTTGCCGTCCGCAGCCGTCCGCGCAGCCAAGCTCGCTCATCACCAGCGGCTTCTTCTCCCCATCCATTTCCAGCCACTCCCTTGGACCCACGCCGTCCGCAACCGTCTGCGCAATTCTCCGCACCCATTTCCCGTCCGCAGCCGTCCGCGCAGCCAAGCTCGCTCATCACCAGCGGCTTCTTCTCCACACCCATTTCCGGCCACTCCGTTGCACCCACGCCGTCCGCAGCCTTCCGCACAGTTCTCCGCACCCATTTGCCGTCCGCAGCCATCCGCGCAGCCGAGCTCGTTCATCACCAGCGGCTTCCATTTCCAGCCACCCCCTTGCACCCATGCCGTCCGCAGCCGTCCGCGCAATTCTCCGCACCCATTTCCCGTCCGCAGCCGTCCGCGCAGCCAAGCTCGCTGATCTCCAGCGGCTTCTTCTCCCCACCCATTTCCAGCCACCCCCTTGCACCCACGCCGTCCGCAGCCGTCCGCGCAGTTCTCCGCACCCATTTGCCGTCCGCCCATTTGCCGTCCGCAGCCGTCCGCGCAGCCAAGGTCGCTCATCACCAGCGGCTTTTTCTCCCCACCCATTTCCAGCCACTCCGTTGCACCCACGCCGTCCGCAGCCGTCCACGCAGTTCTCCGCACCCATTTGCCGTCCGCAGCCGTCCGCGCAGCCAAGGTCGCTCATCACCAGCGACTTCTTCTCCCCATCCATTTCCAGCCACGCCGTTGCACTCGCGCCATCCACAACCGTCCGCGCAGTTCTCCGCACCCATTTGCCGTCCGCAGCCGTCCGCGCAGCCAGCTCGCTCATCACCAGCGGCTTCTTCTCCCCACCATTCTCAGCCACTCCGTTGCACCCACGCCGTCCGCAGCCGTCCACGCAGTTCTCCGCACCCATTTGCCGTCCGCAGCCGTCCGCGCAGCCAAGCTCGCTCATCACCAGCGGCTTCTTCTCCCCACCCATTTCCAGCCACTCCGTTGCACCCACGCCGTCCGCAGCCATCCGCGCAGTTCTCCGCACCCATGCCGTTCGCAGCCGTCCGCGCAGCCAAGGTCGCTCATCACCAGCGGCTTCTTCTCCCCACCCATTTCCAGCCACCCACTTGCACCCACGCCGTCCGCAGCGGTCCGCGCAGTTCTCCGCACCCATTTGCCGTCCGCAGCCGTCCGCGCAGCCAAGGTCGCTCATCACCAGCGGCTTCTTATCCCCACCCATTTCCAGCCACTCCGTTGCACCCACGCCGTCCGCAGCCGTCCACGCAGTTCTCCGCACCCATTTGCCGTCCGCAGCCGTCCGCGCAGCCAAGGTCGCTCATCCCCAGCGGCTTCTTCTCCCCACCCATTTCCAGCCCCCCCCTTGCACCCACGCCGTCCGCAGCCGTCCACGCAGTTCTCCGCACCCATTTGCCGTCCGCAGCCGTCCGCGCAGCCACGCTCGCTCATCACCAGCGGCTTCTTATCCCGATCCATTTCCAGCCACGCCATTGCACTCGCGCCATCCACAACCGTCCACGCACTTCTCCGCACCCATTCCCCGTCCGCAGCCGTCCGCGCAGCCAAGGTCGCTCATCACCAGCGGCTTCTTCTCCCCACCCATTTCCAGCCACTCCCTTGCACCCACGCCGTCCGCAGCCGTCCGCTCCATTCCTTTCCCTTCCTTTCCCATCCTTTTCCGTTCCTTTCCCATCCTTTCCCTTCCTTTCCCTTCCTTTCCCATCCTTTCCCTTCCTTTCCCTTCCTTTCCCTTCCTTTCCCTTCCCTTCCCTTCCTTTCCCTTCCTTTCCCTTCCCTTTTCCTTCCTTTCCCATCCTTTCCCTTCCTTTCCCTTCCTGTCCCTTCCTTTCCCTTCCTGTCCCTTCCTTTCCCATCCTTTCCCTTCCTTTCCCTTCCTTTCCCTTCCTTTCCCTTCCTTTCCCTTCCTTTCCCTTCCTTTCCCTTCCTTTCCCTTCCCTTTCCCTTCCTTTCCCATCCTTTCCCTTCCTTTCCCTTCCTGTCCCTTCCTTTCCCTTCCTGTCCCTTCCTTTCCCATCCTTTCCCTTCCTTTCCCTTCCTTTCCCATCCTTTCCCTTCCTTTCCCTTCCTTTCCCTTCCTTTCCCTTCCTTTCCCTTCCTTTCTTCCTTTCCCTTCCTTTTTCCTTCGTTTCCCTTCCTTTCCCTTCCTTTCCCTTCCTGTCCCTTCCTTTCCCTTCCTGTCCCTTCCTTTCCCTTCCTTTCCCTTTCTTTCCCTTCCTTTCCCTTCCTTTCCCTTCCTTTCCTTTCCCTTCCTTTCCTTTCCTTTCCTTTCCCTTGCACCCACGCCGTCCGCACACCACCGTTCGAGCCAGGTCGCTCCCCCACGCGGTTAAACAACTAAACGAGAACCCAAGCATCGAAGATGCTTTTGGGAAAAAACGAGGCTTTTAGCAGCAATCGATAGGAGATTTACCCAGCAAAATTGGAACTCACCAAATCAAAATGCAATGTTTGTCTCAATATGGAGGAGATCCGCATTGCGCCGCCTTGGAAAATCATGATAGAGGGAGATAAGAAATCATAAGAATAAGGAAAGCTGCGCATTGATCCCTACGGCGATGCCAGTCCAACTTAGGCATCCCCGAGGGGTACAACTCGACAGGATAAATTGGCCGATCAAAGGAACTATGGAATGTTTTTGTGTGAGAGTTGACCCAAACGGGCACAAAAAAACACGTGTTTGGCTACTGCATATCATTTATAGCCGGATACTTGTGACACTTGGTCTTTATTATCCTAGTACTTAGTACTGCCAGTATCTTACCAAGAGTTGCTTGGACTGTCCTGTCGCCTCTGAGGGTCAGGAATGCCACCTGTGAGGTAAGGATAATTACCGAGACGCGGATTTCTCAAAGGCACTGATAAGCGCATTGCATGCAATGCAGTCTGCCTCCAGAATCGGATCAACTAAATGGTGTCTGACAACCAAGAACTTGCTGCTGTTTCTAGATGTTTCTGGTTGCTCAAAGTGGGAATGACAAACCTCTGTGAATTATGATCTCAAAACATGAAGTTTGCCTCCTAGCCATAAATTGTGTCGTCCGCAATGTTCCCGGCCTTGGGTGCTTTAACATGACAGAACTTGGATAATCATTGCACTAGGGTCCGCGTGGAAATGTCCCAAAAGGTTTCCCCAAAAAATGGCATGCCCTTTGGTAATTTAACATAGCTACGACAAAACAATGGCCTATTTCTAGATGATTTTACCTTTCAACATAGATTCAAAAAAAGGTTACCCTCTGGTAATTTAACATAGCTATTGAAAATCACCATTTTTAATGGAAAGACTCACTATAAATGGCCATTTTCAATAGCTATGTTAAATTAGCAGAGGCTATGCGTCCTAGGGAAGTCATGCCACCACCATCCCAGCATCCTCCAAAAACATCGCAGGTAGCGAGAGGTACAACTGCAAGGCGTGTTGCCACTGGGCTGCCTTCCTCACCCACCCGGCATCAGGATGGATAGATGGATTGGTTTAAAACATCCATCCCATACGACTTTACATTCCCATTGGTGTATTAAAAATATGTAGGATATCCCTATTGAATGTTTTTTTTTGAAGAGGCCATTGATTTATGGCATATTCTGAACTGCACCTTTGGATTTCGGGGCTTCCACGGTTCCATATTTTGAGACAACCCGAAATGCATTGATTCCGCTACTTGGTGTGTCATCCCAGCCTGACCATGGTGAGCCGGAAATCCACAGAATCAACGATAAAAATGGAAAGAAATCAGAACAATCTTTCCAGGATGGTTTGTTGATGGTATTTACTTCATATTTCTAAGTGATTTTTTTGTGAGGTGTTGCTATACATATACAATATAATATATATATATACTCTTATGCATACTTATATATACATATATAGATATGTTATATCTTCGGATTTGGGTCAGACATTGACATGCTTCACTGAAAAGAATTCACTCATCGGCACAAATTACAACCACGTATGGTGAGGTCGTGAGGTCGGTGAAATTGTACTGTTTTGGTTGGTTCATCTCCCACTCTTTCAAACTTAAATCAATCAGGGTGTTGCCACTAGCCCTTGAAGCCCCAATAAGTCCTGAAGAAAACCATTTGCCAATGAAATTCCATTTATTCGGTTCAAGTCCATTAATCTGCTAGTTGAAGCCAAGTTTGGTGGCTAAATCCCCATTTGCTGGAGAACTCTGCCATTCATCACAAGCATCTCGCAGGCGCTGATGGAGGCATTCCTTGGGGTGATGCATCGAATGGGAATGGGGAGCTCTCTCGCGACAAATCTGTGGATGTGCGTCCCAGGCATCGTAAGCGGTTTATAGTTGTTTAGGGGGGGACAGCCTTCTACCCACTAGTAGCAGTAGCAGTAGCAGTAGCGGTAGCAGTAGCAGTAGGAGTGGGAGTGGGAGTAGTAGTACCAATAGTAGTAGTAGTAGTAGTCGTCGTCGTAGTAGTCGTCGTAGTAGTCGTCGTAGTCGTCGTCGTCGTCGTAGTAGTAGTGGTACTCTCGAATGCAAGTCGCGGAGATGTGTCAACCTAAGGCGAAATGCACTGTCTCTAACACCAGTGGCACGGGCAATTAACACGTTTTATGCGCTGGCACAAGGGGAGTTAGGCGGGGTTGGATTTGTCCTAGCTGGCTCAAGGCAGGAGCAAATCCTATATGGAATAGGTGCACTATGAGGCTGTTTACGGGGCACAGCCTTCAACCTGCTAAACAATGCAACGGGCGACTGTTTTACGTCAGTTTTGAGCCAAACATCAAGTCGGTAAAAACCAAAACGAGTATTGTAAATTGGCGGGTCAAATGAGATGCATGTTCGTCTCTTGTACAACCCTTAGGAAATGTGTGATTTCACAACTTTTTTACAGCAACCCAAATATATATATATATGTATGTATAACCCAATAACCTCAGGACTGGGTAGCAATACAGTTGTGACCTCTTCACCCTAAAGGGCATCGGCCTTTGAACACCAATCCAACCAGGCTTTACCCAGCGAACCACCTGGATTTCCCGCATCCGATCGCGCAAAAAAGCGTCATGGAGACGGAGTTGATCTCAAGCTTGGCCTGCAGGCTGCAGGGCTCATGGCTCATAGTTTTGGCCCAGGTGATAGCGATTTCTTGGAAAACAAAGCGACCCTCATGCGGTAACAAGATGGATTGGGATTATCATCCCATTGAAGTTAGAAAAACACGTCGGAAAGCACCAGGCTAAGGAGATCTGGCAGTGTGTCAAAACCAATAGTACCCCTGGTGAACATCAAAATAGCTGGTAAATGGATGTTCATCCCACTAAAAATGGTATTAATAGGTATTGATCCATACCCATTTATCACAACCTGGACATTTCACAGCACGCCCTACGCCGCGGCTTCGCCTCGTGGATGGTGGACAAAATCTGCAAGGCATTCTGCCATTGTGAGGCCTTTGCACCTTCGCCAAGTTCATCGAGCGGGCCGAAGGATATATTAGTTTATAAGTAGGTTAACTAAGGTTAACTCAGGTTAACTCTAAGGTTAACTCAGGTTAACTAAGGTTAACTAACCCAGTCAGTCCAAAGGACAGTGGAACGAGGCCGTTTGAGTAAAGGACCTAAGTGACTAAAGGCTTCAATAACATACAGTGGGAGCTCTCATGAGAAAAATTGGTTGCAAAAACATGTTTTTTTCTCTTTTTGGCACAAACCAAACCATCACAAACCTGATTTTGCATGATTTTGCCGTTTTTTTCTTGGCATTTTCACGTTTTTTTCACGGTTTCATCATTTTCCCAAATCCGGAAGGTCCGCCATCGATTTTTCAAGCATAGGATATCTTCCGGGGTGGAACGTTGCCCAGCTAAGTCTAACAAAAATACGACCTCAAAAGTAATGGCATAGAGAAAACTTCAGGTTAAGCCAGGCCTTTAGCAAAGGCCGAATTTAGCGAGGACTTGGACCGACAGGGTAAGGTGAACTAACGTTTATGGTGGATATATCCACAGGATGGCTTTGTTTTATCCAACTTCCAGGGGCATCACTTTGAACGTGAAGCCTGGTTTTTTCTGATTTGGGGACCCCTTCAAAAGTGATATCATCCTGTATATATATATTATATTATATATTAATCCTGTATATCATCCTCTATCAAAAATAAATTGAACAACGAGGTCTCAGTCATCGCTGACATCATCCAGGATCAATGTTGCAAACCCAAGAAGAAAGCATCCGAGGGAAACCACCATTCGGGGGCTATTGTAAATCATACCAGTTCTAGGGGTATACTCAATGATAAACAAATATTTTGGGATTTATGATATTGGGTTTATCACCTTACCTGTTCTATTTCCATTTTTCGTACCACCATCGCGGCTGCAAGGCACACGCGCTGATCACGGTGTTCTGTGCTGCCACCTTCACCATGACTGGGGGTCAAATTAGATCCCAAGACCAGGGGTCCAATTTAAACCTCAAAGCTGTGGGTTAATGATGGTTAATGTATGGTTAATGTATGGTTATTATATGGTAAATGATGGTTAATATATATATATACTGGTTGGTGGTTGGTATACCTACCCCTCTGAAAAATGATGGAGTGAAAGTCAGTTGGGATGATGATTATTCCCAATCTGATGGGAAAAATAAGAAATGTTCCAAACCACCAACCAGTATGCCATTGGGTTTAGCACATTGGATGATTTCTGCGACCATTTTCTGGATTTGGAACACTGAGAAGCATTGGATGATTTCGTCGACTTGACACCGTATCAACTTCTCGTGGATCCGCTAGGGACACGCCATAACCGTCCATGGTGTTCTCCAATCTCAAGTTTACATCATCAAATTCACATCCTCCAGGGTCCAACCATCAAAAAAATCATCAACCAGCCTCTGGTGATCTTACGTACTGGAAAAGCAAGCAGTTTGAAAAAGGCTAATTTATCATAAATATAAATCATCATAATCATCTATATAACATGTAGCGTTTTTTCTTCAGATATTAACCACATCAAATATCATCAGCAAGCCATCGGGGTGTCATCAGGAACCTCCAGCACAGCTCGCTGGAGCAAAGACATGGCTGGTTGCCAAGCAGCAGACCTGCACCGAGAAAATCGTCAAAAATGGGCTTTGGGCCACTAGAAACTGACATTTCACCAGGGAAAATGGTGGTTTTTTTCATGAGTTTACTGGGATATAAAATGGGGCCGGAGACAAAGTGATGTCACAATGATCAACAAAGTGATGTGTGGGGATGTCTGAAAGTGTTTCTTTTTTTTTTTGCCCCAAACGTGGCCATTTCGTGGGGGAAAGTGGAGGAGTTGATGGATGGGACTTGAAGCAGGGTGAGAACTGAGAGGGTAGTGGTTGTAACCAAATAAGATACCCTCTGGTAAACTAACATAACTATGGAACATCACCATGCTATTAATGGGTAAATCAACTATAAATGGCCATTTTCAATAGCTATGTTTGTCTACCAGAGGGTACATGTACTCATTTCGACAAGGAAACTGGAGATTTTGAAGCAGTGACGATGGACATGTAATCAGGAATGATGATGGATACTTGGACCTGTACTGAACTCATGACTCCTTCAATCCGTTGGTCTCGAAGTAGATTGGTTCTTTCGCGCTTTTGGGTGGCGAGATTGAGCCGAACAAATCTGGGACTTGTCTGGCAGCCCGCTCGCCTTTCGCAGGCACTGATGGATGCTACACACAGAGGGACCGAGGGAACAAAACGTGCTTCCTGCGCGTTGCAGAGAAGAACCTGAGGATCTGCTGTCAGGTGCCCAAAGGGGTGAACATTTCTGAGGGTGATATGTAATCCCTTTTCCACTATTAAATTCTTGTATATAGGGCGCAAAATGAACAGGTCCATCTTTGAACCAGTTTTTGTTGGATATCTACAGGGGAAGGGACTTATGATTTGCCATCATTTACTGTACACAAAATGGGTTTGACAAATATGATTTTGTCAATCTTTTTTTGGTGAACAGTTGATGGGACATCTATGGACCCAATTTCTCACGGCAAAGGATGCCTTAAACATGGATAGTCTTAGATACTGGCCGCAAAAGACTTCAGTTTTGGCTGGTTAGATTCATATTGGCCGTGGATCAAAACCTTTTTGTAGCATTATTTCTTTGATGATACCCATTTGGCAATTATTTTGTTCACCAGAGTACCAGGGTTTTGACCATACCATGTATCCACTTTTATGGCAAAAAAGACCGGTTTACTCATCTATGGTTTATCCAGCAAGCGAGGGTCGACATAAACCAAATGTCGTCAAAGATGGGCAATCTTTCACTGGTGACTGCTCTCATCTTTCTTTTTTTTCACATCCACATCATCTGGGTTTATGATAATTTCTCCATGAACATACACATTTTTTAGGATGATGTCCACCGTATCAAACCTTATGGTGAGGTCATTGTGATGAGGGCGGCTTCACCATGACGCTGGCGAAATCCCCCAGCCAAGGAGCCAGGCTGGCAGGCCAGTTGCTGGACGTCCTGTGACAATGAGTGGTGAGTTTATCCCGCACTATCAGATATACGTTATATCGTATAACTGATGTACTGTATGATCATCAAAGCATCTAGAAGTATGGAAACCAGTGAATGTTCAGTTTGAGAGTGTGATGAATCATGATGTTGATTCAGAGGAATGAGAATGATTAGGAGGACAATCTTGATTATCGTATAGGTTATATATATAATTATAATATATATATATATATTGATATTATTAGGATCACAATTCATATTCCCAGCCTATTGGTAAAGGGACAGTCGTGCTGTTTATCAACCGGTTCCCGACCGGTCATGGCAGCACCATAGGCGACCACATCTGGAGATCGCAGGGCCCAAAAGAGATGCCTCAGCGGTGATTTGGAGGGACACCCAATCCATGGTACCCCCAAAGGCCCAAATCATCCAGAATGAACCAATCTACTTCGAGACCAACGGATTGAAGGAGTCATGAGTTCAGTACAGGTCCAAGTATCCATCATCATTCTTGATTACATGTCCATCGTCACTGCTTCAAAATCTCCAGTTTCCTTGTCGAAATGAGTACATGTACCCTCTGGTAAACGTTTACAGTTTGCGAACTGGAACATGGCCATTGAAAGGTCGTTGATTTACCCATTAATAGCATGGTGATGTTCCATAGATTTTTGTATGTTTACCAGAGGGTAAACCATACATTCTAAACTCGGATTTTCCATGAAATAAACCATCCAGCTATTGGGGTAGCTCCATGCCTTGGGAAACCCCCATCCATGGGAGGGATTTCACCAATGCACAGCCCATCCATGTTTGATGTTGAAATATGGCGGCTTGGTACCTGAACATTTTAGGAACCACTAAAATCTCAGTTGCAATTTTGGGGTACCCAAATTTTTGTCAAATGCACAATCTTTTCAATGACTTAACTGCTATGCATGACCCACTGGCTTTGCCTCTGAAACCGATCCACACGGAAAAACTGAACAGAGACCATCTGGCACACAGCGGGGAAAACTTCGTTGCGAAACATTTTCGCCAAAGCATTTTGGATATTATGGGGGCTTAACCCATTAATTTAATGTTATCTACTGTTAGAAAATCAATCATCAACCACCAAGATTTAGATTATTTACACACGCCATTCATGGGAGAAAACTTGGGATGGTTTGCGTTTTTGCATTACCAACTTTACTGTTTCATTTTTTGTGATGTGGCGAGCCACCAATCAAAAACATTAAGTAAAACATAGTTTTACACAATTATTGGAAGATAAATAATCATTATAACCAATAAACATGATCAATTCGGCACAATTTTCATCATACTAAACCAATGAATGGTTTCTCCTGGCCATATCTCTCCATCGTAACGGGAGTGCCATGGTGCTCAGAGATGTGCCAAGGAGACCCTGTGATGCCTCAGCGAAGAGTGAACTTCTCTGACGCCATTTTCGGGAAATCGGGAAACCTGCCTGACACTAGATGGGTTTGTCTGAAAACAGGGTATATTCCCAATTATAGCCATTTAAAAACGGGATAATGATCAGCAAAACCATTGGGTAAAAAGGGGTACACTATTTTCAGATACACCCAGATAAATTTCTTAAAAGATCATCAAGCATGGGGTATCTACATGTCTCTCCCCATCAGATTTAATGGTTGTTTTTTAATAAAGGTCGTCCCAAAATGTTGTTTCAGCTTGGCACAGCCAAGTCACAGGCGCTCTGAATTTGGAGGTTGGGCTGCTGTCCCTGCTCCTGCGGCTGATTTTGGGTGCGCATCGCAGTTGAGATGGAACATCTCCAAATGACGCAATAGATTCCAGAATGGTTGGTATACCCATGAGTTGGAAACCAATGGTGCTTTTTTCTGTTGGTTACAAGAAGCGGGCGCATCTGATGGTTTCACCAAACCGAACTCAGTTACACGACGGTTCATACCCGTGGCTGGTGTCCCATCAAGTCTTAATCATGAAATCCTCAATAACTATGGAAAATCACCATCAAAAATCAACATTAAATCACAACTACAATCACTAACTATTAACTCTAATCATTGATCAACAAGGGTTTAGCAGCCACAGCTCACCCCTAAGATCCACATTAAACCACGAAATCCATATTGAATCACCATTAAACCCCATGAAATCCCGGTAAATCCCATTAAATCCCATTAAATCCTCCATTGAATCTCTGGTAAAACACCATTAAATCCCGGGTAAATACCATGAAATCACCATGAAATCACCATGAAGTCATCCATCTGCCATCCTTCCATTGAGACACCAAGGCCACACTCAGGGGCCAGGTGCTGGCGGCCACAGCGCTGCCCAAAGATGCCAGGCTCCATGGCATCCTGGTGATGTGTCAACGAAACCATTGGAAAATGGTGATGTTAAGCAACAAGTTTATGAGGGATTTTATGGGATTTATCACTGATTTATGGGATTTTATGGGATTTATCACTGATTTATGGTAGATAAATGGGGATTTTATGGGATTTATCACTGATTTATGGGATTTTATGGGATTTATCACTGATTTATGGTAGATAAATGGGGATTTTATGGGATTTATCACTGATTTATGGGATTTTATGGGATTTATCACTGATTTATGGGATTTTATGGGATTTATCACTGATTTATGGTAGATAAATGGGGATTTTATGGGATTTATCACTGATTTATGGTAGATAAATTGACTTATAAGTTATATAACTAGGGCTGATGATTGGGAATAATTCATGGTTTATAAACCCTTTCAAAACTTGAAACCACTATTGTGGGACATCCTTCTGGAACACTTGGGGAATACTCTTGACACGGTGAGAAGCGTTAAATGAAACATCTACGCAGAACAATGGCAAGTAAAGTTAAGGGTCCTCTGCGTGGGACAAAGCCGTTTCATTCTCTCATTCATAAACCGTTCTCAGCTGCACCCCGAAGTAACATACCATTTCATGAAATTATACTATCATATCAGCAATTCATCACCCGCAAAATTTCCCCTGCTTTGTCCACCTATTAATCACCATTCCCCCCTTTTTAAATGTATGGTTTACTGGGATTGACCATCCCCAGTCCTTTCTTCCATCTGCTGCAAGGTCTGTATCGCCTGCGGCCATCCCTCTGCACGGAGCAGGGTTCCATAGGACACCGCGCTCAGTTGCAGGGCGGCGCCCGTGGCGGCCTGATTTGGAGTCGATGTCAAGGGGGTAAGCAGTCTATGGGGATCGATGCAAGTTTACTGGGGATCTCTAGATGTAATGACGAATCTAAATTCATAGATCGACATTTCATGGCTAAGAAAGCCATGATTGTTCCACATTTCAGGTCGATTTTGTAACGGGATGTATCTTCTCCAATCAACATTTTGTAAGAAATGGGAGACCGATGGTGGTGAGGAATCTGGATGCCAACCACCTGGAAAAACTCGGATATCTCAATGGATCCACCTTTGCACACAACGAACTTTCTAGGGATTTTCATACAGCAGTGGTTTTTTTTTTGGTTTGAAAATCCCATAATTTATTATGGTTTTCATAGCACTTTCTAGGGATATACCACTAGCTATACCATGGTTTGATATTGGAAACCCTCCCATGGATATATCCTCCCATGGTTTTTCTGTGGGATCTAATGATTCACCATGTCCGACCACTGAATCCAAAACTGGATCGGTGGATCCCACTGCTCACTAATGGATGGCTCGTATATCCCAAAGCATGTGATATTTGGTAGGTAGTTTCACCTGAAAAATCTGTTCATCATTGCGTATCAGCATCCCATATCATCCCATTTTTCTGGTTGAACATATTTGACACCATCAAGCACCCAAGTAGATTAGCTCCAGAATGTTTGCTGCTTATCTCATATCACCAGATTGGTAAACTCTCCATCTGTCCATTTAATTCTGGTATATGCTGATGAATTCTGGTTGGTGGTATACCTACCCCTCTGAAAAATGATGGAGTTCGTCAGCTAGGATGATGAAATTCCCAACTGAATGGAAAGTCATAATCCATTCATGTTCCAGTCACCACCAACCAGAATTTGATGGGCCACCCCCAGTTCCACCTCCAAGACCTCCAGGGCACTGGTCCATGCCATCGCGAGGATGGCATGGCTGGCCGCATTGTAGGACACCAAGTTGGCTTGCGACCTGCGAGGCTTCGTGCTTCGTCACAGAAAGTCCAATTCACCATCCATAAATCTTAGAGTTAAGGCCTGAAATACCAGTTTTAAATGGCTATAAATAAGGGTCATAAACCGGGTTATCATTCCACAAATGGGGTGAACAAACTGACTTATAACTGGTAAAGGGCCTGAACTGTAGCATCCTTTGGCAATGACTCACAGTTTGCGAATTGGACAATTTCTGCATTTTTCGATGGCTGAAATTACGGGAGGGTACGTCCATTGAGCCGGTTTTCCAATGGATTATATCCTCAGCTGCTGAACAACTATTAATTTTGAACCAGCATTGACTCCCCACATTGTTTAAGTTAAATCGTTGTGTTTTGGTGAAATCATCCAGTTTTCGCTGCAGAAATCATCTGCATACACCTGTTGGCTGCTTCAATTTCCTCCAATCTGTTGGCCAAAACTCAATTCTCTGCCAATTTCGCTTTCTTGCGAATAAAAACTCGCTGTTTCTGTTTGTTAAAGCACCAGTTTTCTGAAAAATGCTACTCTTCACTCTTCCCATCGAGAAGCGCCTCGACTCCAGTTCCACCAAGAGTTGCAGGGCGTAAAGCCATTGCAGCGCGTCACCAAGGGCACCTAATGGGTTGATCGAAGGGAAAACCACCATTTTTTTATAACTCATGGAACTAAATGGGCCATTTCCATACGCTAAAAGTACCAGAGTCTAGTATTTACTTGGATATTTCTGAACTATATCCAAATAAATCTGTTTTGAAATAGCTATTTAGGGCACTTCTTTTTCAAGGATTCAAGTGGAATCTGCGGGGATCACACATCTCCCAGCACTTTGGCCAACGCCGCGAAAGCGATTTAGGTTGAAACATGAATCGAATCGAATGAACCACCATAAAACGACCATTTTTATCACCCAAAAACCCACTAAAAACCACCAAAATCCAACATCATTTGGCAGCAGAAACTGTGGGAAAAACCGAGGCACCCATGGAGCTACTGGACACCACTGCGTTGAGCTGCAAGCTTTGCTCCTGGGTTGCAGCATGGTCAACAGCAGCCTACTGGGTATCGTGGGGATATTTCACCCAAAATGGGGCTATGTAATCAGCAAAGATGGGAATATAATGGGGATATCATGGAAATGTCAACGTTTCTTTTGATATAACTGAGCAAATTGAAACATCACAAGTTACCTATGACTCTGCGCCAGAAAAAACAACTAGTCATTCGGATTGATCACAAACTAGGGATGGAGAGCCAGCAATTGAAACGGCAAACCAGGACACAAAAGCCATGTTGCTCTGTTTGCGACAGGTAATCTTGCAATTCGATCATGCACTTTCACACCAACCTCTCTATGAGTCGGTGCGTGCATAGAAAAAAACTGGGTTTTATACATACATGTATACATAAACGTATATGCATATGTATATATACGTATATGCATATCTATATATCTATATATCTATATATCTATATATGTATGTATGTATAAATGTATATGTGTATATGTGTATATGTGTATCCCGTCATATCTCCATCATATCCTTAATCAAATGCCACCATTTTTCAATTATGTTTTGCCACTTAATAAACCATTCCATTGTATATCCCATTACATGATGGTTTTGTGGACCAACTTTCGTGATATTACTAACCATCTTTTGTTATCCCATTCATTGTTATTTCATTACATTCCAGATTTATATTCTATAGTTATTCCACTTATAATATAAAGATAGCTATAAGTTCTGGACTATAAAGATCATTCTTCGCATTATTATCCCATAGTCATTCTATAGTCCAGAACTGGTTGGTGGTATACCTACCCCTCTGAAAAATATGAAAGTCAATCAGAAGGATTATCCCATAATTCGATACCCTCTGGCAATTTAACATAGCTATGGAAAATCACCATTTTTAATGGGAAAATCCACTATAAATGGCCATTTATGTTAGTTTACGGGTAATTCTCCCACCAACCAGCTGGTTAATGGATGTTTACACAGGTTAATTAACCTATGGTTACTGGGAGATCCCATAATAATTCGATAATTCTCCCACTGTTTCATGATTTCTGGACCGACTTCTCCCACTTTTTTTGGGTCACCCGGTCTCCGGCAGTCGCTGCAGCAGCTGCAAGCTCCATGGCCAGCGGCGGATGGCATGGAGCGCAGCGCCCACAGTGATGATGTTCGCCGGGCCCTGGGGGATCCCACCAGGGTGGGATAAGCCTACAGGATGGGGCCCCCCAGTGAAAAAAGTGGGTTTATAAACCATGAAATAAGCCCTATGAACTAGTTCGTTATATCTACCATAAAGCCACTTTTTTCAGGCAACTGAACGCTATCTTGGGGGCCCCATCCTGTAGGAATCGGGGACTTATCACCAGGGGTACTAAGGGTAACCTTGGATGGTTGAAACCCTACAAATACTGGGATAAACCATCTATCAACCATCCATAGTTATGTTAGTTTACCAGAGGGTACTGTGGATGGGCCAGCGAAAGCCGAATCACCAGTTGAAGGCGGTGGTAAACATCCCACTATTTCTAGGGTTTCAACCATCGATTTCCTATGCAACCATCCATCGTATCACCAGGGGTACTAAGCACTTACTAAGGGATCCTCCAAGTGGATCCTGACTTGGTGGGTTTAGGGGAAAACTAGGAGAAAATGGTGAAGCATCAAGAAACATCATAGTTAGAAATACGGTTACAATGCAGTTGGATATAGACCAATAGTATATATGGCTTATGAAACGCGAACTGGGATGCGCCTAGGGGGGGGTGGTTTAAGTGGGAAAAACCATGGGAAACATGGCGGGAGTTATGGAACTCATGCCGGTTTTATGGGAAAATGGTGGTTTGAAGTAGCCACAAAGGGCCACAAGAGGGGTTTGGAGCCTCTTTCTTGCTGGGTGAATTTGCATTCTGTTGAAAAACAATGAGTCTTGCTGGTTAAGCATCCATTTTATTTGTAAATCAACCTTTTGCTGGTCAAAACCCGATTCTTGTTGGTTAGATCATCCAACTATATACTCTTGGGTAAAATCAACATTTTGCGCGTAAAAATGAATAATTTTGATTGAACTCCAGTGTTTGGTCCATATTTTGCTGATTGAAACTCAAGTTGGGGATGGGTCAAAACCCTGGTACCTAGTGAACCCCAAAATAGCTGGTAAATGGATGTTCATCCCACTAAAAACGGTATTAATAGGTATTGACCCATACCCAATAGGTATTAGTTGGCTAAAACATCCATCTACTGCTGGATCAACCTGCATTCCGTTGCATCTTTTCCACGACCACACCGCACCTTGTTCGACAGCAGCGAGAGAGCGGGCGCCCAGCGGCCCCGCAAGGCGTTGAACAGCGACGTTCGGGTGATATCATTCCCTTCCAATCGCCTCCAAAAGGGGCGGAATGTTTAGAGTGATCTGGGCCAATATAGGGGTTACTACATATGCTACAAATAGGAGATAATGATAAAGGACAACTGATAACTGACATATATGTATTATATATATATATGTATTATATATATATGTATTATATATATATATTATAAATATATGTATTATATATATATATGTATTATATATATATATGTATATCAATTAAATTCCGAAACTTGTATCACAGGCAATTTTGGTAACTCTTTATTTTTTCTATGCTGAGGTTGGCCGGTCAGGTCGATCGTTTACTTACCCAGACGAATGTTTGACGTCGATGAGATGGAAAAAAACACCTCCAGCATGTAGATCAATACGTAGCTGTACGCATATTTCCATATATTTCCTATCTGGGTATTATGGTTGTGGATCAAACTTGGTTACCAGAAAAAAAGAATCGTACCCAGGCTTCAATTTTGATCCATACAAATATTGAATCAACCCATTTGAGCCTTCAAACTACCCCGGTTGATTGCTTATTGCAGGGGGTTGTACTCTCTGTTATACTAACCCACAATTAACAGGATGCCTTATGAAGGCGGGTATAAATGTATTGGCTCAAACTGTAAACAAAATACCTACCAAGAGGGGCCCCGCAAGAATGTTTGTTGATGTAGTTTCAGCCCATGAACAAACCATGCCTAAACTAGTTAATAATATCCAACTTCACTACCATAAAATCAGGTATATC
Source organism: Cladocopium goreaui (assembly GCA_947184155.2). NCBI lineage: Eukaryota > Dinophyceae > Suessiales > Symbiodiniaceae > Cladocopium > Cladocopium goreaui. The sequence continues at coordinate 356,749 of CAMXCT020000003.1, forward strand.
AACTAGAAATCCCGTTGTTCTTGTTGCTTTTTTCCACCTATTTCACCCATTCCTATAGGCTAAATCCTACCATAACTCTCCCGAAAGTTCGCTGGTCGCGCCTTCGAAAAATTTCATCCCAGTGCTGCAGCGCCAGCTGCCACCGCAGCTGCTTAGCACTGTTGCTGATGGCAGCATTGTGGGCGATGAGATCCATCCATGGAATCCATGGAATCCATGGCCAAAACGAAAAAATTGGGCAAAATGCCAAGTGTTCAGAAAAAAAAAACATTGGGGGACACATCATCCATTCAATCATTGCTGGATGGGAAAAAAACACCGAAGTTTCAGATTCGGAGTGTTTTTTTGCGATATAAAACGATGGTGTTTCTTACCGCCTCCAAAGTCCACCCAGGAAGGAGGCCTTTTCAGCCCATGATCCGTGACCTTCACCAAGCGAACACATGTTATTCGTTGAAATCGAGGAATAGGCACGCCTTTTTTGAGAAAGCCATGGTAGGGATTTCAAGAGAACTGAACCTCCAAATTGTGTCAAAGGGAATTGGCTTAGGGTACCAATGGACCCACAAACGGCTGGTCATTGATTGAAGCACCCGTTTGTTGGGCGCAATATGCAATAATTATAAGCATTTGGAAGCCAATGACCCCAACTTCATCGGATATCAATTTCATCTCCGTTTTCCTCCATAAGTTTTTTCTATGCTTTCCCACATGTTGTCGCATGTTTGTTGCTTGATATCACCCATTTACCCTCTGGTATATCCACAAAATAATATGGAACACCCATGGTTTCCCTTATGTGAAATTACTAGAGGGTAAGTAACTGGCTAATAACCCTGGTTAGTAAGTCCCGGATTCGTGGGTTACACCACAAATCAGTGGCTTATCACTATGGTTACTAACCGGTGATGTTTCGCCCTGATAAGTGGGATGATTACTAAGATTACTAATCAGACTATAGTTACTATGGCAACTATGGCAACTAATAGATATCTAATGGCAATAACTATGACTTATGTTGCCATAGTTACTAATCAATGGCCAATAACTATGGATTACTAAGATCCTCCAAGTCACCCCCCTGCGACAAAAGCATCTTTTTACGCCATCGCCCGAAGGGCCGCAAGGCCCTGTTCTGGCAGCAAGGCTAAGAACTGCCTCATGGAACAGAGCTTGGTTGGGAAAACAGGAACACCGTGGTCTTTACCCATGGTTTATAGGGATTATTTGGAGGCTAACTAGCAAGAAATAGCACGACTGTTTTTTTTTTTAAATGGATTTTTGTGACCTTGGATTTCAAGAAAAAACACCAAACCATCTAGGATGAAAATAACCAGGCCTCACAAATGTACTGGTGGAACAACTTACAAATCTGCCAAAACAAGGGCTTTGTAAGCAAGGGCGTCCCTTTCAGCAGTGAACGTGGCAACACTTCGGTTTTTGGGCATGTGATGGCATGTGGCCCCTACTCCAAAGACTCTCAAGTGGTAGTTTCAAAATGAGAAAATGGTTGGCGGTTTTTCGCCACCCCTCTGAAAAATGATGGAGTGAAAGTCAGTTGGGATGATGACATTCCATTCCCAACTGAATGGATAAATCATCCATAAAACAACCATTTTGGTAGGTTTTATGTACCCCACAATCCATTCATTCATGTTCCAGTCACCACCAATCAGTGAATATTAACCATTAACCATCATTAACCATCATGAAATCCCATACATTTCACCAATGTTCCAGTCACCAACCAGTCATTAATGATGGGCTTTTCACCCGGAAATTCACCGAAATCGCTTGGAAACCCCACCTTTGCCGCCTCCAGCGTGCACTAAGGTCGCAAATGGCTATGGCCTCGCCACAGCAAATGGCCTAGGCGGACGGTCCCATTGAGGTTTTGAGGTACCGAAACATGGTTTCCATTAAGTTATGAGACTTTACCAGAGAATATATACATATATGATCTAAATTTAACTATATTTCACTAACCTGTGTTAACTTCGGCCTGTGGGCATGATTTCCCGACATAAAAACCATGATGGAAATGTTCCAGTTGGCCATGTTTTTGGGCAACCATCGTCACCAATTGGGTGTTTCCCATGGTGTACCCTCTGGTAAACATACAAAAAACTGATGGGAAAGATCCACCATGCTATCAATGGGAACATCCACTATTTCGACTGGGTCATTTTCAATAGCAAACTGTTAACATAACCAGAGGGTAACACTGCCATCCTGCCATTCCAAAACAAGTGACATTGAGAGCCACGGAAGAAGGCTCCAGCTCTTCCTGGGTGAATGACAGATCCATAGCTACGACTGGGTTGATCTAATTTGGTGGCTTGTAAATGTAGTTGGAAACAATGTTGGTTCTTATACATATATACATACATATACATATATCTATATACGTATAATATACATTATATATATATATATGTATACATGTATATATATATATAACATTATAACCAAGTCGTGGGTATAATCCAACCTTTTGGTGATGAAACTAACTGCTGATTGTATGTTCCATTCTGGTTTTTAACATAGCCATGGAAAATGACCCATTTATAGATAGTTTACCTATTAAAAATGGTGATTTTCTATGGCTATGTTAAATAACCAGATGGTATTTGGAACTGATCAGGCCTAATTCATGGCTTAATCGAATCCAACTTTTGAATTTAGCGGCTTAGTATACATCCCATTTTTTTTTATCCATGAATATCTCATGAAATCCGAATTCGAATCAGTTAGTACCAGTTAGTAACACGACATATCCCACTTTTCTCCCACTCAATTCTCATTTTTCTCCCACGAACTCCTCATGATCTCATGATTATCACCGCTGTGCCTGCTGAAATCCCAAAACCTCCGGGTGAGATCATCTCCACCGCTGATCCGCCAGGAGATTTCTGGTGATGGGACACGCCACCAAAAACGACCGATTTAGGTCTCATCCCGAACTTGGATCAACTCCCATTGGGCAAAGATAATTAGGTATCATTCTATGGTACTCATAATTATAATGGGCAATATATCAGCCATAATGATATATTTAGGTATCGTTCCTAAACCAGGAAGACTATGTTTTCAAATGGGCGTTTTCCTCAAATTCTAACCATCAGGTTCCATTAATGGTTTGGTTCAATCCCCATTCGCTTCTTGGAGATTCATCCTGGTTGGATGGCTAAATTCCCCATATCCCAGACCGCATCCCTGAAATCCCATATTTTTGTTGCTGAAACCAAACTGGGTATGGGTCAATACCTATAGATACATTTTAGTGGGATGAACATCCATTTACCAGCTATTTTGGGGTTCACTAGGTACCAGGGTTTTGACCCATCCCCAATTATTACAGGCTTAAACCCACCATTTTTTGGGGGGCTGTACATCACCAAGGCTCCATTAAGGACAGTTGCAGGTGCCACGTGGCGCCGTTTCGCACGGCTTTCAGCGTGCTGGCGAAGGTCAAGACGTCGACGTTTCCGCGTCCGCAGCCAGTGAAGAGCTGGACGGCCTCCTGGCGGTCTGATGTGATGCCCGGCCTGGTAAACATAGAAAAAGCTATTGAACATGGCCATAGAAATAGTGGATTTACCCATTAATAGCATGGTGATTTTCCCATCAGTTATGTAAACGTTTATCAGAGGGTATATTGTGTGTGTATATAGAGATTACATATGTCTCACAAGCTTTTCTTGCTTTATCATTACATTCCGGCCCTGAGAGACTTGACTGTGAGATGAGGTGAGCTTGTCCAGCAGTGGTGTCAAGTGTGGGATCCCCAACTCACCATGGTTGTTTCAATAGTAAAATGATCGAATGTTGGATGATTTGGGGTACCCCTATGACTTAGGAAACCTCCATATTTGGGATTTCAACTTGACATGCTCAGATGAGGCTACTAAGAGGTTTCCTGTACCTCCCTGGAAGAAAGAACCAAAATTGTACGGAAAATCCTGCAGAATCTTGGTTCCAGCGAGGTTCAAGTAACTATCCCTTGGTATCTTGTCATGCCAGAGAGAGATCATTTCTCTGGCGATTGCTACTGTCAGACTAGTTGGGATATTGTCGCACTTGGGATACTGTGACTCAACTACTCAGGATGCCCTTACACTATATATATATAATTACATATATATATATACATATATAATTACATATATATATATAATTACATAGTACCTTATTAAGCCTTAATAAGGTTTAATTAAGCCCAAATAGCAATTAAATTCTTATTATGGCCTTATTTCAGGTTTATCTTGTAGGGGGGGTTCAAAGGGGGGGGTTATCATTTTGTGATTATACATATATATATATGTATATTATATATATATATTTACACACATGGTACCCCTCAAAAACCATTAAGAAAACCGAACACGACAGGATATGGGCAAAGGCAACAGACGGTATAAGCCCCAAAATTTCATCGAACGTAGTGATTTTAACCAGCAAAAGTAGGATATCAATCTACCAAAACACTGCGAGGTTTGAACAAACGAAACAAATATCGAGGTATATAGATAACATATGATCCACCATATACAGTATATACATATAGTTACATATATAAAGGTTCTATCTCGAGAGCAACGCATTTTCCAAGGTGGTTCATAACAATGTTAACGGATAAGCCATGGTGGATGTATTTGGAGTTGGACACCAAACCACCTTGAGGGCACATTTTCTCAACCATCGGGGTCTGAAAGAACGATGGAGAAAAATGCCAAAACCACGATCTTGTCATGTCGGCCCAAACATCAGAAAGTAAGGTTTCCCAAAAACGCTTTCCGACAGGGCAGTGCTTCGCTGTGCATCTGCGGCATAGCAGCGATGAACTTGAGGTCGGATTCGGCACAGCATCGAAATTTTCTATGGCTGGTTGGTGGTTTTTCGCCCTCTGAAAAATGATGGAGTTAAAGTCATTTGGGGTTATTTTACCTTATGACATACCCAATATGATGGGAAAAATAAAGCCAAATGTTCCAGTCACCACCAACCAGATGGCATTCTATGGTCATTCCCTTGGTGGCCTGACCCCTGACATGCGGAATGCTGCAGAATGCCACAGCCATTGTGGGACAATTTTTGCCTTGTGGCACGAAAACGGGAAAGGAACGTCCTTAAACATTTGAGAAGTTCGCCAGGTGCTGGAGTATCTCTGGCAGATTGCGGCTGTCCATGCAAGGCGGCGTAGCCGAATTGTCTCATGGAGCATTTTGGAATTGTCATTGCACTTGCTTTTCATGCCCATATGGCAGTGTGTCAAAACCTTGTACCCCTAGTGAACATCAAAATAGCTGGTAAATGGATGTTCATTCCCCTAAAAATGTTATTCATAGGTATTGATCCATGCCCAATTTTTTGAGGGTTTGTTTGTTCTTGCAATGAACATTCTGAAGCAAACCATCCACACAAAAATCAATCAATTGGCTTCACTTCCTCCTCAAAATGGTGTAGTGACCCACCCCAAGATTCAGATCATGGGACGAATCCCAATGGTTACAGCTTAAATCCACATTCTACTAGTAATAAGGCATTTTTTTCGGAACAACAGTGGGGGTTCTTACCATGCTCACAGCCATAAAAGATCATCCCAACACCCTCCTTCCAGCGTTTGCACTTTTCGGAGGCGCTGATGGCAGAGTTGAAAGTGAAGACGTCCAACTCCAGTCTTGCGGCCTTTGGTTTGATGAGGAATTCCCAGATGATAATAATCCCCAAGTCATATTGGATAGTATGCTTTGGACCATGGTTTATTTGACTACAGTAAATGATTGGGAGCGGCACTTGTTTCATGATAATTACAAGTAAATAAAGTTTGATAGGCTAAGCACTCATGGTTGATCAGAACAATATCTATTCGTGGGGATTGGCACCTATTTCATCGTGAAATAGCTGTATTTGAGAACCTCAACCCTAGTTGTTGATGGTAAAGTAGCACCAACTTTCGCTGCTCAAACAACTTTTTCTTTTCTGTGAAAATTACTATCCTAGGCTGTGGTAGTTTAACATAGCCATGGAAAATCACCGCTTTCACTAGGTAAATCATCGAACAATGGGCCATACTGTTAAATTACCACACGGTACATCTCCTGCCGATGAACATCACCATTTTCTGCACATCCGAGCACCCGCCCGCCTGCATTTCGGCCATCAACGCTAGAGCCAAACGCCAATGGGCACCTGGAAAATGATAAACCACGATTGGGCACCGTTGACTCACAAATGGCTGCACATTTTCGGCAATGATATTTTTTGGGACCAATTTTGAGCGGTTGCCTTTTGCCACCTGGTTGAAACCTATTTGCTGCCCAACCGCGTTTTGCTTCACTGGTTGCAGTGGTTTCAACCCATCCCAAAAACATTAGTCAGGTTGGAAAAATCATCCCAGGTACAATTCAAGCAACAGATATCTGACCCACCAATTATCTAATTATCTAATTATCTAGCTATATATATATATGCATATTATGTCCATATTTCTCCTGCGTTTTTACTAGCTATGTTCCTTTTCGGTTGGCAAACTCCCCATCATCCTTATCCATCCCGGTAGCAGGGGATGAACTCACCTTCTTCGCAAGCGCTCACCGTCGAGTTGTAGGTTAACCTTGGAAGTGGTGGGGACGACTCATATGACGCTGGGATTTTAATGATCATGGGGATAATGACATCATGGGAATTTTTCATTCCGATATTAAATTCATGGGGATAATGACATCATGGAAATCTGAAGGCAATCTAAATATCAATCATGGTCTTTTGAATGGCTCAAATGGGTCCAAATGCCAATGGTTAACTAGCAGATGGGCACATTCCAAGAAAAACACATCAGTTTTGGCTAGTTAGTCAATTTCACATTTATATATGGGAGACACTGCGGGAAACAGCTACTCAAAAAACATTTACGCATGTTCACCCAGGGTATATATATATATATATATAATATATATATATACATAGATGTGGCTATGGATCAAAACCCTAGTAACCTAGAAAATAGCTGGCGAATGGATGCACATCTTCATCTCACTTTTTTCTTTGGGATAAGTTTGGACTTAGGCCCACACCCATATTCAGAATGAAGCTACCTGTTTGTTTCTTAGCAATCATCCAAATGCACAAGAGAATCCCTCGGGCCTGTGGATGTAGACAAATACAGAACTCCATTGTGCGTGAAACAGCGGTTGTGCTGGACCCAGTACAACTTGATAAATAGTCCCTTCCCGCTAATATTAAACACCCCAAAGAAATCCTGGTTGAGTAGGGGATTCTGACATAATGGGGACCATTTATGGGGTGTTTCATATTAGGGGGATGAGATTATAAATTTCATGAAGCAACCATTTTCCAACAATTCTGGGTCCAAACCATTTTCCAAACGCACCACAGCTGTCGGGCCACGAATTCCTTGCAAAGCACTGCATGGAGTGCAGCCGCAAGGCTTGCGCCCAACGATCGCCTCTGACGCACCTTGGGTCATCGGGTTATCGGGTCATCGGATCTGCCGCCTTGCAGTGCTGAAAAAGTTGGAGTATCATGTGCACCCTTTAATATATGGCACAATGTATATATATATATCTATATATTATACAAATAACATGGCAAGTGTAATGCAGAAACTGAGGTCTCCTAGCACTGGATTCATACATCCTTATGTGATTTAAATAAATACATGCCTAACTAACCAACCAACTAACCAACTAACTAACTAAATAAATATATATATAGTATACATTGGATAAAAGATAAGATCCTCGGAAAGCACTGGTGGTGATTTCTCGCGCAAATCGAAGATCTTCTGTGGTATTTTAAAGCCCAAGGCCAGGCGGCCTTTACCATCCCATGTAACTCGGGCCTATCAAAGAACTGTAAGTCACTGTTCTCGGACTCAAAAGAACAAAAGAATACAAAAAAATGCAAAAGATCAATGGGAATTTCAGGATCCTAAAATGGAGGTACTGTACCATATAATGATAACAGAGAAGAAACAACTAAAGAAGCAGAGTGATGGCTTCAAAAAAAAAATGTGGCTCTGGCTCCAAGGCAAGTCTTGTAGCCCTGCAAAATTGGGTAGCTCGAGAGTGATTCGGCACAGGTGGCAGGAAGTCTCCATAGACTTCCCTTCCAAATCACCGGGATGTACATGAGCCGCTGGACAAACCATAAGGAACAGTTGTTCCGAAGTTCCTAATTGAAAAGGATCTGTCTAGGAGTATAGCCAATTTCATAAATCTCAAACTTGTGGATTGTTTATGGCATTGGGTTTACCACATTACTTCATATTACGGGTCCGGGATTACCCGTCGTCAACCACTACTGAGTATCGATCACATTAACCACACATCGAAAATGATCTATTGCCCACATGGCGAATGGGATGGTGACTATGGCATTCAGCTTTACCACACATTCCAAGCCACGCGCTGATGGCAGCCCCCATGCTACGCGTCAGCTCGCCGTTTCCCGCAGCTTGCGGCGGCAGCGCTTGCGGCAATAGCCACAGGGCGCCGCGCCACGTGGCTTGGAGGACCTCGCAAATCCGCAGAACTACCAGGGATTTTAAAGCAAATAACAGCTATAATCAATGCCATATTTTGGGGGTATATCCCCTGAAATTTAGGCCTAAAAAATAGGCCATATACAGTATATGGTAGGTACCTCCAATGAATCGGTTCCTGAAATGGCCATTGATATAATAACCATCCAAGAAATGAGGATTTGATAAGAATGGCATTTGACAATGTGAAGTTGGTGGTATGAGCTAGTCAGCTAGTTCAACATGCTTCATTTAAGCTACGAACATGGAGACCTAAGTTGCTTGGACGCTATTGGATACAAACATTGGGATCTAACCATCAATTAGGGGTATGACGCTGAAACCATAGGGGGTTTCACCAACTTGGGGGGAAGTCACCAACACACTTGGGTGCAGCAGGCTGGAGGGAGATGGAATGGCCGGCACGGACCAACGATCGAAGATGCCATATCTCGGCAGATCCTATAAGTTGGATATATTTTTCCACCTTTTTTTCCATATGGATCTGGGTCAAAATGGAAGACCGATGTGGGACTACAGATGGAAATGTCTAGTTTAGTATTCACCATCCAATTATTGGGGTACCTAATTTTGACCCATACCCATATTTTCTGTGTCTCCACCTTGTTTCTATCTAGGGAGTCGTGAAAAAAATGGTAAATTCTGGTAGACAAGAGCCCATCTCGGAAGCGGATAAGCAACCCCAGCTTGGCCCATGGCATCAACAGCATTCGCTAAGTGATGTCAATTTTCCTGAATTCAACTGTACCACATGAGCCCTTTTACTCGATTTTTTCTCAATCTACAGAACATGTTGATTTACATCCACTTTTATTCATATGGGTATGTCTAAAAATGGGGTATACCCCCAATTATAGCCACTTAGTAGGGATAATGATCCTTAACCATTGGGTGTAGGGGTACACTATTTTCAGACAAACCCATATGTTTACTGGTTAACATCCCAATTCTCATGAATTCTTGCTGGATCTTCCCTGCCGCAGTGTCAAGGTGCTGGAAGCAAGGACCCTGAGCTAATACGGAGAGCGACTTGGTACCTGGGCAAAAATGAATGGTACCCCGAGCGCGAGGTCATGATCATACCGTAATGGATGAGAATGGACCCTTTTGTGAATTTTGAATGGGGGATGGAAATAGTGGATGCAAAAATATTTTTTTAATGGATAATTATCATGGATAGTATAGCACACCAGGATGGATACTGGACAATGGGGTATCATGTAACGATAGGGTCCCAAGCAGCCCTGGTGGAATGTGCTGGATGTATTCATTGGCGAGGTAAAACACGTGGTTTCCCCATGGTTTTGCGCCTGAAAATAGGGAGGTTCTGCTAATTTCCTATAAGGGAAAATGAGTATGGATAATCCATGATAAATCCCATTCAATTCGGGTTTCAGCCAATGGGCATACGGGAACATTTGCCAATCTAACCTTGACCATTAAAAGTAATTTCTCATCGATCCGAAACCAGACTTTTTGACCTGTTCCTTTCCGCCAACATTGATCATCATTTAGATTAGTAGGCTTGGCTGTGTGAGAACAAAAAAGGCACACAAGCCATACAAAACAGGGATTTTTCACTACAGGAAGGCAGTCCAGCAGTCCATGCAACATCGGAGCTTCATCAACGAACTGGTGGCATAGAAGCAACGGTCCAGTTTGCCAACTAGGAATGCTTGCACCAGATTTGCGAAGAATAGGCGGAAGCTCAATGTCCACTTGATTGCAGAACTCTTGGTGGTTGAAAACTCAAAGCTGATCGAACAAATGGGCAAATGCCCTCTATCCTTTTCCATGATCAAAAGGCTCTGTTCACATTGCCTGCAGAAGTATCATTCTAAGACGTGCAACTTGCAATCTGAAATTCTTGGATGTAAAATCATGGTTTCCCGCAGATTTTCCCTTAAGCCAATCCAGGGATTCACCATCACGGCACAAGGAGTGCAACGAGTGCATGGCATTGCGCCACCTGGCAGATGTTGGAACCCTGGGAAAGTCCTCTTATTTCTTTACAGCCCAAAATGATCCAACATCTCCAGTCCTAGTCTGTATACACGTATATATATATATACACACTATATATATATATACACACTATATATATATACACTATATATATATACTATATACTATATGTATATATATACATACTATATATATATATATACATACTATATATATATATACATACTATATATATATATACATACACATACATTATTATATATTTATATACGTATCTTAGGAACATTTGGGTAACTGCCCTCACGTTCAGGAGATGTTGGGATCTGGCTCTCAACACCGGCTCAACCGGCGAGCTATGCGTATCCGTAGGAGGTGGCGACTCATGGGGGGATACCCCAAAATGGCGCTTTCAATGGCAAACATACGAATTATTGATGGATAAACATGGATAATCATGGTAATTATGGATGAATAGTAATTAATATTATGGATAACAATGATGGTTAATAAAATTGTTGATGGATAATAGTAATTCATGGACAATATTGGAAAAATTGAGATAACAAGAGGAATTACTCCCCAGGAATTAACATTGGCTGGCTTTTATAAATCTCCAAATTAGAAGTGTCTAATATGCCACGTTTGATCACCGCAGGGTCTCCGTTGGAATTTAAGGTACCCCATTTTCAAACCATGGCTGGGTCGCTTTTTGTTATGTCAGGATCGTCCCGAAAGCCCCCTGGTTGGTGGTTTCAACCAACCCCTCTGAAAAATCATGGAGTGAAAGTCAGTTGGGATGATGACATTCCCAATGGAAAAAATATAATCCAGTCATGTTCCAGTCACCACCAAGCAGAGCAGAGCATTTTCGAGTGGCTTGAGGCTAAACTTTGACTTACTGGTGCGTTTTACGTGGGGTTGCTGGGGGTTGCTGGGATGATGACTGTGGTCATTCCATTGCAACTGGTTTCACCACAACTGGGGGGTGCCTTAGGTAACTTTCTTTTGGGATCTTTCTATGGTTGTAATAACTGTAACTATGGGTACAGTGGTTATATATCCATAGTTATTCCCAACCTATCTTTAAGTTTCTTTTGGGAAGAACTATGGTTGTAAAACCAGAAAAGTTGGGATATAACTTTAACTTGATATAACCCCTATAACTGTAACATAACTGTAACTATGGGTACATATCCACTGACAACTGGAACACTTCCAAGCAGGCAAAAACAGTCGCTTCTTCCCAATTGCTCAACAGTAGGTGTACAAGAAAACCCCTGTGAGTCGCTATGGATTCCCAAGCTGTTTCAATGAATCACCCAATGTGCAAGGGAACTATTTTTTGCCTCGAAATCGGATTTCAGCTAACCTGGGTGATGAATCCATGGCTGGCTTTGCCAAAGGTGATACCAATGGATACTAAATCCATCACTGGGGTGGCTACTGAGCTGGTACCGCATTCCCAAGCGACAAAAAAAAACGGGGCTATCCCAGCCTGCCGTGGCCATAGGAATTCATAGTGGCATTGAAGGCAATGAGATCGGGCTCCAGGTGCTTCTCCTGTGATCCCCAGTCGACCTCAACCTATCGTGATATCAGTGATATCCATATGGGCAAAATAGGAATTTGCATTGCAAAATAGCAGATATGTCTTGTGGGAGTTTTGGGGGATCCTCGATTTTTGAACATCAACGTACCATTATTTAGTATCAACCCCAAACAGAGCATATCAGACGAGTTTGAGACTGGCTTTTTCGACTCTGCGATCAAGAGCACAAAAAGCCATAGAGCTTCGACCATTTATGCAGTTTTTGGTCAACTCTAGTATTGAACAATCTCTTCTCATCTTCTTGAGGGTACCCGCTCTATCCCCACTGCAATGTCCTCTACTGATTGCTACTTGCGACATCCCCAGCTTTTCTTGCTTAGATTCCCAAGCCTTTGTCGGTGATATTTTGTCAGCCTGTGCAGCTTATTTGTCGCACTTTCGATTCCATAGCCAATGGTAGATACCCTCTGGTGAACTAACATAGCAATGGAAAATCACCATTTTTCATGGGAAAATCCACTATAAATGGCCATTTTCCATTGCTATGTTAGTTCACCAGAGGGTACCCTGCAATACCCTGCAGCCAGCCAGTTTGAGCTGGTGAGCTCCATGTCTCCATGACCCAGGGATGTTTTTCGCCTGCAGCTCCAGAAGTAGCTGAGAGCTGGTAGACCTTGGGAAGCCCCAAATCCCATGGTTGGATTGATCATCCCACGAAAATGGCCATGGAGGTGCAGTATTTGGACAATCAACGATTTAACGGGTAAGTACCAATCAACGATTTCGTAACTGACAGAATCATTGGATTCGATAGGTCAATGATTGATGGTGAACTATCCTTTGACCATTCACCTGCTAAAGTGCTAAATTCATGGGTTAGTAGGATTACTTTGTCACTTCTCAATGGATTTTGGATGGGTCATCAAATGACCCACGAAGCCAGAAGTCCAACAACTACCGGTCAACAGACCAACCGAAACCCATCCACAAAGAAACGCTTGCCATGATAACTTCACAGAAACAAGTGCTTGATACCTACAAGGCCAATCTTGCATACCCTGCCAAGAACGTGTATGTTTTGGCTGGCTAGTACATATTGTACATGTATGTGCACATACAGCATATATATATATATTATACAGACATACATATACTCCCAAATCAAACCCGCCAAAAAAAACAAAGAATAAGAATGACCTGCTCAACCAGTCAGTTTAACCGAAGGGATTCCCCAACTTCAGCCCAGAGACCAACGACACTTGGTGATGCTGCTGCTGTAGCCCAGAAGGTCCTTGCGGCTGATGGAGATCTTTACCATGTGCTTCACAAAACAGTTCCGCCACCTGTACTGTGAACAACTCATCCTAACTGTGAAAATATTACCCTCTGGTAAACTAACATAGCTATTGAAAATGGCCATTTATAGTGGATTTACCCATGAAAAATGGTGATTTTCCATAGTTTTTTGTTAACGTTTACCAGAGGGTAAAAGAGTGTCATCAGTACCCAAAAGGTCCTGTGAACAAGTCATTCTAATTGTGTAAACATTTGCAATCCCAAGCCTTACAAGATATTTGAAGCCATTTCTCAGCTCGTGCTCATGCTTCCCCCACTCTTCCCCATCAATCATCATATCGTGAAATTGGGTGCTCAATTCCATCCCATTGTTGAGAAATGCATTTCTCTGTTTTCCGATGGCCATAAATTGGGGGTAAACCATGTAATTTCCTTATTTTTGAACAACCCCAGGGCCCCAGCTTCTTCGGTCGCGTCCTGTGCCAACTGCAAGGCCCTTGCCCAATGGTCCAGCAGCGAAATGCACAGGTTCCGCGAAGTGAAGTTGGGCGACAAACCTCCATGGGCTGATGCTGGTTTGGATTGATTGGGCATTCATCCCATCATCCCAGCACAATTGGGGATTTACAGCGGCTGCAGACCACGGCTTTCATGAGAATTGAAGCCACCTCACCGGTGTTAGGTAAAAAACATGTTTCAGATTGAGCCCCTAAACACATCCACACATCAGGCAACATGACAATTCAATGGATAAAACTGGCTTTGATTTCCAGTGGATGGAACTCTGTTCTTTCGAAACTTCAATCCGTCAATGGCCATTTTTGGTCTAAGGGCTAAGGGGATATATCCCCAAAATATGGCCACTGACTCTAACGTAGCTAAAACAATAAACCATCCTCCAGTCATCACCATTTTTTTGCTTGGTGGTATAAACTTACCATTCCCAGGAACATGGGTGGTAAACATGACATTGTTATACCCACATTAATCATCATTAGTCATCCATGAATCACCATTATTAACCAGTATTAACCAATATCAACCATTATTGACCAGTATTAACCAATATTAGGCAATTATTAACCATTATTAACCAATATTAACCATTATTAACCAATATTAGGCCACTATTAACCAACATTAACCATGGATATTTACCCACATGAAATGGCTTCTGTGCCTCGCTGTGGCATCTCCTCCAAACTTCGCAGCGCCAAGCGCCACGCTTCGGTGGCTTTCAACGCAGCATTCTGCGAGGCCACGTCGGAGCGCCTCGGTAAAAAAGGAACCACTTGGATCGGCTGGAGAAATCTGCAGAAAACGGCGGTTTCGAATTTCAAAGTAGTATATTAATATATATATATATATTAATAAATATTTGTAAAATACAAAATCTAATATTAATGAACCAATAATGTCCTTGTGGTAAAAAAATAGAGGGGCCGGGAGCTGGTTAATCCCATCTATCATCATAGAAACCTGTTGTTTTTCAGGGGTTTCTTCAATTTTCCCTCTATTAATCACGCAACCAATGGGAATTTTGGGAAATCTATGGTAGGAACCACTTCTCACCAAATTTTTGGGGAATCCAAGAAATCCATTGGATGATTTTCTACCATAGGCGTGAACCTGGTTTTGCTGAGGGGAAGTACATGTATTCCACAACCGATGGGGTCTCCTACATAGCGACTGAATGTAGAACCAGCGTTTCTTGTCTTACCTGGTTCTCAAGGAGAATGCAAGTTTTGCCATAGTTTTAGTAGCAAAGCTAACTATCAATAACAATTTTCATGGTGTTCTTTTCCCAGCCAGGCCAGATACTGTCAGATACTTTCTGTTTGGAAAATATCATACTGTATCATTTTTGATGGGAGAAAACATTGAATCCGTAATCCCAGTAGACCTTCTTGAGGTTTTCCCGTAGGTTTCACAGGAAACGTAATGAGGAAAAGCTGGCTTTTCAATCAATCAATGCATTGAATGCCTTGATTGTTGGCAAACATACTACATTTTTGATGCTTAAGCCCTGAATAATCACTGTAAAACGTGGGATGAAAAAAATCCCCAGTTGATGATAAAAAAATATAACCACTATTAGTGATGAATTCCCAGTTGCTGGGGACAATCAAAAAATGTTTTTTTTTAGTTTTTCTGATCAACCACATCTGCAAGTCTCTGGTCAAAATTTTCCCAATCACACCAGTGTTACGCCCAGATTAGTTACATATGGGAAAACCCAGCCACAAGTTCCATCTGTTCATCTGGGCCAAGAGTTTCTGCGCCAACGGCCAAGCAGAGAAGAGGCTGCTGAAAGTGATGACCTGTTTCGGCAAAGCTGCCATGCCAACAAATGCTGGTGGATTGGATAAGAGTTCCCATGATTTTTCAGAGATGTTCAAAATAAACCAGGTATAATACATTATATACATTTATATACCATGATTATTTTATAACCATGTTATTAGGGGTATGTTCCCCAGGTATAATCACCATGTTCCCCATGAGTATAATACATTATAATAGCCCTAAAGAGAAATCGAACCGTTGGACACCTGGATTTTTTCTCGGGGATTCTGAAAACATCGAACTACCATCCTGAAAACACCACTTTCTGATTCTTTTTGTGGCTTGCGAAAAAATGTAGCACAAGGCCTGAACATCACCAATGGGGCCAGTAGTCTGCAGGATGTCAACTTGCTAAACCTTGGACAGCTGATACAGATCGAACCATACATTACAATCATTACAATACCATATCTACCAACATGGTGGTTTCCATAAATGGGGAATCCCCAATAGCTGGATGGCTTATTTCATGGAAATTCCTATACACATGGATGATTTAGGGGTACTTTCTGGTTATTTAACATGGCCATGGGAGCCATGGCCCATTTATTTCGATGGTTTACCTATGAAAAAATGGGTGGATCTTTCCATGGCAAACTGTTAGTCATAACCAGAGGGTATCCCAATAAAATCCCATGAAATCATCATTAAATCAATGGCTAAATCCACTTTTTCAATAATTTGGTTGATGATTTAGGGGTACCTTATTTTTAGGAAACCTCCATATCCCTACCAGTTGATCTATCCATCAGCCAGCACCCCACTACGATATGGGCCGAGTGGCATTTGGCCGGATCGATCGCCTGAGGTGGTCGATAGTCAAAGTCTGTGCTATTTATATCGATTTCCATTACCCCCTGGTAAACATACAAAAAACCGATGGGAAATACGGTGATTTATTGGAAACATATGGGAAAATATGGTGATTTTTTGGAAACATATGGGAAATATGGTGATTTATGGGAGATACACTCTGGTAAACATACAAACAACTGATGGGAAAATCACCATGCTATTAATGGGTAAATCCACGAACTAAATGGCAATTTTCAATAGCTTTTTGTTTGTTTACCAGAGGGTATTTGCTGGTTATCCATACATATCCCATTTCTCCGTCTCATCACTGATGGTTAAACCCCTCACACAACACATGGTACATGGGGCATTGTCATCCGACTGTCATTAAGGATTCCTTGTAACCACCTAATAATCTGGGATGACCTAGCCCGATTGATATGGAAATGACAATCCAACTTCATACTGAGCTGGTTGTATATCTCCATTATATCCCTATGAATAATGCATGAAATCCCCATTTATTGAGGAGTAAATCCAACTTTGATGGTGCCAACACGTATCCCTAATTTTCATGGCTTATCATCATGATCCATATTTAAAAACGGTTATTTCAGGGGGATTACGTAGATTACATTCCCATTTTCAACAACAGTGGCGCCAAGTGGCCCTCGCATATCTCCAAAGACCATCTGCAGCGACCTTGGCCAAACGCCTGCAGTCGCGCCTGCGGCAGCAGTCCATGTCACGGCGTTGCCTCAGAAAAAAGTTGCGGCGGGGTCATACAGGGAAACCCTGGGAAAAATCATCCATAGTTTAGGGTCTAATTTATACCCCCAAAAGATGACCTGGGGTTGGGTGTCCCCATTTTGTAGAGCCAAATCTGGCTTTTGGAGGCTTTTGGGGGGATTCTAATTTACTGAAATCTCGTAGATAAACAAGGGAAGTACCTGGAAATAGGCAATAGATGCCAATAGATTGGATGGGGTTAGATTCGATGGACACTTCTATAGTTTTTATTCCAGAGTTGTTGCATTTTTTCCTTCCCGTCCCGTTGATGATCATCGTCTGAAATAGGGAACAAATGAGAAACATCACCCATCAATATACAATAATAAATATATTGGCAATCCCAAAATAATAACTATATACAAATAACATGAAATAACTATTGGATATAGTATAATCAATGGGATATAATATATATTATATAATAATCTATTGGATGGGGATAATCTATTTCAAAAATTGGGATAATCCATTACAATAGTATATGGGCAATCCCCATTTTTCTCTTTCAATGGACTCCGAAAAACGACATGGTGAATCCCCCATGATCTCGCCACGTGCCTTCGAGCGTTCTGGCACTGAGAGCGGACAAAAACTCCACGGCTTGTAGCCACTTCAAGCTTCGACGTTGCGCCTCGCTTTGCGAAGCAATTTGGCAGTGCAATATTTGTGATGCAATTCTAATTTGGTAAACCCAATGCTTGAACCCAGGTTATATATATATATATATGGCTTTGAATTTTGGAATGACCCATTTCTAGAAAGTCATTGTGTAAAATTGGGAATGGCTTCTGGTTTTTGGTTCACATTGCGACCAAATCCTGCTGCAGTTCTGCTTGTTCTGGTCCTCTGCGCTGGATCTCCCAGCATTTTTGCTAATCTTCGACTTACATCACTCACTGGTTGGTGGTTTCAACCCCTTCCCAAAATTATGAGTCAATTTGGAGAATCGAAAAAAGGTTGGAAAATAACACATGTTCGATAGCACCAACCAACTCAAATCTTCAAACTCCCAGCATCCTTTGGGTTTGTCCATATGGTACTTCAAATTTGGTGCTTCACCATCATTTTCCCTATTAAAGTAGCCATTTTCAGCTACCCCCTATTTTCAGACAAGACTTTGTTTCATTTCTCAGCTTCACGCTGCGATGGCATTGGTGTAGACCACGACTCCGCAGCGTTGGTCGACCTCCAGATCGCTGGGATTTACGGATGGTTATCCCCCGCCAAATATGCGATACCCGGATACCCCCCCCAATTTATAGCCATGGAAAATGGGAAAATGATGAGCCAGCAAATTCTTCAGCACCTCATTTTATGACAAAGCCATATGGAATCATAGGTTTACCCAGCTTTGGACTACGAAAGCAAAGCATCTGTTCAACTCTTTTGGAAAAAATGCACTCACACATGGCCATTGGGGAATGATTTTCTCATGGACACATAGAGGAACACCATCAAAGAAGAATGGCTGAGGATTACCAGAGGGCCATCCTTGCCTGCTTCAGTGCCAAGCACCAGTCGGGGACGCTGAAGTTTGACTGCCATGGCATGAGATCGCTGCTGAAGATAGCTTCAAGTTGAACCTTGGCATAGCATATTTCTATAGATAGATACTGGCTGGCAGTTTCAAACCCTCTGAAAAACACTCATCAATGGATCCTTGAAATAAACTGGGCAAAACCAGAAATCAGGATGGTATGGATTTGTTGGACCCCACACCAGTCATGTCATTTCAGCATCTGGAGAAAAGAAGATCGTTCCCCAGCAGTGGTTCTCGGCGATGGACGCAGGATCAGAGAAATCAGCGGGGCATAAGGGTGCTACTCTAGACCAAAGAATACCCTACCAGTGAATACATACATGACACTCCTCCTTGCTCCAAAAAAAAACCAAACAAGTATGGTAAAAGTATTAGATGGGAGTTTTTTTTTGGGCTTCATACATATTGCTCTGGTTGGTGGTTTCAACCCTCTGAAACATAGTCAGTTGGGATTATTATTCCCAATATATTGAAAGATAAGACATGTTCCAAGCCACCAGCCTGTGCTATATTTTAAAACATCTAAGTTGATCTCATTTTGTTTTCTCCATCTGGTGGCACTCCATCTGGTGGGCTCACTGCTCTCTCGACAGGACTAGTTGGGTCAACCCTGGAGACTCACCGTTTTTTGAGCCAGTCTAGCTATGGCACTGAAGAAAAAAAACCAATGTTCATGGTAACAATCTAACAATTATCATTATATCATATAATATCATTATGAAAATTCCTGAAAAAATGGATTAGATGAACCGTCTGTGTTTCACATTGTGAAACCATCCGCTTCTTTAAAAATGTTGTCCGTGATCCAGTCGACCCCTTGAATTACACTGTTTCGTTCAGCGGGGGTGGCACCAGCAGCAATGCGAGGGCAAAAACGCGGGCCATCTCCTGCCGTGAACCCCCATCCACAGATAACCACCCCAATACATGGCCAATGGATTGAATCACCGCGATTACCATCTGATTATGACTAACAGTTTGCCATGGAAAGATCCACCTATTTTTAATAGGTGAAGCATCGAACTAAATGGGCCATGGCTTCCATGGCAAACTGTTAAATAACTAGAGGGTACATGATATTGAATGGTGTAATAGCCATCTGTGGCGGTCGCTGTACTTTTGCTGCTTTCGTTCTGGATGGCTCACTGGACTTCTTGCTGTCTCTGTCGCTGACGGTTACCACCCTGTGGTTCACTGTCTTCAAACCAAGCATGAATCACAATAAGAATATAGTAGCATTAGTACTATAATAGTGAATATATATATAAGAATCATCTTCTTCAGAATGGTCTGACTTAGTAGCATTAGTACTCAGCAGTATCAAAGTAGAATGACGCATGCACCCCTTGTAGACGGACAGGCCATGATTTGGACAAACAACCCACCAACACGGGTACCCTCTGGTAAACTAACATAACTATTGAACATCGCCATTTTGAATGGGAAAACTCACTATAAATGGCCATGTTCAATAGCTTTTGTATGTTTACCGGTATATCTTCAGTTCCAATCGAAGATCTCCAACCAACACGACATCGACCAGTGCCATCCCCTACGGTTTTAATGTGCCAACACCGGTGACCGGCTGAAGTCCTGAGATGTCCCAACGAAAAACCACCCAAAAAAAGATGCGCCTTTTCATGATGAATTTCCACATGATGGTCCCATTCTTACCCAAGATTTCTGATGGTTCAACCCAGCCAGCCTCGATGATACTGATGTCAACGGGCAATGCGTTAAAGCTCGAGCCAACATCAAACAGGTCACAACTGAAGGAGCGGTAACGCCTCACAAAATGTGGCAAAACACAGCCTAGTCCTGATGGCTTCATTATCTCAGAAACTCTAAGAATTATAGTTCACCAACTTGAACTATTGGTGATTTTGGGGAGTTCCCCAATGACCAAAATATACCAAAATCATCATTTTTGGTGAGGCAGGTATGATTCGAATTGGTCGAAGATCCTCTTTGGTGGCATGCAAAATCATTTTGCTAAGTGGGGGGCTTCAACCAATTTTTCGCGTTCTTAAAGTCATCCATATTTAAATCCACCTGGTCGTAACACCAGTATGCTAGGGTTGCAGTTCCACTCAATGGCTGTTTAGATTTAGACTTCACCGATAAATCATCATGGTAAAGAACTAGTGGCATCCATTCATAATTTAGCATCTATTATCCACGATATCCCTAGACACAACGCCGATATTGGCGGCTACACTCCATTGAAACTAAAGTTCCTGCTTACCACCATCCGTCTGGATAATCTAGGTGAATTCTGCAACTGGATTAAAAAAACATAATTCCTGCTGGGATTATGGGATATAATGAATGATATAATTTTGGGCTCCCCATTCGTCATGGTCAAACTCACATGCGCACCCTTGCACCTCAGTCAAACCTCTGCTTCTGCCAACTGGTCAAATCACTTTTTGTATCCATTATTTATGGGGCTACTCCAAAACCATTGGCTTTTTCCATTCAAAAACAATCCAAATTTGGATGATTTTCAGGTCCCCAATGGCGACCGAGGCCCCCCGCGCCGCTTCCCCGAGCGCGACCGTGAGGAGCGATCGTCGCGGCGACGCTCCTCGCGGCGGTCGTCGCGACCGTCGCGACGGTCACGGCTCCTGGCGGTCCAAGTGCAACACTGTTATTGGTGCCATAACTTTCTTTTAACCATATGGTACAGAATATATTTTGTTTTTTTAGGGTTGACATTGTGGGGATCAATGTGGTAAAACCAGCAATCAACCATCCCAATCAACCTAACTTTATCAGTTGGCGGGTATTTTAAACCAAGCCAAAATACGGGGGTTATGGCTTTGGGCTTAAGACATTGTGACTAATTTACATTTGGACTTTAATCGTCAAAATTTGATTCACGAATCGAGAATCGAAAATTGCCATGGTCCCGTCGAATGCACGAATCTGATTTTGCATGTTGTTGGTGGTTTCAACGCATCTTAAACATGTTGAACCCCTAAAGAAACATCATCATTCCGTTTTAGGATGGAAAATGAAGCGCACTTACCACTGACCAACCAGTCATTGTCTGATCCTTGTCTCTCCAGGCGCCAGGAATCGGACGTGGAACATGCGATAACATCACTCCATTAAAACCTCCCCGTGATATGGAACAAACAGCGTGAAGTATCATGGTGATACACAAACTATAGTGATCATGTCCTATTCGTCTCTGTGAAACCTATGAAACGTTTCTGCTTCGTTCTATCACTTTCTCACTTTCGTTTCTGCTTTCATTTTATCTATCCCGTAGAACATCTGTGCCACGGTCAAAAGATGGTATGTGGTATAGTCATCCATCCCAGAATGGGAATCTTATAACGGTTTTAGAATTGGTATGTAGATCCCTAATGGATTGATGACCATCCCCTCTTCATAGTTCCATATAAAACTGTTTGGACTATATCCCATTGTGTTTCCAGCATCATTAAATCACCATTTTTATTACTACCCTCTGGTAAATTAACATAGACCCTGGCAGATAGGGGTTGGAAGACTAGTTTCCATTAAAAATTGGTGATTTTCAGGGTCTATGTTTATTTACCAGAGGGTAAAAAACCAACCTTTTGACCATGGCACAGCAATACAAGGCCTCCGTGTCTTTTTGCGGCTATCGCGTGACCTGGCGAAGACGGTGAAGAAGTGGGGTTTTCTGGAAAAAATTGAGGTAAACCTCTACATAGATATGGAGAACAACCATAATTTCAATAGGACATGTTCAATGGATATCAATGGTACATTCTCCATATCCATGTTGTTTTTGGTAGGGTAAGGAACACAGTTGACCAACAAACAAGGTGATGTGATAAGCATGAGAATAAATGGTAAACGAATAGGTTTCGTTTCCTTAGATGCAGCTGCCGATCATCAGGCAACCATTTCCTGCGGGTGCCAGGCACCCCTCTTCCTAGTGATCTCAAACAAGAGATGAAGAAATTGCATGGGCAGAGCATTGATAAGACTCAATCTTACCCTCCGGTAATAATCAAACGTGGCAATGGAACATGTCCATTTAAAGATGATTTTCCCATTAAAACCACCCTTTATAGGAAATTTGCCATTGCCACGTTTGATGACACCGGAGGGTGCTGCTTTAGATGCCACATTGCTGGGAAACTGTGCTCATGATCGCTGCCTCTTGTTCACCTGGAAGGGAACAATGCTCTTGATGCAAATGCGTGTTTACATTGTACCGGTATCCAAGCAAAGGCACACGTAGTAGAAATTACTGTTGGCAATGTCTCCTGACGGGTCAAGACGTACCGGATTGTCACCTGGTTCTGCTTCGTCTCAAGCTCGTCGTCTCTTCCGGTTCAAGCACGCTGCCAGAAGCCAATTTCACCGTGGCATAAAAAGGCTCATCTTGGGCAGCAGAAATCAGGCCAGTCTTCGACATCCTGCACAAAACTCCATTTTGAAGCTGATTAGATATGGGTTTGTCTGGAAATGGGCTGGCTACCAGCATTAATATGGTGATTTCGGAAAATTATGTTTCACACCCTTGGATTTTCCCCTATGGCATTGAAATAGGAAACTTATGATCAAGTAATGACAGTAAAACAATAATAAACCACCCGTATTTTGATGGTTGATATAAACCCATTTATGCTAAACTTGCGGATGGTGGATCCTATTGATTTACTAGGCTATACTATACCCATCTATCCCATTATTGTCAAACAAATCAGCATGCCCATTTCTGCCCAAAAAATCGACACCAGCGGCACCTGGATCGCTGTGGGCTACCACCCGGCCTGTGCAGCGTCTGGTAGGCTTTGGTTCAAAACTTGGAACCCCAATCCTGCCTTGAATGAAAATACACATTTTGGCTTATCTACAAATGAAAACATGGAACAACAAGATGGCCAATCTTAAAAACTGAGCATGAACAACTTCATTGCCAACTAATTGGTGGTTTCAACCCCTTGAAACATATTAGTCAGATTGGATCATCATCCCAACTATTGGGGAAAGAAAACATGTTCCAAACCACCAACCAGCTATTTTCGATGATTTTCCACTTTTGGTCGGTTATATCCCCAATTGGTGTAGCTTGGTTTACCTGTCTTGGTTACAGCTTTATCATGCTTCAGCCGTTGAACTTCCCCACTTTCTTCGCCTTCCGCGTGGTGGGCTCAACCTTGGAGTGCTGGACATTTCTGACTGGGTAGGATATCCCGATCGGATCATCCCATTGCTATCATCATTTTGGCTTCAATCCCCATTTTTGCCGCTTCAATCATCATTTTTGTCGCCTACCCTCTGGTAAACGTTAACAAAAAACTATGGAAAGATCCACCATTTTTCATGGGAAAATCCACGAACTAAATGGTCATTTTCAGTAGCTATTTTGACATAACCAGAGGGTATCTCATCATTTTTGTTGGCGACAACTCCGGCAACTCGCCATTTTGCTCGGTCAACTCGGGATACCGGACTCAGGTCCTCGAGGAGGACCTTTGCCTTTGCCCTTGCCTGGCGATCGTTGGTTAACAATCAATGACTAGATAGGACTTATGACAGTCATAATAGTATATCTATAGTATACTATCGAAAGTACAGCATCTATACGTATATCTATCCATCATGATGACTATCATAATTTTATGATGGATAGATCTATAGTTAGGGCGAACGTGCTATGCCTCGTTTCGTCTTTCGGGATGATCGCCAGAAATCATTTTTTGGTGACCTTGCAGTACTTTGTGGCCTTCTAGTGTTTGGCGATGTGATAACTTGATGTCCCTGGGTTTGTGAACCCAGAGACCTCGTTGATGACCCCCTGCGTTGAATCTGCTGTAACCCAATTTTTTTTGGTCACTTTTTACATCTTTTTACATAAAACCTAAAACCCATAGAGAACCCCATATCAACCCTAAAGAAACCCTACATAAACCCAAATAAAACCCTATGAAAGTGTATATAGTGAAGTACCTGTAGGGCGTAGAGCACGTGCCGCGGGTATAGTTGGATGGGGTTAAAAACCAACTTAAAACTAGGGGGCCTCACCTTGTACCCAAACTCAAAATTTCACCAACAAGACTGGAGGTTTTAACCATTTAAACCCAAAGGAAAAATGGCTCTGCATGCTCATCATTTGGCTGGTGGAAGTTCCTTTCGGCGGAGGCCCTCGTGGGGTGCACTGCCATGCCCCACTCATCCGGGCAGTAGACAATTTTGTGGTGCTTGTGGACCATCTTGGCCAAGGACGAAAAGTTGATTCGCCTCCATGATGTCCACTTCATCCTGCCCAACCTGTTCACCATCACAGTGGATGGCAGAATCCGAGATGAAGGAGGCCCCAAAACAAGCAACCCAAGCAAGGATTATTAAGGCTTGGCCAATATGGGGATTACATAGTAATTACACATAGGATACAAAACCAATTGTGATACAAAGAGGGATCCCCCTAGTTATAAGTTGGTGAACGTTCACCCAGCCAACTAGGTTTACGACCATTTCGCGGCCGTGGTAAAAATGTCCATGATGTGAATAGAAAATAAGCACGCCGCTAAAGCGAACAATGATTTTGCACATCCAGCATGTGAAAATGCATCATCGTCGTTTCAGAAAACTACTTGTTTTGTTTGCACTGTCATCATCATAATGAACATCATCATCATGATCATCATCACATCATCACATCATCATCATCATCATCACCATCATTATCATCATCACCATCATCATCATGATCATCATCATGATCATCATCATGATCATCATCACATCATCATCATCATCATCATCATCACCATCATCATCATCACCATCATCATCATCATCACATCATCACATCATCACATCATCATCATCATCACCATCATCATCATCATCATCATCACAGCATCATCATCTTCAGCATCATCACTAGCATTTTTAGGATCATATAGATCGTCAGCAGCTGCAGCGTCAGTTTCTTCCTTCAGCTGCGTCCACGCTCCGCGAACACACGCGACAGTTCTTGCAAGAACTTAGCACTAGAGACTGATCCGATGGACCTGCGCCATTGGAACTGTAAAACAAGAAGAGACAACATGCCCCACCCCACCCCAACCCTTCCGTTGCGTAGCATCCAACATGTGTGCAACGTGCAAGGAACGTTAACATGCCCCACCCCAGCCCAACCCTTCAGTTGCGTAGCATGCAACATGTGTGCAACGTGCAAGGAACGTTAACATGCCCCACCCCACCCCAACCCTTCAGTTGCGTAGCATGCAACATGTGTGCAACGTGCAAGGAACGTTAACATGCCCCACCCCACCCCACCCTTCAGTTGCGTAGCATCAACATGTGTGCAACGTGCAAGGAACGTTAGCGCGTAGCATCCACATGTGTGCAACGTGCACGTTAATGCCCCACCCCACCCCAACCCTTCCGTTGCGTAGCATCCAACATGTGTGCAACGTGCAAGGAACGTTAACATGCCCCACCCCAGCCCAACCCTTCAGTTGCGTAGCATGCAACATGTGTGCAACGTGCAAGGAACGTTAACATGCCCCACCCCACCCCAACCCTTCAGTTGCGTAGCATGCAACATGTGTGCAACGTGCAAGGAACGTTAACATGCCCCACCCCACCCCACCCTAACCTTTCAAATACGTTCAAAACGCAAAAAAAGCCACTTCGTGCCACGGCCGTGCAGCGGTCGGTGTCCAACTACTGCCCAAAATCGTAGTTAGTTCTAAACCAGCTCACCTGTCGTTTAGCGGCCACTTCCTGGGTTTGACGGACACCGACACCAACAGTCTTTTCATAGGATTGAATGGGCATTTGTGCATAACACCCCATATTTGGTGGTCGTTTCAAGTCTTTCTTCGAACGCGCTTTATGAACCAGCATGGAGTATTTTTAAGTATGTTTAAATGTTTTTTTTGAATAAGGAGCACCACACAGGTAGATGTGTTGATGGGCTTTTCAGATCTTTCAACTACCATTCTCCCTGCAAATTTGCTCATCCATGCTCATCCATAGTTGGTATGATCCGCTCGTTGGTGGTGCCAACCCTATGGAAGAATTCGTAGGCAGTGTTGACTATGATTTCTTTTCAACTAAGCAATGAACATAAGACATCTTCCATACCTTCTGGGAGGAACCATGAAACATATAGTCATATAGTGGCCCCAAAGAGATGCACAAAAGATTCAAATTATCAGTATTTTCAGCAGGATTTTACACGACATGTCTATCTTTCCGGTAATTTCAGTGGTAAATTTAACCAGGTTGCCAAGTCTATCTTTACCAAATTCCATCTGTTTGTACTTTACCACTACTTTTTGGAGGCTGCCATATTCAAACCCATCCCCCCCATGGTGTGTCTCTGAAAGGTGCCACCTCCTTTGGGAACAAACGTGCCGTCCTGGCGTTGAAGGGATGGATGTGAAACAACCAAACCTGGGCAATGAACCAGGATATCTGGTTGGTGGTTTCATCCCTCTGAAAAATATGAAAGTCAGTTGGGATGATTATTCCCTATGGAAAAATAATCCAAATGTTCCAAACCACCAACCAGATATAATCAATAGGGATTCATGGCAGAAAATACTCTCCGGTTATTGAACATAGCTGTGGAACATGGTCCGTTCATAGATGGTAATTGCTAGAGGATAATCACCAAAATCCCACGAGTTAAAACCGAATTACCCCATTGACGCCAGCCAGCTCCCATTTTGGCCCTCATATCCATCATTATCCATTTTCCATGGCTTAATTTCCCTATATTTGATGGCTAAATCCCAATCATTGTCCATTTTAGCTGCATCGCATACTCTACTGCCTATCAGTTGCCACCTGTTGAACACCTGCAACATTGAAATGAATGGCTCAAAATGCCGAGAGGTGTATCTTCGGCATAACCACACCACTTCTTTTGGGTGAAGTTGCCACGCGGAAAAACACCAAACAAAACTCACCCATAAGTGGGTCCCTCAGTGCGAATTCCCGTTATGGAAAATCATCTGCAAATGAATCAACACATCGTTTTCCACAGCCTAAGTAGCAAAGAGTATGTCCCGTGCTGACCCAACATTACATACTCATGGACTTTGTTCTTTTATCTCAATGCAATCACCATGGAATAATCCCCATAAAATCTATATCAATCTCTTAGATTCTCTTAGCCAATCCTACCCTCGACAAAGATATTTCTTGGCTGGTTGGATCAATACATCAAAATTGCAAACGCTCAGCCATTGTTAAAACTAGCCTTCACCAGTTGGTCTGGCAAGTTATCTGCACTTTTTGTTTTGTCAGCTACAAACCCATAGAACACTATGGTTCACCAGGGTTTAGCCATGACCTTTAAGTTATATCATCCATTTTCGATGATTACTTTCCCAATTTTCCAGTCGGCTCACCTAAAACTTCTGGCTGAATTGAAGCAATTCATGATCCTGAAAGCAATGTTTTGATAAATTCACCCCTATCCTACCCATCATTTGACATTGTGACGTGGTGGTGCAGTCGTAGTTATAATTCAGTTGTGCATAGTGTATATATCTTGTCACATCACATCATATGGTATCATATCATATCACATCATGTCATTATCAAGTTGGTTATAAATTCCATCAGATCACCCCCAAAAACATAATATGATCATATTTACCTATATCCCATCATATCCCATGACGGTTATAGATCCCATCATATCCCTCAAATATCACCATTTTGGTGGATTACATCCGTTATTCTGGTTCTTTTTCCCAATGAATTACTACCATTCATCCCCACTGTGGGTAAAACAATGCCATGTTTACCATCCCCCAGTCATCACCATTTTTAAAGGTGGTAGGGTAGTTTTACCATTCCCAGGAAAATGGGTGGTTCCTGTTGGGAGTTCGGGTCTCCTCCATCTCACGCAACTTCACGGACAGCAAACCCGGAGGGCTTCGAGCCTTTTTTGGAGTGAGATGGCAGAAACGAGGGAAGTTATGAGATGTAAATGGATGTAAACTGGCTGTAAAATAGGAATCTAATGGGTATAGGATATGTGCTTCATGGATATATGATAGAATATGAATATACTACCCATAATCACCTATATAATCCTATATATGGAAATCAAAGGGTCATGCATCCTCGAACCGTTGAACGCTTCGAGCAACGGAGTGGGATTTAACTGGCAACACATCGAACTTACCCTATTCAAGGGGATATTAATAATATTAATATTACAACGGTTTGGTTCATACTTGGGGGAATCAATTACACATGCTTGGGAAAAACTTAATTCCATCATATATATATGTGTTTGTCCAGAAATGAGATTTGCTCATAATTTTGGATAATTTTCCAACTTTTAGGACATGGGAAAGGCCCCACTTCTGCTTTCCTCGCGAATGGGTGTGCGGTAGCCTATTTTCAGGCAAACCCGATTTTCAACTGCCTCGTAGAATAGCAATGTTCTAAAAAAAGGAAAGACATTTGACGGGCAGAATGTAACATCATTATATCATTCATATACTCAGAATGCTTGTGAAAGACAAACAACGAAGGGTACGCTGCTACACTCAACCATGATCAACCAACTAGTGGGGAAAGAAGACATCTATCATTCATGAATACCGGTACCATCAAGGATAATGACTTTGATATTTGGTTGCCCAACCAGCAAGTCAGCTGAAGCATTGCAAATGGGATAGGTTGCTTCCCGTATCCTCAGGGCGATTAAATGTATCTTTGCACTGGGCATTGGGTATTGCTCGCATACCTGCTGGCTTGTAGACTAATCCAAAACATGTAGTTGCTATCATTAGATCCCAAAATGGCAAAAATGATGGCCCAAATTAGCGAAAGGATGCCAGCTTTGAAACAAAAAAAGGCTGCTTGCTGATTTGAACAAGGCACACCATGGTGTCTCTCTTTGCGGATCAGCTCAATGGATGCAGTGGCTGCCGTGGCGATCACCATCCGTGGCTGCGCAACCAATGGGGCCGGTCGAATGAAAGAACCTTCGGGTTCTGCAGCATCTCTGTATTCGCCACGGCAAAAACTTGCATTGAATTCCAGAAGGTGGGACGTTGCCTGCGAATTCCGCAGGCTGTTTGCAACCATTGGCCAGTAGCCATATCAACCAATTTTCCTGGGATCCTTGCTTTTGCAGCGTATCTGGGGAAACACCATATTCATCCATATCATGGTCCATATCCATCCATCTCTGGCTTGAATACACATTTACATACATTTACTGCGACATTTGATTTGTTCTTCTCATCTTCTTGGCTCAATCTCTATTTCCGATGAAATCCGGTAGATGAAGGCTACAGCATTGCATGGGTTGGTTCGACCTGAACCTCCGCCGAGGTTTCCTAAAATATGGCTACGCC
Organism: Cladocopium goreaui; assembly: GCA_947184155.2. Taxonomy (NCBI): domain Eukaryota; class Dinophyceae; order Suessiales; family Symbiodiniaceae; genus Cladocopium; species Cladocopium goreaui. The sequence continues at coordinate 386,949 of CAMXCT020000003.1, forward strand.
CACATCAGCAATTTTCATAGGCTTTTTCATTTTTGAAGCGTCCAGCTATTGGGGTACCCCCATTCGAAAAGCCGCCATCGTGCTGGGCCCTCTGGCCGTTTCCAACGTCTCGCCCAGGCTTTTGATGTCCTGGTGCGGAGGACATGGGCTACTGGAACGAGACCCCAAAATGATTTATAGTGGATTTATAGTGGAGTTACCCATTGAAAATGATGATTTAATGGGATTTTAATGGGATTTACCATATGAGATTCCAGAAACCCATAACATTTTAACCCAAACTGGCCATAGATACTACGGTGAACTCCGAAATATTCCAATAACCCATCCTATCAGAACATGATAACCGATGAGATTTTTGGGTATCATATTTTTCTTGACAAATCCAAGTGGGGCAAGGGACTCACAGATGAATTTGGATATAGCCGTTTCGGAGATCAGTTTTGGGATCGATTTGAATCGCCATACTTCAGCAACAGATTCGGATTGACCAACATTTTTTTTGTACCACGAGCCACAAGAGACAGCGGAAAACCGGCTGTCTCAATGCACAAAAAAACCGTTTCCAGGTGGACCCGACCTCTCGGAAGGTGTCTTGACGCGACCTCAGAGCTTTGGGCGGGCACCAAGTGATGCTAATGGCGCCCAGTGATGAAATCATGGTTTACCCCAAAAGGTGATGCTAATCGCAGCCAAAAGGAATGACAAACCCTTCAAAATCTTCAAACATGGTATGAACTGTGGAATATACATTGGAATAGACAAATCAAATCGAACAAAAGCACCTAACTGCGGAAACATACCGCAGTCACGCATTAATCTAGCCTTATTCAACAAAATATTGACTGGTTGATCAACCAACACATAACTATAAGTCGATTTTTACGCAACATCCAGAAAATAACCATGAGCAATTATGATTTACAGGACCCTTAGATAATCATCAGTCTAATTGGTTACAGCTAACATTCTTACTAATTGGGGGTTTCCTGAAACGGGATTACCCCCAAATCATCCATTTATAGATGGATTTTCCGTGAAATATTGAGGTATTGGGTACCCCATGGAAACCTCCGTTTAAACCATGAAAACCATGGTGCCCCAATCTATAATGGAACTATTCATCATCCATTAAACCTGATTATATCCATTAATCATCCATTAATCATCCATTAAACATCCATTAATCATCCAGTAAACTATCTATGATGGAACCATTAAACCATCCATTTATGGAAACCTCCACTTCATCAGCCGTGGCCGTGGGTCCCCGGGCTCCATTCGCTCCATGACCCGTCGCTCCAAGCGATCGTCGATGTTGAACCTGACTGACACATCCCCGGGGAAACGTGCAATCCTTTTTGGGATGGAGATGGATGGGGCGCATTGTTCATTTGGTTCTAAGCAAGAAAACCTGGGGAACTCTGATATATTCAAATGATTTCAAATGAATTAGCATATATTGTTTGGATCTGTTTGGCAGGGTTTGGCGTTCAGAACGCACGGTTGCTAGTCTGTTACTGCGTTGGTTCCTTGTGCTGCATTGGATCCTTTTTGCACAAGGCCAACACAAGGTAGAGTGCGGCATTGATTCCTTTTTTTGCTGACTTGGTTCATTTCACTGTAATAATATATTTGCGAATATGTGTTATAGGTATTTTCTTGTTCGGGTTGCAAGTCTTATTACTAGGCATGGTTTTGATAATTATGGCGGACCCTTTCTCCAAAGTGCGAAGAAAGGCGCCAGGTGCTTAGCACAGCAACAAACGAAGGCACCAGCGCGGTTGGAAGACGGCTTGCCACCACCTGCATCACCTCCTGGCCCCGATTGCACCAACGCCATTGATCCGTTGGAGGATTGGAAGGCCCGATGGACAGCTGGGTCCCTATGACCTGGGCTGCGACAATGGTTGAGGGATGTGGTTGTTTGGCCATGGCCATCGTCGCCTTGGCGGACCTGTCAGCAAAAGGCCAGACGCAGTTTATGGTCCTTGCTCTAATGGGGATTTCACCTACAAGAATGGTGGTGACAATAGTATATATCTTACAGAGGTTGTGGGGATTATATATCCAGTAGCTGCGAGGAGCTATGGTTCTATCCATATTCCCGATAAAAACTGGGGGACCAAGGAGCTAAATAATTGAGTTTCCCAACCGCATGATAGAATATGGGGGTATAGACTGTTTAGTTCCTTCCAACATGTTTCTGGCTCAACCTTGAGTAATTTTTGACTTCGTTGGCCATAAATGAGAAATGGCCAGTTGCTCACATCCAAATAGAATGCATTGTGGTACCTTTTCTGGATAAACCTTGGTATTTTATGTCTGGAATGTTTGTTTGTCATTGGATTTTTAAACAGAACCTGCTGGTATGCTTTTGGCGGCTGTTGGACTGACCATGATAACATGCGCCATTGTACAAGAGACATTTTGCCATCCAAGACTCTGACAGGACAATGTAAAGCCTACCATTATGGCCCTTACCAGGTATAAGTCAGTTAGAACCCCATTCATGGAATGATAGCCCCATGTATGACCATTTATACCTGGTAAAGGTCCATGGTTTTTTACCTCAAGCTCACTCGCCTCCTCAAAACGATTTTTTTGGGTGCATCTCGTATGATGGGTGCATGCATTATTAACCACTAATAACACGTATTAATTAACCATTAATTAACCATTATTACCTATTAATACCCATTATTAACCATTAATAACAAGTATTAACCATCAATTAACCATTATTAACCATTATTAACCATTAATAACTAGTATTAACCATTATTAACCATTAATAACCATTATTAGCCATTATTAACCATTAATTAACCATTATTAACCATTGATAAGAAGTATTAACCATTATTAACCATTAACTACCATTATTAACCATTAATAACAAGTATTAACCATTAACTAACCAGCATAAACCATTAATAACCACAAATAAGCATGATTAACCATTACTAACCATTAATAACAAATATTACGAATTAATTACCCATTATTAACCATTAATAACACGTATTAACCATTAATAAACATTAATTAACGACTATTAACCATTATTAACCATTAATGAACCATTATTAACCATTATTAACCATTAGTGAATCATTATTAACCATTAATAGCAAGTATTAACCATTAATTAACCATTAATTAACCATTATTCACCATTATGAACCATTAATCAACCACTATTAACCATTAATAACAAGTATTAACCATTAATAACCTTTATTAAACATCAATAGCAAGTTTTAACCATTAATTAACCATTATTAAACATTGATAACATGTATTAACCAGTTTTTAACCATTATTAACGATTAATTAGCCATTATTGACCGTTAATAACAAGTGTTAACAATTATTAAGCATTAACTAACCATTAGTAACCATTAAGTAAACATTACTAACCATTAATAACAAGTATTAGCCATCAATTATCCATTATTAACCATTAATTAACCATTATTAACCATTAATTAACCATTATTAACCATTAATTAACCATTATTAACCATTAATAACACGTATTAACCATTAATTACCCATTATTAATCATTAATGACACGTATTTTTCATTAATTGACAATTCGTCACCATTAATTAACCATTATTAACCATTAATTAACCATTATTAACCATTAAGAACCATTATTTACCATTAATTAGCCATTATCAACCATTAATTAACCTTTATTAACCATTAATAACAAGTATTAACCATTAATTAAACATTATTAACCATTAATAAACCGTTATTAACCATTAACTCACAATTATTAACCATTAATAACCATGAATAACCATTAAGTCACAATTATTAACCATTAATAACCGTTATTAACCATTACTAAGTATATTAACCATTAATATCCATTATTATCCATTAATAACAAGTGTTACCCATCAATTCATCATCATTAACCATTAATGACCCATTATTAACCATTGATAACCATTCTTAAACATTAATTAACCATTAATAGCAAGTATTAACCATTAATAAGCATTATTAACCATTAATTAACCATTATCGGCCATTAATTAACCATTATTAACCATTAATAACAAGTATTGACAATTAATTAACAATTATTAACCATTAAAAACAAGTATTAACCATTATATAATAACCATTAATTTACAATTATTACTCATTAATGAACCATTATTAAGCATTCATTAACAATTTGCAACCATTAATAACAAGTATTGACCATGATTTAAACATTATTGACTATTAATTACCCATTAATAACCATTAATAACAATTATTAATCATTAATTAACCATTATTAACCATTGATAACAAGTATTAACCATTGATTAACCATTATTAACCATTGATAAACAATTATTAGCCATTAATGAATCATGATTAACCACTAATGGAAACATTATTAACCATTAATGACAAGTAATAACCATTAATTAACCATTATTTACCTTTAAAAACAAATATTAACCATTAAAAAACAATATGAACCATTACTAAATGTATTAACCATTAATACCCATTATTATCCATTATTATCCATTAATAACAAGTATTAACCATCAATTAATCATCATTAACCTTTAATGAACCATTATTAACCATTGATAACCATTTTTAACCATTAATTAACCATTAATAGCAAGTATTAAACATTAATAAGCATTATTAACATTTAATTAACCATTAATTCACAATTGTTAACCATTAATGAACCATTATTAATAATTAATTAACCATTAATAAGCACTATTAACCATGTATTAACCATTATTAACAAGTATTAAGTATTAACCATTAATTAACCATTATTAACCATTGATAAACCATCATTAACCATTAATTCCCCATTATTAATCATGAATGAACCATTATTAACCATTAATTAACCACTATGAACCATTAATTACCTATTATTAACCATTAATTAACAATTAATGAGACATTATTACCCATTAATAACAAGTATTGACCATTGTTAACCATTAATAACAAGTATTAACCATTAATTAACCATTATTAACCATTATTCACCATTATTAACCACTATTAACCATAAATTAACCATTATTAACAAGTATTGACCATTATTAACCATTAATAACAAGTATTAACCATTAATTAACCATTACTAACCATTATTAACCATTGATGAACCATTATAAACCATTATCAACCAGTAATAACAAGTATTGACCATTATTAACCATTAACAACAAGTATTAACCGTTAATTTACCATCATTAACCATTACCAGTAGTACCGCACAAGGCGGTGGCGGAAGTTTCAAAAATAGGAAGCCTATAGGAGAGGCTGGTTGTTGTGAATCAGGGATGGCAGAGCGAATCCACTGATGGACCGAAAGGTGCTTGAGGTCTCCTCTCTTTCGCTCTCTTTCTCTGTCTATCTGCCTACCTACCTATCTATCTATGTTTCTATCTATCTATCTATCCATCTATCGATCTATCGATCTATATAAATATGTATATATATATATATCTCTCTCTCTCTCTCTCCCTTTCATCTGTCTATCTGTCTACCTGTCTACCTGTCTATCTGTGGTGCAGTGCCATTCAGTGTAATGTAGTGTAGTGTAATGTAGTGTAGTGTAGTGTAATTTAGTGTAGTGGAATGTAGTGGAGTGTAGTGGAGTTCAGTTGTGTAGTTGTAGTTGTAATGTTGTGGAGTGTTGTGTAGTGTAATGTAGTGTAGTGGAGTGTAGTGTAGTGTAACGTAGTGTAGTGTAGTGAAGTGAAGCAAAGCGACATCTGAACCTGCAAAAGTGGTCCGAACCCCTAGTGTTTTGGACATTTTGACTTCGAAATGTGCTTCGCGCCACAACGACGTGCACTTTTTCGACATCTCAACTTCCAAAAGTGGTCCGAAGCTGGTGTGTTTTGTACCTTTTGACTTGGAAATGTGCTTCGCGCCACAACGGCGTGCACTTTTTCGACATCGCAACTTCCAAAAGTGGTCCGACAATGGTGTGTTTTGTACATTTTGACTTCCAAATGTGCTTCGCGCCACAATGGCGTGCAACTTTTCATCTCTCATCTGGCCAGCTGGCTCCGCACCCGCCGCTTTAGCGAGCCTACTTTTCGACCCTCCGGAGTTCCAAATCATTGGAAAAACGCAGTGTTTCGCGACTTTCCTACCTTTTCGCGCATCTCCATCTTCTTTCTTCTTACTCTTCCTCTTCTACTCTTCTTTCTTCTAATCTGTCTCTTCTCTCTGCCTCTTCCCTGCTCTGCTTTTCCTCTGTCCATATTGTCGGAAGTTTGACTTCTAAACTTCCTTCGCATAACAAGTATTGACCATTATTAACAAATAACAACACGTATTAACCATTAATGAACCACTATTAACCATTAATGAACCATGAACCATTATTAACCATTATTAACCATTAGTAACCATTAATTAACAATTTGAAACCATTAATAACAAGTATTGACCATTAATTAACCATTAATAACAAGTATTAACCATCAATTAACCATCAATTAACCATTATTAACCATTATTAACCATTATTAACCATTAATTAACCGTTATTAACCATTAAATCACAATTATTAACCATTAATAACAATGAATAACAAGTATTAACTATTGATTAACAATTAATTAACAATTATTAACCTTTATTCACCATTATTAACCAGTATTAATCATTAATTAACCATTATTCAACATTATTCACCATTATAAACCATTATAAACCATTAAGGAACCATTATCAACCATTAAAAACAAGTATTAAGCATTAATTAAGCATTAATTAAACATTATTAACCATTATGAACCATTATTCACCATTTTAAACCATTAATGAACCATTATTAACCATTAATAACAAGTATTGACCATTATTAACCATTAATAACAGGTATTAACCATCAATTATCCATTATTAACCATTAATTATCCATTATTAAACTAAAATAACACGTATTACCCATAAGTACCATATTAATTCATTAATGACACGTTGCCATTTTGCCATTGGAATGAACAAGTAGTCCCCATTAAGTTAACCATATAAGTCATTTAAGGAAACCATTATTAAACCACTGAAAAAACAATGAGTTACCATCTAATGTAACCATTATGTAAACCATGAAGGTAACCTTTATAACATATTAATAACAAGTATTAACCATTGAATTAAATACCAATTAAAATAACCCACTTATTAAACGTTATTCACCATTTGATAAACCAGTATTAACCATTATTAGCCATTAAATAGCAAGGTATTGACCACTATTATAAAATTAATAAACAAGTATCTAAACCATTTACAACTAACTTTATATAACCTTAATAACCAATTATTAAACCATTAATAACAAGTATAACCATTGCATTACCATAAAAACACTTAATAAACTTTTATTCACCATTATTAACTAGTATTAACCATTATTAACCATTAATAGCAAGTATTGACCACGATTAACAATTAATAACAAGTATCAACCACTAACTAACTATCATTAACCATTTTTAACAATTAGTCACAATTATTAACCATTATTAACCAATCATGAACCATTATTAACCATTAATAACAAGTATTGACCATTAATTAACCATTATTAACGATTATTCACCATTTGTTAACATTTTTAACCATTAATGAACCCGTTATTAACCATTAATAACAAGTATTGACCATTATTAGCCATTAATAACAAGTATTAACAATCAATTAACCATTATTAACCATTAATTAACCGTTATTAACCATTAAATCACAATTATTAACCAGTAATAACAATGAATAACAAGTATTAACTATTGATTAACAATTAATTAACAATTATTAACCTTTATTCACCATTATTAACCAGTATTAATCATTAATTAACCATTATTCAACATTATTCACCATTATAAACCATTATTAACCATTAAGGAACCATTATCAACCATTAAAAACAAGTATTAAGCATTAATTAAGCATTAATTAAACATTATTAACCATTATGAACCATTTTTCACCATTTTAAACCATTAATGAGCCATTATTAACCATTAATAACAAGTATTGACCATTATTAACCATTAATAACAGGTATTAACCATCAATTATCCATTATTAACCATTAATTATCCATTATTAACTAAAATAACACGTATTAACCATTAATTACCCATTATTAATCATTAATGACACGTATTTTCCATTAATTAACAATTATTCCCCATTAATTAACCATTATTAATCATTAATTAACCATTATAAACCATTAAAAACAATTATTTACCATTAATTAACCATTATCAACCATTAATTAACCTTTATTAACCATTAATAACAAGTATTAACCATTAATTAACCATTAAATAACACTTATTAACTTTTATTCACCATTATTAACCAGTATTAACCATTATTAGCCATTAATAGCAAGTATTGACCACTATTAAAATTAATAACAAGTATCAACCATTAACTAACTATTATTAACCATTAATTAACCATTATTAACCATTAATAACAAGTATTAACCATTGATTAACCATTAAAAACACTTAATAACTTTTATTCACCATTATTAACTAGTATTAACCATTATTAACCATTAATAGCAAGTATTGACCACGATTAACAATTAATAACAAGTATCAACCACTAACTAACTATCATTAACCATTTTTAACAATTAGTCACAATTATTAACCATTATTAACCAATCATGAACCATTATTAACCATTAATAACAAGTATTGACCATTAATTAACCATTAATTAACCATTATTAACGATTATTCACCATTTGTTAACATTTTTAACCATTAATGAACCCGTTATTAACCATTAATAACAAGTATTGACCATTATTAGCCATTAATAACAAGTATTAACAATCAATTATCCATTAATTAACCATTAATAACACGTATTCACCATTAATTAACCATTAATTAACCGTTATTAACCATTAATAACAAGGTATTGACCATTATTCACCATTATTAACCATTAATTAACCGTTATTAACCATTAATATTAACATTGATTAACAATTAATTAACAATTATTAACATTTTTTCACCACTGCTCACCTGACTACATCCACATCGTTGGTTACATCCCCATCATATCCCCATATATTACCCTATGTACCCACTTATTTATCCACATACTATCAATATTATCCCATGTTTATAAGTATTTTATCCCTATATAACTTTTAATAGTTCATTTCTTTATACTTATCAGCATTAATATCCACACATTATCCTTTAGTAACCCTTATTACCCTCTGGTAAACCAACATAACTATGGAAAATCACAATTTTCATGGGAAATTTCACTATAAATGGCCATTTTCAATAGCTATTTTGACATAACCAGAGGGTAATATCCTTCGTTGATGAAGCCCTGGGTCATTCCGACCACACCACGCCTCTCGCAGAGATCTTTGATGTCGTCGATCATCCAACTGGCCAAGGTGCTTGGGGCGCCGCCGCCCTTGCCTGCCATGGCGAGGATGGCTTTGCTGCGAAAAAAAACAAGGGTTTCTAGGGATTGGTTTAAGGGAAAATCCATAGGAAATCATAGGGATCATTTCACAGTAGGCCAAAGAACTGCCGTTGCATGGTAGTTCGTTTTTGGGACGGAATATGGCGGATTACCGTTCTATTAATCAACCAAACATGATGGTTTATGATAATTTAGCCACCAATCTTGGGGATATTCATCAGCAAAGACTGGACATAAATTACTCAGAAATGATGGTGAGAGATATACATACATGTATATATATATATATATAATATACACATCCACACACACACACATACAGGGTTACCCCGACTGCTTCAATGCAGATTATCCAAACTTCAAAGTGGGTTCCTCAGCAAATCCAAAAAACAAGAGCAACCATGGGACAGTTCAATGGAGATAGCATTCTATTTGGCAAAATCATTTGCAGTACGTGGATGGGAAACCCTGCAAATGCATGCAAATGCGCAAAATTGACAGGTGGACAACGTGTTTGATGCCAGTGTTGGGCCAATGGTATCCCTGCCATCTCAGTGGACGCGGTGTGTTTTTACTGGTTTACTGGGTTGATAATGCTGATATGGCAGCTACAACAATCTGGCAAACTCTTAGCACGGACCGAGTTCTTCCGAAACCACGCTAGCCTACCGAAGTCCCAGCACTGGTCATGACCTAAGTTTAAAAATCCCGATGTTCTGCAGGGAAAATTGCGCTTGCTTCTCCTTCAGGGGACTTGCCACCGGATCATCATCCCAAATGCTTACATACTAGTCGGAAGGGAAACCCAAATCTTCAACCCCATCAGCCAG
>CAMXCT020000003.1:402281-404781 GCA_947184155.2 Cladocopium goreaui
CTTAGTTTACCAGAGGGTACCAACCTGGTGATTCGGATATCTTCCATCCACCAGAGCCGCCTTCCGGGCATTCGCGTGCAAAGTGTCCAAAGCCACCACACCTGGGCGTTCAACGCAAAAAAACCGGGGAATCACCGGTTGGTGGGTTAAACATAGAACCAAACATATGTATCATCATAATAACAACAATGTACGTATATATATATATATATATATTACAATATACATATTTATATATATATATATAGGTAAATGTAAATGTATATATATATATATAGAGAGAGAGAGCCATGCTGGCTAGGGAATGCTTTAAACAGTAAATAGTTCAAGTGCCAAAGAGATTGATCTATGAGATTTCGGGAGACAGAAATGTAGACTTCAACCGCCAAAGAAAGATCAAACAATGGGAATTTCGTAGCCAATAAAAATAAACCATGAAAGATCATGTGGATCTGCCCGCGATGGAAAATCGCAGGGAGGATTTCATCATGGAGATGGGGCATGTGAGCAATGTTAAACCCTCTGTGATTCCATCAATCGGGTTGGTGAAGAACGGGATTCCCGCGAATGGATTATGATAATTACACATGAATATTGGATAGAAAAAAAACTCCTGTAATCAACAGTGGCTTAGTATGATGTGTCGTGTTTACCATCAGTTTAGCAGGGTGAAATGATCTTAATAGATTCGTAATCATCACATCATCACCGTACGGCCCCTTTGCAGCTAAAGCGACTTGAAGCACTCACTCTTGCCTAGCGGCGAATGGCTTTTCCGCAGTTGCTTGGGGGGAGAAAGAACGAAACACACAGCTAAAGTAAGTCTGTCCATGCCGATGCTCGGTGAACCCAGAAATTCCTGGCTACAAAACACAGAAGAGATGTCTGGCTTACAATGGGAGTTTCCATACAACAACCTGGAGAGGTTCAAGCAGTTGCGACCAATCTCCTTCAGACTTTCCTCTGAAGCAGAACATTTTGAGGCTGTACAGATCTTTATCTTCCACGGCAGTGTGAGAAAAAAGGAATCATACAGATGCCAAAAAAGGTGGGGGAAATAATCCCATTCTCGTAATACTGAAGCCCCAACATGGGACCCTAGAATGGATAGATCCAATAGGGAATGACCAGCATTCAAGGCATCAAAAAAAACCTGCATGGTCCAAGACACTCTCTGAGATGGTCTTGGCTATACGAAACCACTAGAAGGATTGACAGTGGCATAGAGATTCTCATTGGACAACATCGAACTTGGTTGCCTACATATGCCATTGAAAAAACCAAGAATATCAACCAACATCTGACTCTCTAAGCGCAAATCCAGGGTTTGGCAGCTTCAACCCACGACTTTGACTTTGAAAGTCAGCTGTTCAAGTTTTCATCCAATTTTTTGGGCTGGAACAACTCATTGAAACCAGATTTTTTCAGAAAATCCCATAAACATCTGACTCACCTGGAACTGGCTATTGAAGCAGCATTCGAATGGTGGCAAAAAAATCATTCGAAATGGTGAGCTAGGTGTATAAAGCCAACTATAACTGGTATAGAACGGACATATGTCGGATCTTTTTGTATTCTGATATGAGTCATATGAGTGGGAAAAGTTGATTGTTTCGTCACGGAAGTGGGAATCCAATGCCTTACCCGGGATGATCCAAAAGTGATGTTTCTAGAGGAAAGAGATAAGGATCCCTAACATGGGATTATTTCTTGGTGGTTTCCGCCAAATATCGTAAAATTCCATTTATCATTGTTTTCTGGCCGGAAGTGGGGGGTTAAATCATGCATTGCCGGACACAACCACAAATAACATCTTGTTAATCACTATTGGTTATATATATATATATATATATTCATCAGATCTCCTAACTTCTTGGTTTTGGTTACTTTAGTTAGTTTTAATATCATGAGATATCTTATCTATCCCCATTAATATCCCATTAACAGCCAACCGTCACCCATTTTTCTTTTCTTACCCATGAATCTCCCTGATTTCCCGACCAAAATCTTTGACTTTCCAGTTCGCAAACTGTTAGTTTACCAGAGGGTAAACATCTTAAGCACCAATTTAATCGCTAGTAAGAAAACCATCCCCAAATGGTAGGCTTATTGGTTTACAGTTGCTTAAAAAAACGCTAAGGTTTACCACAATAAACCATAGCTTTTCAACACATCAGCTGTTCACCATCCAATCGCGCCTTTGCCTTTGCCACCATTTGGGGGTCCGTCAAGGTCGTCGCCGTCCAGATCTTTGCCTAGCGGTTGGGGACCAGCTGTGAATCGATCTATCTGTCTATGTGTCTATCTATTTATTTATTTATCTATCTATTTATCTATCTTCTGAAACGGTTCATCCTATATGGAATGGGAATTGACCCACAAATATTACCCTCTGGTAAACTAACATAACTATGGAAAATCACCATTTTTAATGGGAAAAGCCACTATATGGCCAGCAAAATAAATAGATTCCAGTTCTCAACCAGAGACGCCAAACGGC
>CAMXCT020000003.1:409781-512281 GCA_947184155.2 Cladocopium goreaui
TATATATGTATATATATATATGTATATATATATGTATATATATATGTATATATATATATGTATATATATATGTATATATATATGTATATATATATATATATGTATATTTATATATACGTATATATATATATATACATATGTGTATATAGGAACAACATGATGATAGTGGTGGTTTAATGGGACATTCATCTATAAATGGCGGATTTTTCCATTGCTATGTTTGAGTACCGGAGGGTAATTCCCAGGTTTCTGTAACTTTTTGGTGGCGATACTTGCGAAAAGATGATGTTCGAGTTAGACGTTGCGAAATTTGTCACAGTATTTACAAACTTTCCCATTACGTGCGCAGTCTCGGCAAGCTTAAAACGGTCATTTTTGTGGGGGTGCAACGCCACATTTTCAGACACACCCAACAATCTTATTAGTTGGTTGAGTTGGTATCTGCATGATATCCCCCATATTTGTTTCCCGCCCACCTTCATGCCGGGCTGGTTCATCTGCTGCATCATGGCACTCATCATCTGCTCCATTCCAGGCATGGCCCTCAGGGTTTCAAGGAAGATAAGCAATAGGTATACTATCTATCGTAGTTGTTTAGGGACCCAATCTTAGGAGCTCTGCGCACATGAGGGTTGCAGCAGCAAACGGAGACTTCAGCAGCAATCTTGAGGCTGATAAACAGCAAAGATAAGCGGTGTACTAACCCTCATCCATAAAAAGATTCCGTTAGATTGATATGCCCATATCTTCTTATTAAACCCTGGTCATGAAAAGACAACCACCAGCAATAAAAACCGGGTATGGCTCTGATTTTCTGGTGTGAATCAGCGGATTTTCTGTTGGAAAACCAAGGATAACATGGACACCCCCTATAACCTAAGACAAAAATCATCAGAAAATTCGCGATTTAGTCTGGATTGTTTCCCAATTTCCGATGGAAATTGACCCTTGTGAATTCCCGTTTTGTACCTGTCCAAGCTTGCATATCAGATGCATTTTTTGGCTCCTCAGGTTGATCTTCATCCATTGATGGCAGCATCATCCACTACTAAGCATTACACAGGTGCATGGGACAATCATCTACCTCAGGCTGATTCTCATCAAGTCTGCCTTCCCCAATGGATATTTTATTATCAAAATCCTGCTCACGGGTGATTTCTACAGATTCTACTGTATATTCACAATCACAATCTCTCGATGAATTTGATGTTTTTTGATGTTTCTTCACCAGACATGAACACCCAAATTTGTGGACGATTTGCCGATTCAAAATCGAATTCATGGCTGATTTGAACTGAATGATTTTCTTGTTAGCAATCCATTTTCTGGATGATTGCAGATGTTTTCTTTTGCATCCCAACAAAAACTGACATGTTCCCATTTAAAATCCTGGTATCATGGCTGATCTTGGTATCAAACATGCCATTTCTGGTGGATTTTCTCATCAAAACAGAAGAGATCGAGATCTCCGACCCTTGGTCTCCGGACATCATGTTGGGCATCTGGCCGGCGCCTGCCGCGCCAGCCGCACCTGCGCCTGCAAGTAGATCATCAATGATTCAATGATACACACTATATATACATATATAATATAATATAATATAACATAATATAATATAATATAATTTAAAATAAAATATGATATAATGTAATGTAACGTAATGCAACGTAATGTAAGGTAAGGTAATGTAATGTGTGTATATATATATACACCGCCTTGATGGTTCATTGATCCAATGCTACAAATTCAACTTTCACTGGAATATATAATATATGGTAAACCCATCTATCATCGAAAATGCTTAGAGTGCAAGGGTAAGACTATAATCCACCCACACATATATAAAAAAAAGAAGGATATGTATGCAATATACATCACAGGTTGCTGATTCAAGGAACAAGTGCGGGAAGTTGGGTATTGAATAGCGTTGATCAGTCGAAATTATGTTTTTCCATGGTTTGACACGTCTTTTTCTCTGGTCAGCTTCCATAAAGCCATCCTGTAATCTACCTTCTGGCTGCCTGACAGACCTACTTACTTGCTACTTTATGCAGAACTCACATGTGTGGATTTGAGCTTAGAAGTAGGTGTTCCACAACCTTAGGAATTTTGGGTACAGTACCCAAAGTTTGAATCCTGTGTATCACCATGTATGGGCACACATACATGTTGCAGAGCTACTCTGGTTGAAATACCCTGAACAGGCTAGGGCACACTTGGTGTCTGTGTGTAAGGCGCGCGTCTAAGGCACGTCTTGCCAAAAGGCGCGCCGTAAAACGGTAAACCGTAAAATGGTAAATTCCATTGTTCCAGAGAAACGCCCCGTAAAATGCTCCGTAAAACGGTAAATTCCTAAATTTACGATCTGAGCGTGCCGCTTTCGGAGCGTAAAACGGTACATTTGGTAAACTTGCAAAATTTACCGTAAGCAAAATTTACCGTAAACCCGTAAAGGCGTAATGTATCAATGTACTGGAGCGTGAGGAGGAGGCGGTAAAACAGTAAAACGGTAAATTCGTAAAGTTGTATCATGATACTACGAGATTAAAATTTACAGATTTACGGATTTACCAAATTTACCTTTGCCCGGACACAGCAAAATTCACCACTTTACTGATTTACCCAATTTACCATGGCCTGAAGAGCGGCGAAATTTACCAATTTACCGATTTACCACATGTACCATTGCCCGGAGAGCGTTCTCTCCTTAGCATCATGCCTTACGCAGTGACGGCTTAGGGAACGGAAAAGGCTACCAAAAATCATGATCTACAAGAAATAAATCCCGGCAAGCAATTGGTATTGTTGTCACCATGGATAGCAGTCATGTGCTCTCGTGATTCAACTTTGATACCCTACAAAAAGTAATCCTAGCAGGACTGTCAAAAATTCATCGAAATGGCCAGAAAAACACTGATAAATGGTCAGTTCATGTCAAATCTGTTAAGCTCTCATGTATCCCAACTAGCTAAATCCCATTGTTCATGGCTAATCCCCATGATCTTCACCACAATCTCCACCAATCATGTCCTTTTGGTAAAAATAGAGGGGCCGGGAGCTGGTTGATCCCATCTATCATCATACAGGATGGTGCCCCCCAGTTATAAGTTGGTTTATAAACCCCATTAACTATAGTTATATCTACCATAAATCATAGTTATGGGAGTTATAAACCAACTTAGCTATCTAGGGGGCACCACCTTGTATTAACCAACCAACCAATGGGAATTTGGGACATCTATATGATCTCCACTCAACGGCACGGCATGGCCTGCTCCCGGCATGGCCGCCATAGCAGGCATTCCAGGCCTTGAGGACCAGCTGAAATGGTGAAAGGAACACTATACGATAGATTGATAGATCATATGTGCAAATATATATATAGAGTATATGTATATATATATATATACATATGTACTGTATATAGAGATCCCCAAAAAAGATAGAACAGTGGAATCCAAATCTATATTTCCGTGATAAGTAGAAGCTTTTCGGCATCTTTTTGGGGGTTACAACTTGCCATGGAAAACCCCATTTTCCCTCCAATAACACAATAAACTAACATAGCATAACATGGCTATAGGTTAAATGGGGTTAAATGGCTATAGTAACTATATTCTAACATAACATAGCCATGGAAAACAACCGTCATTTCGATAGGTTAGTAAATCATCGAACTAAATGGGCCATGGCTTTCGTAGCAAACTGTGAAATTAGCAGAGGGTGGCCAACAACAATGACGGACAATTAGAATTCAACCACCAAACGTTGGCACCTATGATGGAATTATGAAACAGAAGTAGGCCGATTTGTCAAAATTCGTTCATGGCTTTTACAGTATCTGTTTGTAAATGGGATTGATAGCAACAAAACTGGTCTACCATTCATTTCTGTTGGACAGATCTATAGCGAAACTCAACCAACTTAGGGCGCAAAATATGGCATGTTTGCATTCTGAAGTGATGGCTCCAATTTTATCATCCAAATGATTGGTGATTTTGTAGTGAAACCAAGGAAACTCGTGCTGATTTTCGACATCCTCTTGGGGCTTTCCCGCTGCAAAAAGAGGAACCAACTGATTTCCAGGGAAAAAATGAACCAACGAATGACTGGTTGGTGGTATACCTACCCCTCTGAAAAAATATGATAGTCAGTTGGGATTACTATTCCCAATATATGGAAAAATAATCCAAATGTTCCACACACCAACCAGATGATATTTGGATGGCCATCCACTTTAGTACACAAGATGATCAGAACTTCTGAGATTCTGGGCGTGCCAAGTTCAGCCAGCTTTGCAGGATTTGTGCCCAAACTCACTAGGTTTACGAACATGGGCTTGAACATCAGCCACTACGGCAATTCTACATAATCTCCCCAAGTAACATAGATCCTGCCAAGTGGGGGATTTTTAAGACTAGTCTTACTTGGTATCCTTCCAGCATAACGTATGCCTTATTGGGATGATGATCCCAACTCACTTTCAACTGTAGAGTGGTTGTTCCAACGCTTCTTTACCAGTTGTGAATTGACGATAATTGACGTGGATATCCTGCAAGAAGCATAAATTCAAAGATTTCAACAGAATATACATATTTCATCTTATATACCCTCTGGTAAACGTTTACATAACTATGGAAAATCACCATTTTTAATGGGAAAATACACGAACTAAATCACCATTTTCAATAGCTATGTAACAAATTACCAGAGGGTACATGCCATTTCCTGGTTCAGCATTCTTGATGGTCACACTGAGTCAAACTCCCATGTTGAGCCGAATTGGCTCGATACTGAGCTCACGCACATGGCGAAGCCGCCTGGGGTGCTGGGGTGGGGTGAACTTTCTGGGTATGGCGGCCTCGTAAACGACGTAGAAAACCATGCACGTCTCTAGCAAAATCGTAGGATGAGGTCGTCACTATCTTGGAGAATCTTGTCCCACGAAAGACATATGGATATGTATATATATATATATACATATGTATATAATTATCTTCAATCCATGCAAAACTACTGGATACAGTACCTGCGTTGGTGACAAATCCAGATCACAGAGATCCCGTCTTCGCACCTGGTGGAGGAAAACCAGTGCCCTGCCTGGAATTGTGGGTGATGTTCGTCCCTTTTTTGGGTCCCTTGGAATCAAACCAGTGCCCTGCCTGCATACCTTTCCTGGAATTGTGGAATTATTTTTTTTGGGGTTACCGCGGTATGGAAAGGACATGCTTTTCATCGCAAAGCGGCTTCAAAACCCAGTTCTCCGGCTTTTCTTGTTGTCAGGACGTGTTTTGTCCGGCGAATTGCAGGCAAGATTTGGTTAAACAATGTCATATGGGAAATTGGAGCCATTGGCCAAGAAGAAAAAAACAACATCCAACAGCGATGTTGGGTCTGACGAACAAGCTTTGGTATCATTTTGGGATACCAGCGCATGAAGATTTGACCCTGTTCATATACGTGCATGAGATGTTACAGGAGTCCGCAGATTTGTGATGTATCATGAACAAAACATGCATAAAAAGAGAGTTTAGGAGATCTTTGCAGACAAGAAGAATTTGATTGTTGGTGATATCCCCATCATATTCATATTGCGTTCCTGATTTTTGGGAGAAAATCCATGAAGTCCGCTTGTTCATCATCATGTCTTCATGCAAAACAATGCCAATTTTGGGTGTACATGGGTATATCCCATTTTCACACACACACAGACTTAGTACCAAACCATCCAATTTTTCTCGGTGAGTCATCTTCAGCACATGGACATGAGGTGGCACCCATGGATCAACAGATCCATCAGATGGAGAGGCGAAACCATGGCCATTGTCAGCTCTTTGATGTGGTAAACACCATATGCCTGTAAGGTTTATAAGAAATGTCTGTAAGGTTCAAATGGAGGTTCCATAAATGGGGGATAATTATATACTAAAATAATCTAATGTCTAATGTTGGATGAATAATTGGGGTACCCCCATTTTAGGAAACCTCGAAATGATCAAATTAACATCAGGAGAGTGGTCCAAACCTTCTCCTTCCACCCTCGAAATTTCCCAACGGCAGGACTGGGTGCTCCCAACATGGTCACGATGTGCACAACTCCACGCGCCGCGTGGCTTCAGATAATTCGGTGACTTCCAGTGCTTTTTAGCTAAGAATTCCTAAAATTTCCTGAAAAAAAGGCATGTATTACCCTCCAGTAAATTAACATAGACCCTGGCAGATAGGGGTTGGAAGACTAGTTTCCATTAAAAATGGGTGATTTTCAGGGTCTATGTTAATTTACTGGAGGGTAATGTATTGAATCAATTTCTTGAATGTAGGAATTAGTTTCATGTCAATCGCTAATGAACGTATTGCTCGCATTGGTTTTTCACCATGATCATGGATTTGTTCAACCGACATGGGCACGAGTTCTTCGCAGTGCATGTTTGTCTCAATGCAGTTGCAGGTGCTGAGCATCGTCCTATTGTCAACCCAAATTCAAAGATACATATTCACACATGTTTGATAAACACATGAGATCTCATGCGAAATGCCCATGACTGTGGCGATTCTGATCTTATGGCCATCGTCACCTGAAAAGGCGAAAGGAAAAAGGCATTGGTGAATCCAACCGCAGGGTAACACCCAGGAAACTGGCGTAACTTGGGGAAAACGTGGCTGGTCACGTTAGGTGCCTGCAATGCTCAAACACACCAAAACCATCATTGCAATTGGCAATTTCCTCCAACTTTTTTTGGGTTTTGTAGTGGAAATCTAAGGGTTACAGTACCTCCCAAAAAATATCAAAAAATACGGCCTTCTTAAGGCGTTGTTCACCACCATCAACCCATACGAATACGGCTTATCAAATCTTTCACCATGTGCACCAACATAGCTCAAAGTACCATCAAATCTTCATCAAAACCATCCCTCGCTTTAGCCATCATTTAGCCAGGTTATTTCACTATTTCTATCTATTTCTGGTGTGGAAAGATGCGCCTTAGCACATAGCTGACATAGCTTTGTTGTGGAATCCATGGCATATCATAGGGGGTCCCTGGTGAATCCCCCCCAATTTTTTCACGCCGCGGCGTTCGATTCGTTCGATTCGTTCGATTCGTCCACAGGTCCCAGCTCCACCTGTCCAGCCCTCAGTGCACCGGAGAAAATAGGGGTTTCAATGGGAGGTTTCAATGAGATTTAGTGGGTCAGAATGTTTGCCCTATAGAAAATCACCATGTTATCAATGGGTAAATCCACTATTTCTAAATGGCCATTTTCAATAGCTATGTTAAATTGCCAGAGGGTACAATGTTTGTTTTTGCGATTTTAAGGGTGCTTCAATATGTTTCAATGGGGGTTCAATGGTGCTTAAATTGGAATATCATTGGGAACAACTACTCCCCAAACTGGTGGTTGAGCCACCTGCATCCCCAATTGCACAAATGGCAATGTATTTGGCCAATACAAAGGGAAGTTTAAGGAAGACAAAAAGATAAAAAGGACATTGAATCCCAGGTTAAGAATAAGAATATGGGAACAAAATAACAACAAGTAGTTGATTTAATCAACGAAAGTACGGACTTCAGCAAATGAAGGTCACACAGCGATGTGAACGGATAAACAATTGAATTCAAGTGGTTTTTAACCCACACAAATGGCCGCTTAGCGTATCTCTACCCCAAAATTGTTGGCTTGCACCCTCCACAATTGCCTTGACGGGCATGCTTATTTCTGTTGGCTTTTAGCATATAGTTTTACAGCCTTGTGTATATATATATATACACACACCTGCACACACACATATATATATATAACATACATACATATACTACGTATATATATATATAGGCACATATACTTACCTAGTATGAGCTGTAAACATCCCCAGCGAGCGAGCTCCGTCAGCTGTGCGACAGGGACAGGTCTTCGCCAATGCGGCGACGCCGAGCTTTGCAGCGCCGGTATTGGAGATAGCACAGGCCCAAGATCAACCTGGAAGGGGCTGGGAAATCCCGCATTTTTAGGGCATTTGAATGGGAAAAAACACTGAAAATTAAAAACAGTACTACTGGGGGATTTACTTCATGATATTTCATGATATTTTGTGATAGGTTTATTGACAGATTCTTGAACGTTCAGGTGTTTTGCCAGATTCTTGAACCAAACCGGTGCCAAGCGACAGAGCCACGCTGAAGAGAAGAACCTCTGCCACAGTCATCAGTTCCTCTGTCGCCTGGAGGATAACCAACCCCTCATTGGGGGAGATCGCCTCCAATGAGGAGTGTGGGGTTTATTAACCAGCAACAAGCACTTTTTGCAATTCTTGTGGGAGAAATTCCCTAGCATAACTAGACCATAGACATCCAGCAGGGCACATCCAATTTCCATTTTCCAGTTGACATCCAGCAGGGCCATTGATAATAATCATCATGGGGTCCAATGTCCGGATCTCCCGGCAGTGTCGCCATGTTGGCGCACTGAAGCATTCTCGATACTAAACATCTCTTTTCAAATTGGTTGCATCCTAATCCTACTACCAGCAGTATCTTTCCCAGAACAGTACTGTTACTAACGACTAGAATTTAGGATTAGACACTATTGGTAGTGTTTCATCAAGGATTTCTTGGGGAACTCCTTGTCTGCTTTGCCTGTATCATCCTAGCTTGGTGGGTTGTTTGACAAATAATTAGATATCTATGCATTTTTTTGTTGGTTTCATTCCCATGTTTGGTGGTTAATTGTCCATATCTGCTGGGTCAATCTGCTAGATCAATCCCTGTTCTTGCTAGTTGAACTTCACTTTTTCATGCTTTAGCCACTCAGCATATTACCCGTTCCCCCGTTCTGTTGCGTGTCAACTCCCCCAGTTTTTTTGTCGCTGGTCATGTCAAGTTCGTCGCCGGCACTTCCGGGGCTGCGAGCATCGTGCCTTAAGCTCTTGATGCTTCTTCCAGAGCTGGTCTTCTACGCCTTGTTTCGCCAGACTCGAAACTCGTTGATTTCATGCGGCAGAAGTGTTTTTCTGTTTTCGAGGGGTTACCCATCGCCATTTTTATGGTGCTTTTTCAGAATAGGAACTACAGTAACTTGAGGATTTTTTAGATCTACCCTCTGGTAAACTAACATAACTATGGAAAATCACCATTTTTAATGGGAAAACTCACTATAAATGGCCATTTTCAATAGCTATGTTAAATTACCAGAGGGTATATATATTGTTTACCAACAAGAATCTGGATGGTATCAACAAACATTGGGATGTGATTGGATATGAACTAACCGTTACCCGGGGCACAGAAAATCAATATAGAATCAAGGTGTCGCAAAGAAACGCGAGAATGTCATGGAACATCTCTATTAAAAACAGGTTCAATGGGGAGTTCAATCTCCACAATGATGAGACAATGATCTTCCAATGTGTTGGCATAACTTTCTAGGAACAAAACATCAGCTGCTTGCTGGTCTTTACCAATCCGAAAGAGATCCTGTTTGGTGATTTCATCCCAAACAGCATTTGCCAATTGGGATTACCACCTGATTATGACTAACATAGCCATGGAAAATCCCTTATAAATGGAGGTTTTAATGGGAAAATCATCTATAAATGGGGAATTTTCCATGGCTATGTTAAATAACCAGAGGGTATCATCTTTTTTTGCGGGTGGTGTCACATCATGAACATTATCAATCACTTGGAACACCAGTGATTATTGATGATTATGGTACACCTCACTCAGTAATCATTAGAATCATTTGACTTTCACCCATCATTGTCAATTGAGAGCAGTCCATCAATCTGGGTAAATTATAATAATTCACCAACCTGAATCTTGCGGCCATAAAAGGGGATGATTTCCCTTACTAACTATGATTTCCAGTGAGGGAGAACAGTGAGGTCGTTATTTCTTTTACCCAGATCAATAATTTGGCGGTTTTTGAGCAGTGTTCAGTTCACCTTCCGTCATCTCCCAACGTACGTTTGTTGCTCTGTGGAACCCGATTTCCACACAAAGTGACTGGGTTTATCCCCCCGGAGAGCCAGTGAGCATAAACATGTATTCATGTGTGCTTCTATATATATATATAATTATATATATGTACTTATTTATTCATTTATTTATCTATTTATTTATGTATATTATACGTATATATATATATATGTATGCAAATGCCAATAATGTAGTATCGGGATATTGGCTTAAATCCTGGTACCGTGTTTTTTTTTGGTGAAGGACTCACTTGGTAAATACGAAAACATGTCCGATGGCGTTTTTGACCCATCCCGTAAAATAGCAACAGGGGCTCCATCGAAAATCCAAGACTCAGTATTGCTTGCTGCTGGCCTTGGCCGTTTGGGCCATGGGCAGTTAAGGGATGAAAGGTGGCCCCAGATGAAAGGTGGCCTCTTGATCTGCTGAAAGGCATACACTCTAGGTCAGCTCAGAGTCCAGTGAAGATTTCCGCGGGGAACTCTGCATCACACGGAAGGTTGAAATAATAAGATTGTTTTCGGAACCCCGAAGATAGCCATTTTGGGCGGAAACACCCTTTTTGGACAACCTCACATGTGAGGAAGGTCTGGCCACCCTATGTATCAAAGCCGCTCCAGCTGAAAGTACTTGAAGTTTCTTTTACAAAGGCCATGAAGAAAGATATATTCTTCTTTTTGAAGGACCGTTTCGGAAATAGATGGTCACGATTTGCCCTTATGGTTGTGATTTTTTTGCGCCCTGAATTTTGGCATTTATTCTTGGGGTGTCCTATGGGGGGATTGGCCGAATCTGATTTTGGCGGTGGGGTCTGCGATGCGCGAAGTCACTGAAATGCCGTAGAGCAAAGTGCAAACCGCCTCCGGCCGTCACATCATGTGGCATAGGTGGGATCAAAGATATGGGTCTCTAAAAATTGGGTAAACCCCTACAAGATGAGGCCCGCCAGGGGCCTAAGTTGGTTTACAAAACCATGAGCTAATGTGTTTTTGGAGTTTAGTTATATCCTCCATATCCCCTAGTTAAGTAACTTAGCAAAACCGGAAAAGATGGTAGGGACTCCTGCTGACATGAAATCCCCATGCCAAAAAGTCCGCAACGAATCAACTTTCAGGCCACTTTTCGAGGCTAAAAATGCAAGTTTTGATGTGTAATCTTCGAGCATTTTGATATGTCGATTCAATACCCGCTTTCTTCAGGATCTTTTAGATGTTCTGATTATATCTTGGGGCCAGCTACCCCAAACTGGGATGGCTTGAGGTAAAACCTGACCTGGCACAATATCACAATTTGACCCATCTCTGCCCATTTGCCCAATGTTACCATCAATGTATGTGCCATGATTTTCAAGTATTCCATAGCCGTAAAATGGTCGCACGTCCGTAAATCTCACATTTCTGGTCAACTCCCCGTTTCCTGATGAAAGCAGCACGTTGTTGCTTATCCATTGATCCCTCTCTACTTGAGTACCACAAATAGGAATCTTCAGCCCCTTTTGTTGCCAGGTAAATCACCATAAGTTTCCAATATCTACGGGGGACTCCGGACACCGTTGCCACATTTTTGGATACTTAAAAGTTAAAAGCCACCGAACCCTCCGCACCCTCTCGCGGCACTGGCCAATACACTCGCTGCAACTCACCTGGGGAACGACTGCTGAGCCCATGAAATGGGACAGATATGGACAGATTATACTCTAACTATCTTCATCTTATGGCTTATCGAAGAAATATTAGGAGGATAGGAGTATCTAACAAATCAACATTGCTTCCCTTTACTATTAACAAACATGTTTCTTCTAATACAACCCTTGGAGATACATGGTTTAGTAAGTTTAGTATTGGATCTGCTCTGGGGCTTCATCAGCGCAGATAGTGATGGAAAATCTTGGAACCGAACAAACAAATAAAGACCAGCAGAGCCCCAAAATGGAACTGCTGGAAACCTCCAAACTGAACATTTGTACGTCAAGATTGCTGGCGTGGATGCGGAAACAATAAGTTGTCTTGTTTTCTTTTCGAACACCTCCCGAAGCCTTTGGGCGTAGGTCGAAATTCAAGACCAAGAGATCTATAGTAGCTTTGGTGAGTTTATGCCACTTCGGATCATTTCGACTTTTGTCCATCTATTCGGTGAGTAAGTAGTCCATGGTCACCCTTCCTCGAATACATCCCATCAACGTCCACTCTGCGACCGTAAAGGTTATAGTCATAGTTTTGCAAGAACACGCATGACTTAGAAGAAACATACTACACAACGAGGATCCCTTTGGCATTCCAGTTCTTCGATTTTCATCCTCATTCATTTCAATAACCTGGGGGCGCAGAAGTTGTTTTTTTGTTTTAACCTCTGGTAATCAAACATGGCAATGGATTTGTTCCCTTTGTAGAACAGAAAAAGGTTCGCAGAAAAAGCTCCATGGATAGAGGATGCCCGTTTGCCATTGATAAAGAGATGAAAACCTATGAAATCCCATACTGGTTGGTGGTATACCTACCCCTCTGAAAAATGATGGAGTTCGTCAGTTGGGATGATGAAATTCCCAACATATGGAACATCACCATTTTTAATAGGTAAACCATCGAACTAAATGGGCCATTTCCATGGCAAGCTGTTAAATAACCAGAGGGTATCCCAATAAAATCCCATTAAATCATCATTTTCAATGGGTAAATCCACTAATAAATCCACTATAAATCCACTATAAATCACCATTTTCAATGGGTAAATTCCTATGAAAAACCACCAACTAGCTATGAAATCCCCATGAAATCGGAAGGGTAACCAGCCAGCCATCGGATGGTCGCGATGGTCGCCGAGGAAGCTGCCGAGGAACCGCATCAAACTTGGTCACGTTGTCACAGAGCGTGGTGCCCAATCTCCTGCCGATACGGGATTGACCAGAGTCCTGGGGCATCCGGCATATCCCTTTTTATGATGTTTATTGGCATTCAAACAATGGGACACTTAAAAGTTCTTAACTGGTAAAACATCAGATTTAAGGGACCTTCAGGGGTTTGATGATAGATGTCCCCACAAAAACCAACAAAAAGGAACCGAAACATGGTCATATCCAGGAGGAAACACATATCTCAAGCTTTTCTGTAGAACAATCTATTCACTTTCGGTCAAATTTCTATTTTGCGTGCAACTTTTCAGCGGCTCATCCGTGACTCTTGTCAAACAAGTCTTATAAAATGTCTTGTCAGCATGGCCAATCTTAAAGACTCTTCAAAAAGGATATATATATATACACACCTAGATCTTCAGATGAGCAAACCTTTCTGTACTTATGTACCTTTGGGCTAATCGAGCGGAAATCTCAATTCAAACACTTTGTGGATCCTCGAGCGTTCTTTGCAGACACCTGGTCCCAACGCCAATTGGTTCAAAATGGCTGCTATTCTTCGACCTAGTTTTGGAAAACGGGCATATTTCAGATTTGGGGGCCACTTGTTGGAAATTCATTCCAACTCTTACAAACATCAGGGTGCAACTTTAGGCGCAAATAAGCGCAACCGGGCTCAAAATTCAAAAGTGCTCTTTTTGATCATCACTTCAGGGGTTTCCTCGAGCACATTTTGAACTTGAGCTTCATTTGGAAACCTGGTTTGGCTACTTGGATGTGTGTGCGTGTGTGCATGGAATGGAAGGGAACACATTTTTCAACCTCGAGCATCTGACCCCTTAGTTCATATAGAATTTTCTAAAAAACGAACCTTTCATACCTCGAGCGGAAAATAGGGTGTTAATGGAAAACTAGGTATATATATATATGTATGTATGTATGTATGTATGTATGTATGTACATATGTATATAGTGTATATATATATACACGTATATACACCATTATACACCCATGTATTAATAGGGCAAAAGATTCACGTATACATAAGTATACTCTCCTACCCAACCAGCCAGTTATTCCAGTCGAGCCGCTGCACTGCACTCTGCGCAAAGAATTTCTGCCACTTCTCTTCCCCTTCGTCGGAACCTGAAGCATCAACGCGTCAAAGTTGGTGGCGTATTTGGGTGTGGAAAGTGGGGCGTACCACCAAAATGACAATTTTATCGGCAATTAAAACAAGGAAACACATTAATCATATATTAATGCGACAATCTTGCCTCCTTTGGATGGCCCTTGGCAACGTTTTGTCCTGTGAATACTTTAATCTTTTCCCATAGGTGCGGGTATTGGATAAGCGAACTAGAACATTGAATTTTTGCAGGGTGTCTAAGTTAAGGTTCTGCAGGCTTTTTGCTAGCGACCATGCCAGCAGAAGGCATTGCAAATAGCATTGCGAGGTTGCTTTCATGCCCACTTCCGGGTGTTTACATCCCAGATTTTGTTGCATAAAAAGCCACCAGAAGACATTTTTCCATTGAAATTTGCATAAGTTGGAGCAAATCCTCAATGCCTGAAGAAACGGATCGAACTACTACTGACGGATGCTACAGTAAATGGGTTCATGAACATATTTAGAAGGAGGCCGCCTTTTCAGGCGAGGATTTACGGAAACAGAACGGGGCCACCCTCCTTTTCTTTGATTGGTGAATTTATGGGTTTGTTCAAAAATGGGGATGTCAGGATACCATGCCAAATTGCAGGTTTAATCAGATGACCATCCTCCAACTCTTGATAATTGGTTACGCATCCCGGCCATGAAATATGCCTATCCCAGCAGAAATCTCCATTCTTCATGCGGTACTTTTCATTAAACAAAACCTGGATCCAACTACCATGGCATAGGTAAGGGGTACCCCTACAACCTGCTGCCATGGCACCATCTGTAAAGGAGAAGGCTAAGTCTCGATACCTTAGCCACACATGGGGTTTAAACAGCAATGGTGGGGGTCCAACAAAGATGAACGTGGGCTGAACTAAGAGAAATGGGGGTGTAAAATGTTTTTTTTTTTCTTCCCCTCTCTCTCTCTCTCTCTCCCTCCCTCTCTCTCTCTCTCTATAAGGCGGTTTATGCTTTCTGGTAGATATTACCTATATATGGTTAATGGGTTTTATAGCCAGGGCCCACTTTGCATGATGCACTCGAGAAGGGCAATGGCACCCGAATAGCAACCAGGGTCATATTATCACTATTTCTAAAATGGGTTTGTCTGAAAATAGTGAGGGAACAAGGTGGCTTAATGGGATATGATAGGGATATAACAGAGAGATTTAGCCAGCTCACAATAATCAGCAAGCAGCTACTCTGATGATTGACCAATGGATATGGAAAACACAATTGACAAATGCTGATAGTGTCGGACTGCAGTCCCATGTAAAGTCTCTGGAAAAGTATACTCATGCTCCAACGTGAAATTATGTGAATTTCCGATGTTTTCCCCTTCAAACAATGTGTTTACTACGCTAGAGGTATCTCAAAGCCGTTAGTTTTCCCTTCAAACTGGACATTTTTTTTCTGATTTCGGGGCCACCCATTTGAAATCATTTGAAACTACCAAACAACTCCTTCCAATGTGCGAAGTATCTCCTTCCAATTTGCGAAGCATCACACAGTCCAGTCCCAGACACGCCAGATTACTCAGACTCTCCACCAAAGATGGTGGCGCAGAGTATTCCCTGGTAAATTCCGGAGTCTCCTGCGATCGGCTCCAAGCCAAACATGGCCTGGAAATGCGAGGGGGATCTGTTGAAAATGGTGGAAAAATGGAAAATCAATGGTGATAAATGGGAGAATCATGTCGATTAATATGGGATAGACTTAAGATCTTAATATTACCCTCTGGTAAACTAACATAGCTTTTAAAAATTGCAATTTATAGTTGTGTTTCCCATTAAAAATTGTGATTTTCCATAGTTATGTAAACGTTTACCAAGAGGGTACCTGGGAATCATTGCCATAGCTGGAAAATCCATCATAGTTCGACTTTCAGTTTGGGAACCGCTGTCCCACTGTCAGATCATGGGGATCATCCGATTTTTTTCTGGTGGTTCATGGTGGTTACCCGGCCTGGTAAACATAAACATAACTGATGGGAAAATCATCATTTCTAATGGCTGAACCTGAATCATTGATATCCTAATCGACTTAATATTGGTACCCTCTGGTAAACGTTAACAAAAAACTATGGAAAATCATCATGCTATTAATGGGCCAATCTGCTATTTCGACTGGGCCATTTTCAATAGCTTTTGTTATGTTTACCAGAGGGTATATCCCCACTTTTTGTTGGCTCCCATCTATGTCGCTTACGGGTGAAATCCATGGTGAACTCCCGTTAAATTCGTGAAATCTGGCGTTTTATCCCAGACATCCCCAGACTGGTTTGCACGTTGCAAACGGTTGACATTCATGAAAAAAATACCCCTTGGTTATGACATTCACAGTTCGCCATGGAAAATCCCTTATAAATGGAGGTTTCTAGCTGGGAAAATCATCTATAAATGGTTATTTAACCTAACAGTTTGCCATGGAAAGATCCACCCATGCTATTAAGGAGAGTACGTTTTCACCACGACTAAAACTAGGTTTCCTAGCCACGACAAAACCCGTCTGTGAACCACGACAAGGACCAAAGATTTAACCACGACCGGCAAACACACCATCGACTGTCTGCACTGCCAGCATTCACACCGCATTTTTTTCACATCTTCTTCCGGTGGATGATTTTCTTCACCAGCGCCGACCAAAACTCTTTTCAACCCCGACCCATGCTTCACGTAGCATTGGCAACTGCAAGTGAACATTAACATGCCCCACCCCAACCCACCCCATCCCACACAGGCAAAGTGAAAAAGACTAAAAATGAGCTCCCATACACAGGCCGCAGAGCACGGCGCCAGCAACAATCATAGCCTCGATGTATCAAGGCCGAGTCATAAAGCAATAATCCGTAAGGAGTCCGTAAGCTGACCGGCAGAAATCCGTATAAAATCCGTCAGCCAGAAAGCAAAAATCCGTAAGGAATCCGTAAGCAGCTCTGGGTAGAAACCGTAAGAAATCTGTAGGCCAATGATCGTAGACCATTTGTAATTAACACAATATTTTTTCAGGGTAACTATCCAAGCCAGGATGTATCAAGGCAGAGCCATAAAGCAATAATCCGTAAGGAGTCCGCAAGCTGACCGGCAGAAATCCGTACAAAATCCGTCAGCCACAAAGCAAAAATCCCCTTGGAAATCCGTAAGCTGCTCTGGCAAGAATCCGTAAGAAATCCGTAGGCCAATGATCCAGAATCTTTACTAATCTGTAGCAATTGCCTAAACGTTCTGACAAGTGCACGGAAACGATGATCCCGCAAGGAAAGGGCTCAAACGTTAGCTACAAAAAAAAATGTATGCAATCAGAAACTGCATGGGGTCAGCCAGCCGGGCAACGCCTACCCCATCTCTGTTGCCACATGAAGCTGACCTGGCGCAACCAAGAAAAGGCAGCGTGAGGCAATCTGAAGTGAGAAGTTATTCCTGAAGTTATTCTTGATCTATCGCACTCTGCTTGGCTGGGGCCTGTATGTCCGAGCTGTATGTATGCCAATGGGCTTGAGCACAAGCTGAAGCTGCGAAAACATTGGCGGGCTGTTGCTTCAAGGTTCCAGCACCCAGACTCCCCGGCTGGATCATGTGCCTCATCGCAAGGACTTAGTGACCCACAAAGTTTTATTAGTGTCATGTTTCGATATATTTCGTATCATCTTTCGTCCCCCAAATCCGGAAACCCCCAAATCCGGTACAAATCCGAAAACAATCCGTAAGCCTCGTCCTCCACATCCGGAAAAAATCCGTAAACAATCCGTAAGCCTTCTCCCCCAAATCCGGTAAAAATCCGTAAGCAATCCGTAAGCCTCGTCCTCCACATCCGGAAAAAATCCGTAAATAATCCGTAAGCCTTCTCCCCCAAATCCGGTCCAAATCCATAAACAATCCGCAAGCCTCCTCCCCCAAATCCGGTACAAATCCGGAAACAATCCGTGAGCCTCGTCCCCCACATCCGGTGAAAATCCGTAAGCAATCCGTAAGCCTCGTCCTCCACATGCGGTAAAAATCCGTAAGCCTCCTCCCCCAAATCCGGTCCAAATGATGGGGCCTTTCTTCCCACCGACATATGTTTTATGTTTTATCATCTCTCTGAGCTCATAGAGGTACTATGAGATACTACAAGTATCTTACAGTGTTGACTGTTCAGTCTTGAACAAATGGGCCTAACGGCAATGGCAAATAGCATTCGACTGCACTCGACGTGACGGATTTCAGAAGTGTTCGGTGGAGACACTGGAGACAGTAGAAGCAGCATGAAGCAGCACAATGCTCAGCGTTCTGACGCCTTGAGGCTCCGTACATTTGAACTCGGTCTCATCCAGGAAACCTGGAAAGGACGCTCTATCCACATATGCCTCAGCTCGTCCGAACCCGTCAAACATTTTCTTAGTATGGCTTGTTCCATGCGCAGAAGTGACCGAATATTGTGCCTATGGGACATGCTTTTATCTGATCAAAACGGGCTAGATGAGCAAAATAAAACTTCAGCGGCCTTCAGTAGCTGCATTTTGGCTCCGAAAATTTGAGCTCGTGACCATTAAGGGCGTTTCAGGCCGAGCAATTCCTAGAGCCAGACAGGATGGCAAAGAAGGCAAGAAAGTGCAAGCTGAGCCATTTGGATCTGGGTCATTCACTGGTCCGTGTCTTGCAAAGCTTCTGTGGCTTAGACTCCGAATCCATCCAAATTTGATGCAACTGGAGCCAAGCCTCCAAATCTGAGTTGCAAACCTGTTGGCACGAGGGCATTGCCATCTTGGAGGTCTGGCCTTGATGCCCGAGCAGAAATGGATGAACGTAAAGCTCCAAACACATCCAAGTTGTGACAAAAACACAGAAATGATTGCCACAAGAAGTCATTTCCTAGGTCAACGCTGTGGTCTCTTGGAGTTCAAGAACAATGTACAATTCCCGCATCTGGTGACAAGGACAGGACCCAGCTTGTTGGGCAATCAGCTGAACGGAGTTTGAAAGACGTTGGGAACATCTTGACCTCAAAAGACCTCAATAGACCTCCATTGACCTCAAGGCATCTGGCAGCCAGCGCCTGTTCGGCCACTGCATTTCCTACGTCGAAAGCCAACCTGTCGATTGTCGATGAAGCTGTCAACTCCGCAGCTCAATCACCATCATTCATCAGGAGTCCAGATCATACGTTTTTTTGTTTGCTTATTGTTTTTCAATTGTGGTTGAACGGCTTTTAATTGTGGTTTAATGCTTTTCAGAAGCCTTGGGGGAGAGTTGGGATTTTCATTTACAATTGCGAAGTGGGCCCCCCTGAAAAAACATAGTAAACAAATTAGTGGGGGGGACCCTTCACTATTGTGAATGTAACATTAATTGGTTCGAACCGGACTTGTGATCCAACTGATGGGAGACAACGCACCTCTGGTCATCAAACAAACCGCCACGTTGGACCAAGTCTTCTGATCCCTTAGATTCTGCGATCTGCGCTGAAACAGCACTGTCTGTGCCACTGGTAAAATGAACCACAGCGGCACCAGCCACTTCTCTCAGGGTCAACAAAAACCTTGCAAACCTTGCAAGTGATGATAAATAATGTTATATTAGAGTTTCTGCTTTGTTTCAAGATGTTTCAAGTACGTTTATTTAATAGCGTCTGCAAGGTTACCGAACAGCTTGAAGGAAGCCAGGCCATCCGGGAGGTTGATGCTGCAACATCCGTCCAAATCCCACAAAGTTTTGGCACACTGGGCTGAGATGGCTACATTGATGATCAATGAAAGATCCATTTATTAATATGGATCTTCCAGTCCAACGGCTGAGATGGCTGCGAACCGGCATGATCTGACGCATGGTGTCTTTTGGCCAACTGCTTCTTCTCGTGTGTGAAGCCAGAATGGCCCTGGACTACAACCTTTCAGGCAGAGTTGATCTAATTGTGCAAGTTTTTTTTTCATATCTCATTGATTGTGCTTTGATCTGGATCTGCTCTCGACTGCGGTCTCAAATTGCTGCAGAATAGTGCTGAGACCAGAGAAGCCGATATGCTGATTGTCTGATGTCTTTGAATGAATGATCAACCGATGTTTGACCATCATTAGTGGCATTTTTGGTTTGAACAGGTCTTCAATTGAACAAGGTATTCGCTACTCGTGCTACTCTCTTGTCGTGGTTTTTAATATCTTGTCATGGTATAGATTCCACTGTCGTGGTAAGACCAAACATCTTGCTATTAAGAACGGTGTTTACCATCGAACTAAATGGACCATGGCTTCCATGACGAACTGGCAATGTCATAACCAGGCCGGGTAAATCAAATGATTACCCGGCCTGGTAAACAGACAAAAAACTATGGAACATCACCATTTTCAATGGGTAAATCCACGAACTAAATCACCATGTTCAATAGCTATGTTGAATTTCCAGAGGGTACCAATTTTTACTTGCCACCTTCTGGTTTTTCAACATTGTTTAACATAGCCATGGAAAATGGCCCGTGTATAGATGATAAAAATGATGACCTATAAAACATGTTGATTTTCCAGTTTTCTACGTTAAAGCCCTAAATCCCATCTTATGAAGGTTATTCCAATGTTTATACCCAAGCCTCCACTGCACCCCCAGGTAGGCTTACATTCCATTTAAATTCCCATGGTTAATATCATGGAATAAAATACTATATACGCATAGCCTACTCTGGGGTGCAGTTGAGGTTTTTAATGGAAATATACCCTCTATATCCCTCGGGGGTATATACCCACTATTAACAATTATTAATTAACCACTATTAACCATGATTAACCACTATTAACCATACTTTTCTTGGAAACATCCTCCCTGTCCTTTGAAAGGTCAGCCCAAAAGCCCTGAATCTTCGAGAGCTGCCCTTTGCGCAGCTGCAGTTTGTAGAAGGCCCTGATCTCGTTGGGCAAAGGCATGATTTAACCAACAAAAATGGTGATTTCTCCAGGAAAAAAGGCGATTTAATGGATTTGTTTAATGGGAATTTCAAGGGTTTCAAGGGGGATATGATGGGGATATAAATTGTCTTTAGAGTAGTGGGGGGGAACATAAGGATATTTTATGGTATACATACATATATATATATACACACCCCATATACATCCATATACACATACATATTTGGCTCTGAACATGTAGTATCCAGTGGAACCCTTCAAAGTGACAATTTTCCATGCGGGAAATGCTGATTCCCAGATGGATCACCAGGTCGGCAATGGGTTCTGTTGGAAATTCAACCAGCACACGGGGCTTCCCCAATGGGGGCCAGTTTTGGACCAGTTGGGAGGTGAGCCAACCGGAAAAATAAGTGGAATTCATGAAGAGACCAACCATGAAGGAACCAACAATGAAGGCTCGTTCATGCAGAAATTCCAAGAACTGGGAGATTCTATGGAACTTGAAAGAATCGAACTTGAAATCGGCCTGTGATTCACCAAAGATTCATCAGTGGATGGGTGACACTGGTGGAAGGTGAACAACACTTCAAGGAGACGAAGTCTTTGAGTGAAGCCATTGAAATTCCATTTTAATATTCCAATCCACGTTCCAGTGCTTGGTTCGTTCTGAACACTCCACCTCTGATGCTTCCAAAATGATGATGTTCATCCGCATTCTTGATGCTCAAATCTCCATGTTCGGTGGCCTGCCATCCATCTCCCCAAAGCGAAAAACCAAGGGGCGGGTTGTTGTCGCGCACAGGACTCACAGAGGCAAAGAGCCTTGGTGATACATCAAGGCCCTTGATACGACCTACTTGGAGGATCATCCCTTGCCGGATCGCCACTGGTTACCCGGCCTGGTAATTCAACATAGCTATTGAAAATGGCCATTTATAGTGGATTTACCGATTAAAAATGGTGATTTTCCATAGTTATGTTAGTTTACCAGAGGATAATACCCCGGGTTAACAAGTGCCGGATTCCCTAGATGTTCGATTTATGATGGGGCCAACTAACCCTACCAACTACCAAGTGGGGTAATCCTCTATCTCTGTTTTGTTTTTAAGGGAGCTTATTGGGAAGATTCCAAAGGGCCCAAAAATTGGGGACGACTATTTTTTGCTGTCTTGAACTCAACGGAACTTTCAAGTTGACAGGAATATATGGAGTATTAAATTCGGGCTGGATAAGGATGTCATAGGAATTTAATCAGGACTTAACTGGAATTTGAAAATGATTTGATCTGGGTCCATGTTCAATTTCAACCCATGAGGTCTGAAAAATTCTTAATTTGAACAAATTCCTCCATTAAGATGAACAAACTACGTTTTTTCCAAACATGGATATGTTTTGATGATCCATCCGAAATGTGGCAGTGATACGGCATATACCCGATATTGGGGCCTCATGAAAAGGGCCAGTACTTAACCAGGGGTTTCTGTGGACATTGTACCATCCCCTAATCCATGGCTATGTAATCCATTAGTAGCTACATAATCCAACTTGTGACGTCTTTTGACCATGGTGCATATTACAGTCGTGCTGCCCCTGGTGCCTGCGTCAGATTTCACATGCCTTTCTGCCACTCGGAGATCGACTTGTTTAGTTGGGTTTCACTTCAAATGGGATGCCAGAACAACCCCAAAATTTCATAGTTTACCATGGTTTAATTTCATAGTTTAAATGGGCCTACCCCAATATTTTCATAGTTTACAATGGGTTTACCAACTTCATGTTTAATTTCATGTAAGCCTTAAAATGAAGTTGGTTCCCCACCATTCCCACCATTCAATGGCCACCTTTTAATGGAGTGCATCGACCGTTCACAGCTCTGCAAAAGTGCAGCCAAAGAGCATCAGTGGCGGCGAGGAATCCTTCAAATCCTGGCTGTGACTGTAGCATTGGACCTCTGGATTTTCTTCACGGGTTCCCTCCATTCGAGAAAAACGTCCCCATAGATTCCAAATTTGTGGATATCTCGTGGCAAAAAACAAATCACTAACTCAGCAAAGCAAGGAAATAAAATGCGGGTCATCACACTTTGGCAAACAAATTTAAAGAAATCAGAGCGGCAAATCATCATTGGCCATATAAATATTTACTATTAAACATATGCATTCCTCTTGACTAGGGCCTGATACTCTCCTTTTAATCGATGGGATTCCATCCTCTTGCCGGAACCCAAAAGGCAACGAGCATATCCGAGGCAAGTCATGGCATGAAAAATCTCCGCTGTCGATGTGAAGTTGGCAAATCACCTATGTGGGTTTTGGGAACCATCATGATTAACGGAGGATGTTGCTCAGCATTTCAGTTGTATGACTCCAAAAAAACAAATAGGCCATTCTTGATCTACAAGTAAGTACCTCCCATACATGAGTGAACCTACTATGATATTACTATAGCCAACTTTACTCATCCCAAATGGTCATGTCGGGGTTTGTTCCCAGCCATCCCAGGACACCGCGAATGGTTCCAAGAGTCCACCACTCGGAATTCATCTCCTCAGGGTGCGCAGTTTGGGTTCTCGTAAATCAACTATATGTATTACGCACTCACAGTCAAATATTTTGAAGGCCAATCGCAAAATTTACATTGCAGCCTGCTAGCCACACCAGTTGCATTTTACTACATATGTCTTGACAGGCTGCAGCCGTTCCTTCCCTAACATGTTGGCTGCAAGGGAAAACTGCGCCAATTCAAGCCGTTCGTTTTTTTTCCCAAACTTTGTTCTCATTGCCGCGCCCAAGATTTCGGCCCGAGATCCGAGAAAACCTTGAGATGACCCAAACAATTGACACTTTGGCAATTTCATATCTGGTTCGTGGTTGATCCTACCCCGAAAAATATGAGTTCGTCAGTTGGGATGATGACATTCCCAATATGATGGGAAAAATAATCCAAATGTTCCAAACCACCAACCAGCATATCTTTTCATGTCGCCTTGCCACTCACCTACATGGCTGTGAGTCAAAATTGTGCATGGAACGTTCCGCGGTGTTCCGCACGTATGGAACGAAGGGGCTTCGCAACTGGTCTTGTTCCGGACCTTGATGTGCATGTTGAAGCTGCTCACGCTTGCTGCCGCTCATTTTCACTTCTCAACTGCACGACATCCTTGTTGTACACCTGTTCAACACAGGTTTGCCTTGCATGGCTAGTGCGTGCACTAGCTAGGACACGGCCGGTAGCCAGCGTCACCCACCGGCTACCATGTGAAGCTGTCCACTCAGCTTCAGACCTGTCACGCACGTCCCACCTCCTACTCTGGGGTAGATTGTGTCCCCGCGTAGCAAGATTCTTCGACTGCCAGCTGGCAGCAGCCAAGCACATCCCTACCATCACACAACAAAGTAGGTAGCAGCTGTAAGTGCTGCTATGTGCGCTCATGTATGTGCATACAAATGTAAAATCAGATTGCACATGTTCAAATATATATATCTATATATATTTATATATAGTTCAACAAATAAATAGTTATATATATATATATAATTGTATGTATAATAACGTATGGATCAGAGGTGTGGAACAGAGGTATGGAACGGATCCCTCAAACAGGTATGGGAAAGGGGGTATGGAACGGGGGTATGGAACGGGTGTGGTCCCGGACCTTGTTCCGGACCTTATAATTTGACTTTCACCCATATGGCTTGAAGCGCTGCAGGTGTTGAACACCTCTGCGTAGACCTCCGTCCTCTCTATATTTTTGTCTGGGCGGTACAACCTCTTCCAAGCCAATTCTGCTGGCCAGCAGGGAGGGCCTGTAGTTCCATGGCCTCTGCAATTGCCTCGTTGAAGGACGAGCACTGCCTCATGGTGGAGCACTCTTTCTGGAACCTTATGGGATACAGTTGAACTGCCACCTCTGCAATCTGATCCTTGGGAGAAGCCCTGTCTGTGTTTGGCCGCTACATTCTTGGCCTCACTGTGATCCTCCTTTTGGAACTGCTTCTCTTTTGGGTAAGATGGACATTTCCGTGGTGGAGCTGGTGACTTGTCCCGTGACAGGCAGCACTCGCACTCCAAGAGATTCCCCATGGCTCGGGTTCGAAGGATGAGTGCAACAGCTCAAGTCGAAAATGAAGCGTGCTTTTCAGGAACGAAACTTTAAGACTATGGACAGCCTTATGGTTCAACTGTACCAAATGATTTGCCAGGAGCAGACCTGAAACCGTAAGCGGTATCAAGCAACTAACTCTGGTTTCTATCCTTCATGGTTCACAATTCTTTGGCTGTGATGCAATAATGCTGCTTCGAGACCTGTTTCCTGACAGTCATGGCATGCAAAAATCGACCCAGTTCATGGCAGCTGATCCGAGGATGCAAAACCCTAGATCTAACAACAGATTCCACTACAGCAACCCCCGAAACCAAGAGATTTTACATGATTTTCCTACGCAAAATTGCACGTTTTCTGCATCTTTTTGGGTGTTACTATCGCATTCTCGAAGATCACCTGCTTTTGTTGCCAAGGATCGGTGGATGTGTGAAAAGAACTGTCCAGCAATGACCTCTCGGTACCTGGTTCTTCAATGGGTGGGTCGAAAGCTGAAAAACCACATCTGGATACATCTGGGATATAGTGGAATTTATAGTGGCATTTATTCTGGAATATGGATGACTACAGATTTAGGGACTAGAAATGGGATCTACCCCGATTAATGGGGTATAAATGAACCTTTGAACGAGGATATAATGGCGATATAATGGGACTATCATCAACATGTGTCTGAAATTGGCAGGTGTAAACCCATTTTATAGCCATGAAATGCAGACAATGATGATCTAAGCGATAAAACTTTTGTTTTTTCCCATTCTTTAGACAAACCCAAAGTCATGCTATGATGCGATATATATATATATATGTGCGCTCTTTTTAGACATCATATATGGGCATGTCTGAAAATGCTGCAGTATACAGTATACCTCAACATATGGCCATACATATTCATGGGGAAGATCATTATTCACCATGAATTCAACAGAGAATTTCGCAACATGTTCACACAACAATGACATATCACCATACGACACCCGTATGGAAAACCCCACATGACATTCGATCGTCACATTCGATGATCCGATCAACAGCCAACTTTTTCTGGTGAGTCTGCCCCCGGCGATGAACGGATTAAAGTATAGTTTTTGCCAGTTGGTTACCCACCATGTTTCATCACCAAGTCCCAATCTTCAGTTCTTAAATCGCTGTTAAATCACCGTTTCTTGGTCAAACCACATCACTTTGATGGCCGTGTTCTGCCATATTTTGCTATGGCCTTTGTGCAGTCCCAAGGTGCGTAGACATCAGGTGCCAGTACATCACCACGAACTTCTTTTGCCACCTTGGACGGCCCGAGTCGTTGCGGAAGCACCGAAAATTCAGATTGATTTCAGGTGGAACGATTCGTAATTCTGGGATACTCATGGGATCATGATTTCGGATAATGGCGGAGAATGGTTGATACTGGTGGAACATATGGTATAAACATAATTCAACAATCAAGTTGTACCGAACTATCAATTCACTCAGTTCACCCGGTTAAAGTGAAAGGATCACCCAGGGACACTTGGCGGACAGTTGGGCTGCATGAAAACAGCGATTGGGAACTACCAAACGCAGGACCTTGGTTTTTGGTTGTTAGTTAATGTTAGTTATATCATTTATATCCAGCATCCCTGGTTTATTTATCTCTTTGCACACGATGCCAGATTGTGTTCCGATTCGACAGCCAACAAATGGCTTTGGTGCAGTCTTGATGGACAAAACCGGATGGTTACCACCAATGCACAGCCGTTTACTTGTCATTGCTAGCGCTTTTGATCTATCTGGCCCAAAGTGTGTTAATTCCCAAACTGGAAACCAACAATTTTCAGTATGATTCCCAAACGATAAAGCCCATGATGTGGGCGTTGTCATTCGAACAACATACCCTCGGGTAAACTAACAAAGACAAAAGGAAAATCCGTGGTTCCAGGAAAGTTCTGTATGAAGGTGGATCATATCTACTCTCTGGTAAATCAACACAGATATGGACATTCCACTAATTATTTGGAGATGATCCCATCTTTTCACCTAAAAAGTTGGGATATGGAACTGCCATGTTAAATTACCAGAGGGCAAACAATCACAGACATCCTGAAGTCAAGCCACAAATCCGTTGAGCTGTAGGATGACAATACTGGAGGGATGTGCCCCGCAATGTAAACCTGGAAAGAATCAGAACAAGGGGATCTACGCCTTGATTTACCCTCTGGTAAACTAAAATAACCATGGAACATCACTATTTTCAATGGGTAAGTCAACTATAAATGGCCATTTTCAATAGCTGTGTTAAATTACCAGAGGGTAGAATGAACAGTGTTCAAAGTCCACTTTTAAAATGGGGGAATAAATCAACTATTTCCGGACATATTCTGCGAATATCAGCAACACTATGGGGATATTGGTATCCAAATGGGTTTACCTGAAATGCAATCCCTTTAAAATGGCCTGTGAAAGTACATGATTTGTCGATCAAACACGCCGGTTTTCTATGGCAAACGGTTAGATTGTCAAATTGTACACCTCCTCAATCTTTGTATGGAACCCCAATTCGATGGTTGTGCAAACCCAGTTTTTTTGGGTGAGAATCCGTAAAATCTTTTTACCGTTATGTGATGTGGAACCACCAAACTTGGGGTCTAGAAGATGAGATTCCTTTTGGATCCGTGTAAAATCTAAGCGCATGCAGAAGTGCAGTTTTCAGGAACAATACCTGGGCATGAGCTATCAATGCTTGGAAATTACCTGGCTAAGACAGACCAGATAGTCATTCCTACCAGTGGTTCATGAGGCTTCCCACATAAAGTGAACCTAGAATCCCGGTGAATAGCGAGGTAGTGTGATCCTATAAGACAATCATTTCTGTTTCACATCCACAAACAATTGATGATATTGGCTGGATTTGGTTGGCAAATATCAAGATGTTTGGATATTTTTCATGGGCAAATTACTATTTCTGTATCTCGGTGGTCTGACCACACTACAATCTGGACTCTCCTGGAAAATTTCTGGTGGCATAAAGGGGATTGGTGGATCTTGTCCCTCTCTATCCTCTGCTAATCAAATTGGAAAACCACCTGTTTAGTTCGATGCTCCCAGTGCATTGCTCATTCAGGATTTACCAGCTAGCCCATGTTTGATTGCCAGGTAATTGTCTTGTGACATTTGCCATTTTTGCATTTTTTGGATGGTTCATCCGATTTATGGCTGTTTTGGGGAGTGTTTATTGGGGCCCATTTGTACAGAATTATTATTAATCCATGTAAATGAAGGTTTTTATTACCCATATTATTGGGTTTACTTGGTTTCTTATTAGATCTACCTACATCTAAAATTTGCAGGAAAACACCCATATTTCATAGGAAAAACCATGGTTTCCTGTAGATTTTCCTCCAATGACAATGTTTGACCCGCCCCCAAAAGGAGGACGCTCCAAGCACTCTCCGCACCTTGGTTTCTGCCTTGACAGCTCGTTTCAGCTGGTCTTCCTCGGAGCCCGTTTGGGGACGGTAAAGATACCATCTATGGCAATATTAAGGAAGGTTGATGGTTGAGGATTTACCAATGTTTGATGGCATCATGTGTCACAAGTAGTCTTCCAACCCCCATACTTCCCAGGGTCATCATGTTAGAGGGATGGTGTGCCACATTCATGGTAATATTACGCTAATATTACTGTACAGTGCCAAAAAGACATATGAAATCATACTACACAATTTTAGCCGTTATGATTAACATGGTTGTGGAACAAACGTGGCCAGGCATGAGAAACCTTGATCAACAAAAATCCGGCGGAGGTCTGGGGTATTGCACGGACTGAGTCCAGTTGCAAACAAGGTTATAACTTCCATAACCTATTATTCTGGGTAAATTATAACAATTCACGAACCTGAAATAAGACCATAGTGAGGTCGCAGAGAGGTCGTTATAATTTACCCAAATTAATCTATTACAAACAGGGTGAACCATCACGTACCCAAATTCGAGAAGTCATTTCATGACTAAAACCAGGGGCTCTTTTGATCTCCGGGGTATGCGGGAAGCCTCTAATTTTCTGACTCAGTGATCTTCCCATTTTTAAATGTCGATTGTAAACACACCCCGAGTTTAGAAATAGGGGAGATCCTATTTCAGCAGTGATCGAGCACGCTTTAAATTGGTATCCCTTTGTCAGCAAACCAGAGATATCTATGGATCAACATGGATAAAAAAACGTATTGTTGTGGTAATAATCCACCATAAACCAATAAATGATATCCTCAGTATTGTTGATTCAAGATCCATTTGAGTGTGAAATAAATATCTATCATTCCATGAAATACTGGTTGGTTTAGAACGGGATTCTCCGTTCTTGGATTACTAAAATTCCCAATATATATATAATATATCTTATATTATATATTATAATATATATAATAATAATGTATTATATAATATATAATATATATTATATATATATATATATAATATATAATAATAATATATTATATAATATATAATATATATAATATATATAATATATATAATATATATAATATATAATATATATATAATGTATATATATATATAATATATATATGTCAATTTGTTGGGTAGTATAACCAACTAATCATCAACCAACAGGGGGTTAGCAGCCACTGCTCATTTGGGAGAAAAAACTGCCCATTTCGCCAGAGTTTTTCCATGGCCAGGTCACTAGCCACCCGAATTGCCCGAAGGGGTCGCTCGCCTGGCGGGTAGAGCTGGAACTACGAAGTTGGAGAGTCAGATATTGATGGGGACAACAACAATGTCATGTTTACCATCCCCCAGTCATCACCATTTTTATGGGTGGTATGGTTACCATTCCCAGTCACGGATGGTTTATGGCATTGTTTTAACAAGATTAGTTCAAATTATCATGTGTTTTTTCTCTGCTTAAACAAAAGATTCTTCGCACCGAGCATCTTTGAATCCAGCTAGTTTTGAGCCACAAAGGGAAAAACCAACCTAAAAATCCAGATGAACCAATTCCCAACTCAGATAATCCCATCGACCATTGAGTCATAGCCAGGGATCTTAATCCATCACCATCCAAGTCCGAGTCATAAAGGGGCCGCACAACTGACATCATTTGTTTCCACGGGTTTCAGACTATGACCGAGACCCTTCCCGGAGAACCCCGCCAAGAGGTTGATGCAGGTGCACCTTTTCACTCCAGATTGGGCTCGGTGCTTGAGCCAGTCAGTTGATTGGCCCTTGAGCCATGTTGCAACAGTCGGAGGACGTCTCAACGACTGTGAAAACTTTAAAAAGACCTTAGTGGGGGTGC
The DNA here is from genome assembly GCA_947184155.2 of Cladocopium goreaui. NCBI lineage: Eukaryota > Dinophyceae > Suessiales > Symbiodiniaceae > Cladocopium > Cladocopium goreaui. The sequence goes on from CAMXCT020000003.1 coordinate 440,034, forward strand.
AGTGGTACTCTGTGCATGTTTCCCAAACCGCACTCCCCCTTCCTGCTTGCAGGAATCCAAGTTCCCCAAGACCAAAAACAAAAGCTTCAGGGGTGGCCACGTTTCCTCTGGGAACTCGCCCTTCCCCCAGCCAGAAGGGCGAAGACCCTCGTGTGCCATAGTCCCAGGCTGGTGTTGGTTCCCCCTTCATCCAAGGGTCGCGTGGAGTTCCACTTCGGGTTGACTCCAAAAATTGAAAAACTACAGCCCTAACTTCGTAGGTTTTGAATTCCCTCTCTCACCAGCGCTGTCCTCGAAGAGCGCCCAACGGTGTTCTTTGGGTCCAGCAGCTGATGAGCTTTTCCCTGTATTGGTCTTTTCCACCGGCAGCTAATGATCTTTTCCTTGGGTCTTGTTGATCCTTTTCTCCAGCCACCGATGTACTTTTCCGTGTGACCTATTTCCTTTTGGGTGAGCTTTTCGCCACATCTCTTGGGTCTTGTTTGACAAGGAAATCGGTGTATCCCACCCACTTGTCTTCGACCCACTTGGTCTCCCAGTCAAAATCCAAGATTATTTTTCGCTCGTTGCTGTCCAGGGTATTCCACAAAAATGTGACCCGGTAAGGATCCAACTGGTCGACCTTTTTCGGTAAAGTGGGGTGATCTGGATGAAATGAATTCTGTCTCCATTTGTAATGGATTATTGTGATGATTCGTCCATAGTCCCCAGGGGCTGGAACATGCCACATGTCAATGGCCTGACCCTGTTCTTCAAAGCCTGTTACGGCCGGCGGCTTTGTCATCCATGCTGTGCCCTCTCCAGAGATGATATATTCCACCTCACGCATGACCACCTCAGGCATGTAGACTGTCCAGCTGGCTGGGTCTTCAGGACGTCGAATTAAATCTTGTCCCGGACGAATCTTTGGTCTTTGGGCCGGTGGCGGAGTCTCCGGTTCTGCTGGCCTTCTTGGTGTCTGGGAAGACTCAGTGTCCTCCTCCGGATGCTCCTTGTACCACTGTTCCCATTCAGCCTCGGTGTATTTGTTCTTCTTCTTCTTTTTCTTTTTCGGTTCCCATTTGTCACCCCATGCACCATCCCACCAATACCATTCTCCTCCATCCACTTCATAGTAAGCCGCTGCCTTAGGAGCTGCCTTAGAGGAGGAGGCTCGGGTCGTTTCTGCAGGTTTTTCCTTTGGCTCTGCAGGTATTGCCTTTCCATAGACTGATCTCATCCTTGCAAGGTAATCAGCCATTTTTTCTCCTTCTCTCTGTTCCTTCCATTTTCCCCACTCTTCATCATCGGTGGGTACTTTTTCCTCTTCCTTGGGAGTTGGCATCGACGGTTTTTTCGGTGGCGGTCTCCCAGGGGCTTTCATACCCTCTGGCAGCGGAGCTATCGGTCCCCTTGGGACCCTTTCCGAACCTCGCGATTCGGCTGTAGAAGGGCCAGGGCTTTTTTCACTCTCCGATCGCCTTGTTGTCGATTCCTTTTCCCTGTGTGGCGACCTAGATCGCCCTGTTTCACCCCGTCTCCGACGGTCTCTTCCTCTTTCCCTTTTGTCATGGGCGCGATCAGCATCCCTCTCTTCGGTTTTTCTTCTTTTTTCCTTTCGATGATCTTCTCCCGGACGTGGTTCTTCTTCCTGATGTTCATCTTTTTCTACAGTTGGCGCCGCCATGGAATGACCTTCTCCCCCACGTACATCTTTTTCTCGATCTTTCAGGGCCAACTTCACCATCAGTTCAGCTTGTTCCACCATTTGTCGATTGAACTGAGGAACCACCAGGAGTGTCAAATGGCCCATAAGCCATCGGAAGACTTCCCACACCAGGATGACCATCATGGCATAAAGTATGCCGAAAAACTGACCGAAGACGCCTTGCGAAACATCTTCACCGTCCATAGCTGTCACTGGTGCAGCAAGGCAGACGAGGACGCTTTTGAGCCCAAAACTTTTGGAAAAATAAATTGCTGCGGACAACCCCAATTCCCTAACGGAAAAACACTTAAATCCCGTTGGTTGCGGAGCTATCCCCTTTGAGGGTTCAGGATGGTTTTTCCCCTTACCTACCACATTAGAATTCCCCAAAAACCCAATTCCCCAAGTTGCAACCAGATCCCACGGTTCTGTGGAACCCGACCTTGGTACCACTTCGGCAGCTCGATGTTCTTTTCGATCGGACCTGGCACAATCCAAGTCCCAATGTCTCTCTTGTCCATCACCCAGGATGGTCTTAGGGATGGGTTCTTCTTTTTCATAACTGTGCAATTGGGCAACATGACCGTGGTGATCTTGTACCCGCAAAACTTTCAAAACTGGTGGATTTTCATCCCAAAAATAAACCCGTTTAGGTTTTGGGTTACCCCTTTTGGACCTATTACCCCGTTTTAGAATACCCCTAGGTTCTTCTTCTACATGGTGTTCAACTTGTCCAGGAATGTTCTTCTTCTCCAAAAACGGTAAGACCGACTCCAACTGGAACCGATCCTTGACCACTGATTCAGTGACGCGATACGCATCAGCCAGTACTTGCACCAGCCTTCCAATGGCAGTGCTCAGGGCTTCATGCCGGAATTCGGCTAGTTCTGGATATTCCTCGGCCAGACCAACCACCTTTTTCACCACTGACACGCACCGACCAGCGATGTCTCGGTAGTTGTCCCAAGAGGAAGTCTCCTGGTCTGGTTCTTCTGGACGTTGTTCTTCTCCCAGAGGTTGTTCTTCACGATGGTTGGACCCCATTGATGGTTCCTCATTTGGAACCCCGGAACCTTGGTGATTGACGAACCTCCAGAACCTTTCCCAACTGGGCTTCACAGCGATGATCTTCGTCAGGAAATCGGCCACAAGTTTTACCCCTGGAAGGTGACGGATGATCCAACTACCATCCTTTAACCTTTCCCTTAGGGCTGTTGCTCGCAACCGCAAGTGCCGAGTCCTCCACGGACCGTCAGGATTTTCCAAGATGGCTATTGCAGCCGTGTTGTCTCCGTAGATGATCTTCTGCCCGATTTTCCGTCCTTCCACGACCTCTATGAGAGACGCCAGAGAGTCTCCCATGACCATGGATTCCAAGTAGGACATCAGTTCCCCTTCGGCGGTGCTCAACACCACAAAAGCTTGACGGCTGGCTTCCCATTGAACCAACCCTCCACCATAAAAACCTAGGATACCCTGCAGTGATCTTTCGCCCGCAGGGGCAAATGAAATGTCCGAGAACATTTCGACTTGCTGCATCTCCCGGTGAAATGGCAGATCATCTTCGGGACCACGATCATCACTTGTGCAAACCCCATAGCTGAGATGTTGAGTTTTGGTTCCCTTCAGGTAACCAAACACCTGCTGTGCGGTTTTCACCACCCATTTGGGCCGTTTGTTCACCTGCCTTCCCAATTGGCTGACGGCGAAACTGATATCCGGCCTTGTCCTTATGGACAACCACAACAACTCGCCCACCACCGTTTGAGCTTGTCGGATGTTTTCAAGTGCTGGTTGTTCTTCTTCCGGAAGTTCGGCATCCGCTTTCGTCATCGGAACCGGTCTTGGGTGTTCTACTTTATGTCGATTCAACAGATCCCGAGTGTAGGACTGCTGTCCCACCTTCAACTTCTTGTGATCCCCTTGACCGCTCCATTGGAGCTCGAACCCACAAAATCGAACCCAGCTTTTGTGATCAACTTCTTCAGGAGTGGAGCAAGTCCATTCTTCCTTCAGCCTCTTCAAGAAGATGTGTTTGGCGTGAGGTTCCGCAAGAACCATAAGATCGTCCACATAGACGACCACCAAACCCACTTGCCGATATCCATCAGGACGTACTTCTTCTCCCGGAGCGTCACCACCTTTCCACAGGATTCTCCACAAATTTCCTTCCGGCGTTTGTTCCAGCTTGTACTCCTTCTGCATCTCCCCCGGGCTTGCATCTCCCTGCCATGTGAACCGCCGCATTGTTTGGTCGCGGTACACTGCCCAATGGGCAGGACTGGATTGAAACCCATACAGGGCCTTGTCGACAAGCCAGACCTCATCCGGTTGGGTAATCCCAAAATCAGTCATGATCCTGGGCGGAACCACCGCCACGGTTTTGGCACCTTGTTCCACCGGTCGAGGAGCCAGTAGAAAAGCGGTCTTGATGTCCGTCGTGGCTACATCCCATTGGTGATGAGCTGCCTTTCGCAATGCACACCTTATCAGAACCCCGTCCGCTCCACTGGCATACAGCAGAGAGGAAGGCATGGGATCCGCTTCCGGTGATGCCAAGTTGCCGCAGATCACAGCACGACATTTGTATCTTCCTCCAGCCTTGATCACACAGACCAATTTCCCCGGCACCAATTCGGCTTCAGGGTCAATCTCGGACCTTTTGACTGGTCGGATAGCTTTTGTTTCTGCAGTCAAGGATTTGTACTCGGCGAGCATCGAGTCGTACCATTTCTCCTTTTCCATCCTCACCTTGTGAAGAGGGACTGTAACAGTTTGAAGTTGTTCTTCTCCACCGCTACCGTCAGCTTGTGCTGAACAAACCCTTAGTTGGCACACTCGCCTTTCCTCCTCAACCTTCGCAGTTGTTACAGCTTCCAGTTCTTCTTCCAAATCTTCACGGTGTTCTTGCAGAAGTCGTAGAACTTGTCCCTGTATGAAACCGTTTGTGGGATCCACTGGAACATTTGACAGTTCTTCCTTAATGGCTTCCACAACTCCAAGGTGTTGATTTTCTTTGACCTTCAGCAGGTGTGTCAAGCTAACGTTTCTGACGATGAACTCCCCCGAGGTTGGGCTTCGTTCGATGTGCTTCTCCCCCGAGTCTGGACCATCTTGTGCAGAAACCCTTGAAACTTTGATTTTTTCACTTTTGAAAAGGTTACCGGGCTCCCCCCCTGCTGACACTTCAGCAGGCTCTACTTTCATTTTTGAGATTTTCGGCACGAGGCTGTCAATCTCTTCCACAGGAGCTTCCGGATCTTCTCGGTTAAGTTCTTCAAAAAGTAAGTCGATTTCATCAGGCCCTTCATCTGCTTCGAGCATTTCGCTCGGTTCGTATGGCTCTGAATCTTCAGGTGGTGATTCGTCAGGAAGTGGTAGCGGAGCGTCCCCAATGGTTGGCGGCAACCTCATGACACCTTCTGGCGGCGTCTTGGAGTAAAGCCGTCTGTGAGGCCTTTCAGGATTGTCTTCTATCTCCAACCTGATGCGGACCCGCTCCCCTTCCTCACTCGGAACAACCACTTCTCGAGCATGAACCACCTTTCCATCTTTCTGTTGGACTACCCAACCCGAGAACATCATTGGACTCGGACACAGTAGGCGTCCTTCTGTGTATGGAGACGGAATCGCCCCCTTTTTGAACCATCTTTTTGACCGAACCAAGACGTTGGCCCTGAAGGGCAGCATTGACAGTACGGGCACCCCTAGTTTCTCCAACTGTTGCCTCATTCGTTCTTCAGCACAATACCTCATGGCTTGAGGCCAGTCGGTCACCTCACTTCCTGCCACGCGGAGATACAGACGGGTTCACCTTTTAAGCTGATTGACCTCTGATTCCACATGGTCGTTTGAGGCCGGGTCGTCTCCCTCCGTCATGCTCTGTCTTATAAGGCGCTCTGAGCACCATTTTTCAACCTTTTTTGACAGTAGCTCTTTAGCCCGATCACTATGCAGACGGTTGATCTTGATGCCCATCGTGTTGAACTTCGCGATGCATTTTCCCAGGGCGACTAGGATTTCACTCACATGCCTTGACCCCAGAAGTTCCACCAATGTCACGTGCCGTACATTGAACGGCTGCTTGGATTCTTCTACCAACCTTTTGACTTCTTCCGTCATCGGGTCGGGATCTCCTTTTTCTTCCTTTCCACTGTTGTCCTTCTCCCCCGACTCTGGAAGTTGATGATCTTCTCCACCAAGCGGGCAATCTCCCTCTTCGAGACCATCCCCCCACGAGGGTTCCAGAATTTTAGGTTTCCCCTTTTCTGGGGATTCTTCACATGGCATCACGATGTCCCTCGATGGAGCTTGATCTTGTTGTTCCTTCGGTCGATCTTCATCTTCTCCTCCAGGTTTGGTGATGTAATCCGGGACCAAGGCGGTGGCCACCATTGCATACTTCACCACATCCTTCCCAGAGGATAAATCCCTGACCTTTGGAAAGGGTCCCACGATGTCCACGCTCATCGCCCATGACGACGTCGTAGCATCGCGTCTCCTCCGATGTGGAGACCTTGCACCCATTTCCAAAACACAAGTCCTACAATCCCTTCTATATGGTCGATGGCCTTGACGAATATGGGCTTCCCAGGCTTCCTCTGACGTCATCTTGGCCAAGTGTGGCTCTTCACCCGCAGTTTCATCGCCTTCCCGTTTGAGATGTCGGTGAAGCGCTTCTCGGATGGCAGCCCTTAATCCCGGTGCCCATACCGCCCAGGTGGACGACAAATGGCAACGGTCTTTGATGTCCTTTGGCAGGGCCTCGGAGTGCTTGGTGCTGCGTTGATCTTCCAAGTCTCTCATGTCCTCCAGGTTTGTGAGGCACGTGGTCGGTTTCCGTCGTGAGTGCCCAAAGCACCCTTGATCAAAGGATACCAAACCCATTCCTTGGTAGCGGAGCAGCTGCATTAACTCCGGCCATGCCCAAAAGCTTGGACTTTCTTCTTCGCGAGCTTGTGGAACATACGTCAACGGATCCTGTGGGCTCTCCAAGAGGAAAGCGGTTCTCACACGATGACGCTCGCGGCATTCTTCAGACCTTATGAACAGGCCAATTTGTTTCAGCAGCAGTGCTGCATCTGAATCAGCCAAGTTCTTCTCCCGGTCTGTCAATCCTGGTAGACCATACCGGTCATGGAAACGTCCACGCAATGGTCTTGGTCCCGGTTGTTTCTGCCTCAATCGGCTGACCGTCCGACAGGGAGGTCCCCCGATGATAGCAAGAAGTTTTCCCAGGCTTGCAAGTTTCCAAAGGAAACTCCATGTTCCCGGATTGTGTAGATCTTGATTTCGACCTTCATTGATATCCAAAGTGATGACTTCAATCCCATTGATGGGATTCTTTCGCCATTCCTTCGCCCTTTCTCCAGCAAAAAGGTGGACTATAACCCCTTTTGAGGTGAGCAGCCTCCTTCTTTTGTGCCGGTTCCATGGTAAATCATGGTTCATTTGCGGATCTTCTTCATCTTGACCCCGCATGTAATTCCAAATTCTGTCCGGTGTTTCCGGAAATCGTGATCCCCACCACTTCTTGGTCTTCTCCGTGGGCTCTTCCAAGGTGAGCCGATGGTTGGTCCTCTTTTCCATTTCCATGTGCTCAATCTCAGTGATCAGAGCCAGAGCGTGGTCCTTTCGAACCACTGGACACCCAGACCTTAACCAACATTCTATGTTTCCCAGTCGTGGATGCTTCACAACACATCCTGCACGGGACCAAGTGATGGTGTATCCCAATTCCACCAAACCTCGAAGAGGTACAATTGGTTCCACCGGTCCCTCCGACAAGAGGGTTCCATTCACAGGATTTTGATAGAGCTGAGCAGCTCCATGTGCGAGTTCCACAGTGACCTGCACCGCGTTCTTGATCTCCTCGGTTGATCCCTGTCTCAAGGGGTGTGTCGCCCCACCATCCAATAAACCCGTTCCATTATCAAACTCGACTTCGAGATGATCCCCACCATGCCCCACCGATTTCAAGACCGGTCCATTGAGACCCTTCAAAAGGCTGGTGACTTCTCCTACAACCTTTTCGGACTTCTCTGGTACAGGGGTAATAGTGACCGTGGATTCATCCCTCGGGTTGATCTTCACGACAGGTTCAGGACGTTCTTGAGCAGCACCTCCTTCTTTTCCAGAACCATTTTTCCTCTCTTGAGATCTTGAGCGGATTCTAGTGGTTTTGGCCACCTTTGGTTCTTCAGATCCACCTTGTGGACCTCGTGACTCACTTCGTTTTCCCGCCGGACAATCACGTCGGGAGTGTCCCTTTCCAGAACAGTTGAAACATCGGCCATCTTTGGAGTCCAAAACGGTGTGCATAAACCGGCATCGTTCTGCATATTGGCATCCCTTCTCAGTCAGCCAGTTGACGCACGCCACCTTATGGACCACATTAGCGGCGTTAATCGGCAGCTCGGGCTTCTCCCCCCTCCTTCCGGTGGAAGAACCTGCTGCGTCTTCTGATTTTCCCTTCGAAGCTCCCTTTGGTGGACTTCCAGATGAATCCGGTCCACTCATAGACTTCACCCCCACTACATTGTTGGGCTTAGTCGTTGGACCCTGTGTCGTGTTCCCCGGTTGACGGAGAGCCATTTCACTAGCCTCCGCTTGAAGAAGTTCCGAAAACGTTCGGATCTCTTGCATTCCTGGCCGGAGATCTATGCCCAAATGCTGTCTCACCGAAGACAACCGGTAGGCAGCTTGAGCTCCCCCCAACCTGGCCAAGGCATCACTCATTTTTGCGACCACTCCGGCCAAAACCAGAGGATCGGGCAAAACCAATTGAAGTTCTTCGGCACGAACCACCCATCTTCTCCACTTCCGGATGGAGTTGACCATCTCTGCAGCATTATTAGATGGACATTTCCAGTCCACCAACATTTGCAGCAGGGCAGTTCTTTCCACTTGTCCCCCAGGTTGGAAGACGGTGTACAGCTTGAACATGACTTGACCCGCTGACATGTGTCTGTTCGCCACAAGGTCCTCGTAGATGTCCTTGGGGACGGCTTGAAGCAGCATACCCACCACCCGTTTCTCTGTGCGAGGCCACCTACGGGCCATGTCAGGTATCACAGGCGCCATCCGGAGCCTCACGAGTGGATCCGCTTGCAGCCAGTGGTGGTATGCTTGTTCAACAGCGGTCATCACTACTTCCCACCATTGCTCTGAGGTGTAGCTCACATCCCCAATCATCTGTTGGGCAACTGTCAGCCAATCTCCAAAGTCCAAAGATGTTGCGTTTCTGTCCAGCTTCGGCAATTCGACCGATCTTAAAGTCTCGCCTGGTATTTCTCCCCCTGCCTGAGGTCCTGCTTGGACTGCAACTTGCTGTTGTTGTTGTTGTTGTGGCGGTACAGCTCGTCCTGGATTTCCATACTGCCCCGGCGGTGGACCCCCCGGCCAACCACAACCACCCGTAGGTCCGGTGTTTCCACCCGGAAATGCAAAACCTCCATGAAGTCGATGATCTTGTCCTGCAGGTGCTCCTCCAACTTGGGCTTGAGGATTATACCATTGATTGGGTTGTTCACCCATAAAACAGGGTCTTGTGTTTTCCATGGCTCCCATGCAGGGAGCTCCCATTGGTGGTCTCGGCGCCGCTCCCTGCGGCATTCCATTCATCCACCCTTGATTCATATACACATCCATCGGCCGAAGACCTTGTTCGACCCTGGGCGCAGGAGGCGCATGCCACATCGGACCTCCCGCCTTCAATTGAAGATCTTGATCATGATGATGTTGAACTCCCGGAACTGCCTGATCTAGCACCTGTTGTCCTTGGGGTGGGACACCTTGAGGTGGCCCTACAGGAAAACACTGCCCGATGTTCTGCTCCGGAGAGGCGGTTTGATAAGACCCCCCACTCGACTGAGAGCCCTTGTGACCTCCTCCTGTTTCTTGGACCCGTTCCAGGGCACGTTTCTCTTCCCGCGTGGCTAACCAATTTTCTCGATCTTGTTGGATCTCAGTCTTGCCCCGCTGGATGAATTCCATCGCTCGTTGTTTCAACTCTTCATACTTCTCTTTCTCCCTTGCGTCCGCCCGATCAATCAGGTCTTGCGACACTGTGGGATAAGTCAGCTCCTTCACTGGAGTTTGTGGACTGCTCATTAGAGCTTCCACTCGCTTGGCAGCACTCCATGGATTCGTTTCCTCTGCAGCCATGACCCCGGTTACAATCCCAGGATCCACAACCGCCGTTCCCCACTGAGGCACCATTCCCGTAGGTGGCACTCCAGCACACATGGATTGCTGGGACATCCCAGCTACTTGCGAACCCTGTGTTCCACCAATTGCAGTATACACCACAGGTGCTCCCGCCGGCTGGTAGATCATAGGTGAGCCTGTTGGTGCCGCTGGCACCGATTGTTTAACGCGTGCATCTTCAGGAGACTCAACAGGTGAACGTCCCGGTCGCTCCAAAAGAGCAACGGTTTCCACAACAGCAGCCGCACCTCCACCCACTTCAGTTGAGCTTTGGTGTTTTCCACCCTGTCCTTCTTCTCGATTACCCACAACAGGTGGTTCACGAAATCCCTCAGACATCCGGGCAACTACTGGTGTTTGTGTCATAGGCACTCCCGAAAGAGTTAGACTATTCACACCTGGGGTCAAACCAGACAACAGACCGCCATTCCCATTTCCTCGTACCACTTCAAGTCCAGGAGGTTCTTCAGGTGGTAAGGACACTGGTCTTGCGACTTCTTCCGCAACAGCCGGATTCTGGGCGATTCGTTCGCCCGCTCCAGCCCGGACCGCCGCAACCTGCACTAGGGCTCCACTTCCCCCAGCACCGGTCAGTGCCATCACACTTTCTCCAACTTCCCCTTCCATCAGTGATCTTCGGGTTGAGTCTGATGATCTTGTCCCTGTTCTTTCCCCATGTGCTTGTCCAGGTGCGTCCATCTCCTCCAGAAGCCGGTCCAGCATTTGGTCTGCCGTTTCCGCGCGTTCTTCTTTTCCATGTCCATGGGTCCCATGTTGTACTTCTTCAGCATGAGCAGCCGCTTGAACTTGGCGTTCTTGTCGACGACGCTGAGTGAAGTCGCTGCTCGACATTGCTTCAAGGCAGCGTTGGGGTTGGGCTCATAACCCACGGGTTTCAGACTATGACCGAGACCCTTCCCGGAGAACCCCACCAAGAGGTTGATGCAGGTGCACCTTTTCACTCCAGATTGGGCTCGGTGCTTGAGCCAGTCAGTTGATTGGCCCTTGAGCCATGTTGCAACAGTCGGAGGACGTCTCAACGACTGTGAAAACTTTAAAAAGACCTTAGTGGGGGTGCAGTGGTACTCTGTGCATGTTTCCCAAACCGCAGTTTCAATACCCTCTGGTAAACTAACAGTTTGCTATTGAAAATTGCCCATTTTTAGTGGATTTACCCGTTGAACATGGTGATTTTCCATAGTTTTGTAAACGTTTACCAGAGGGTAAGTTACTATAAACATGGCAAACAACCATTGGTTCAATGCCACGGACAAATTCCACTTCCGCAAACTCATTGGAAAGAAGTTCGAAAGCGTGCAGGCAACGCAGAGCCGCTAGAAATTCAGGCTTGTGCTCCCAAGCGTGCCGCCCAAGTGCCTCTGCCAGCGGCCCTGCGAACACAATTGCCATGTGGTCCATGTGCTCACTTCCTGTGCTCGCATCTGGCTGGGTGAAAAGCTCAGGCTCCCAGCTGAAAGCCGCGAAGCGTTGCAGGCGCTCCAGTTTTGCATCACATGCTACTTGGAGTGTGGCCACGAAGTCTGCAGGTACCAGTGGAAATGGCGAAGGCCAGAAGGAAAGAAAGAAGGGGCCTGGAGCAAAAAGGGGCCTGGAACGGGGCACCATGCGGTGCACTCCATTATGATGTCTGCCACAAAGCGATCCAAACACGCGTCAGGGGAAACGGTGGAGTCTATGTGTGACCTGATTTTATTGGGGGCCATCTGATGAAGCCCAGTTGTGACCAGCTGTTTGTCTCAAAAAAGTGGGAGTTCGCCCAATTTATGGCCTTTCCATGCCTCTCCTTATTGGGGAACATTTTGATAAACTACCGGATCAAGTGGTACCGGATATTTCTCGACAACGCCATGAGGATGCAAACATGGTGCTGTACTGGGTCAACATGGTACAAAAGGTACTGACCCATAAAAACTCATATTGAAATATGTCGTCACTTTTCAACCCTTTTCCAGCCATGGTCCGTGCTTTCAGCGCCTCGCTGGCGTGCAAGTCTTTCTTGACGCTCGCATAGATCCTAGGATCATGGAAAGCAATTTTCATGGGGTTTATAGTGGTTTCAATGGGATTTAACCATCAAAAATTGTGGACACTTAAATCTAAGGATGCCCCTAAATGGTAGCCGCCACCGCCCCAATGGCCCAAGCAGAATGATCCATTAGGGTTGATCCACCTGTGGAGGGGCTGATGTCCATGAAATCTTCAGCTCAATCCAGCGGGCCGATCATGAGTTTTGGTCCAACAGTGATTTCATCTCATGTATGGGCCAGAATTCGGTAACTCAGGAAATGCTGAACATACTGAAGATATCTAAAGATGATTGGCCACACTGGGCTGGGCGGCCACACTATGGGCTTGTCTGAAAATAGCTGGGGGTTAGTCCCCATTTTCAGACAGACCCAAATGTCATATATATATATATAATAATAAAATAATAATAATAATAACAATAATAATAATAATATATATATATATATATATCTATATACATATATAATATTTGATAATATATCCCTATCCCCAATACATCCCAATTAATATTGGTTGGGTAAATACCGTTATTCACCGGCTATGTTCTCACACATGTTGGTTGGTTATCTTCACAATTATATTACACACTATACTCACTAAATACCCTGATGAGTTGGTTGAGTATCTATCATTCTCTGTTCCCATATCTGTTGGTTGAATCCATCATATCTCAAATTCTGCCACCATGATATTTAAATCATCTTCACTGGTGACATAACCATATTCTTCCCACTTAAATACCCTAATACCATCTGGTAATTTAACATAGCCATGGAAGCCATGGCCCATAAATAGATGGTTCACCTATTAAAAATGGGTGGATCTTTCCATGGCTATGTTAATCATAACCAGAGGGTAACCCATTAAAATCCCATTAACTCATCATTTTCAATGGGTAAATCCACTACAAATCCATTATAAATCCACTAAAAAATGACATCATTCGTCGTTTCGGGCTTCGCCATCATGATCTGCATATCTTGGACTCGGCACACGGTGTTCAGGAAGAGGATCGACATCTTGTCGCCAAGCTTCATGGAATAGTAGAAATACCTGTGCTCTCTGCGTTCCCAATACCGGTGTGTTCAAAGAATGCGCAACCAACAAAAATAGACTATAATGGTTAATAATGGTTCATAATGCTTAGCCATTGTGGATAATTTTCATTCTATGGGATAAGGCAATATATATACATACATACATACATACATATATATATATATATGTATATTAGTATCCCTCCTTTCATGATGTCCCAATGGATGAAGGCAAAAGAAGACACCATTTAAATCTCGCGGAAACCACTTACTTTTTGCTGTGCACTTTTTGCTGTGCATCCCAGTTAGTACGTTGGCAATAACCACATTACAACCCAGTTACAGTGCCAAACACCTAGTGGAAGATCCCTGAAATGTTTGGTCAATGGGGACTCCCAGTTCATGAATTCCGATCCAATCCATAGTGTCATAGACGGCCATAGATGGTACAGAGACCACAATAATCATCAACCAGCAAACATATGTTCTATTAGTGGTTCTACAAGTTTTACATCTCATTATCCCATATGATCCCAGTAATAGTATATCACCACTATGGCAATAATCATGGACCGGCCATACCCCAACCGTCACTTATCAAGCATATGTTTATTTTTGCTGGTTAAAATCAACTTTAATGAAATCTCCATGAGCCAAGAGTTGATAAGATCCCTCTATGATGGCTGGTTAATATCCATTACCAGTTAATGGAGTACATAGCACAAATCTCCAACATATGATATTCTGCCTCCTATAAGTGCCATCCATGGTTTTATCCCGCTGATATCCCCATTGCATCTCCATAATATCTGCATAGAATGATCAGAATGGTTGGTTTTACAACCACTTCTCTGGTTATATCCTCATAATAATCATCATATCACCAGGAAAACTCATAATAGTCACCACACCATACCACATTTTTCCCATTTTCTTTGGGTAAACATGGGTAAAATCTCTTATTGCAGTGGTATTTTTCTTCAAAACTGCTCACGGTTGGACAAACGAACGCGCCTCTTTAGGGTGAGAAAGGCATCCGCGGGGATCTGGCAGTGCCTATGCGCTGCCCGCAGTGATGGGAAGCCTTGGTAAAATGGGATTCCAACAAAAATGGTGATTTTTTTATGGTGATTAAATGGGATTTAGTAGATTTCGTAATTATATTTAATGGTGATTTAATGGGATTTACTATATTTAATAGTATTCTGTTTTTTTATGGAATTGAATGAGAATTCCATGGGTTTTATTGGGGTGGATACCGTCCGGTAAGCAAACCTGGCTTGCTGGAATATCCCCGATCTAGTTCGATGATTTTCCCAGCTATAAACGTCGACGTTGGGGATTTTTCATTGCCACGTTACCAGAGGGTATACCAAAATAGTGACTTGATGGATTTTAACCATCCACAACGGTGATTGAACCAAGAAATTTGGTGATATGGGGATGTATGAGCAACACAAAAGATATTTGGGTGACTTTGGGTGTGTCTGAATTATACCATGGCACAGCTGCACCGTTTTCAAATGGCGATTTCTTAGAGAAGGATTCAATCTCTTGGTAAGGCCTTTTTAAGTCCCCAAAAATTGGCAGTACCACTGCAACACTGCAAGTATCGAAACATCCAATCTTGGGGTCCTTCTATGAATGAATATGAATGCATAACTATTCACCACTTGTCGACTTCACTTGTTTCAGCATGTCATGGATGAATCCTTCCAACATTGTTGCTTCACCTGCTTCACCTGGGGGTCCTGATCCGCAAATCTTCTCGTTGATCCCTGCTGCCCTACAGTAGTCTGGGTGGAATTGACGTGATCTTCTGCAAGCAGCTCCTTGGGCTCCATGGTGTTTGCCTTGTGGAACAGCATCAGTGTTTCAAATTGCAACGCAGAGTCCTTGACCGAAGTTGCCCACGTGGATGAGTGCAAGCTGCTGTCATGGATCATATTTTGGACCTATTCTCGAAGCAGCTTTGCGAGCCTCAGATATGCTGGGATTATTTCTGACTCGGAAATCCTGAGAGGTCCTGAGAGTATACAAAACTGATAGAGGATTTCAGCTGCCATTCTGCCAAACACACTGATTCAATTGTAGAAACAACAAACACTTTAGAATCTCATCTGGTTGGTGGTATACCTACCCCTCTGAAAAATATGAAAGTCAATGGGAAGGATTATCCCATATATTATGGAAAATAAAGCATCTTTGAAACCACCAACCAGTCAAGTATGTTGGTGAACTCTTTACACAATTGGATGGTACTCTAGGGAGACGCCCAGTGCGGCTGCATTTGCTTGACCTATCCAAGATTTTGCTTCCAAAAAATCCTACTGTGGTGGGAAATCCTGCACCACCTGGGATGGTAGAAAGCCTATAAATAATGGGATAAACCACCTATAAACTGGTGCAGGATTTCTTCCATCCACAGTATTTGTGCTCGTCGTATTCCAATGATGGGATAAAAAACATGTTTCTAGCATCGACCTATTCCAATTGTTGCTGAGTTGAACCACTTTTTTGTTAACCATCTAAACAGTGCTGTTGAACCTCAACGGTTCAATATTCAAGGCCAATGCACCAAAATCGGCTTGTCATGTTTCCAATAGTTACTATTCAGTTTTTGAGGAGCCCAAGTTTGATCCTTACCCACTTGCCTCGGGAACCGAACCAACAAACATTCATTTCTCATGGCCAATTTTAGACACTATGCAAACAATAACTTTCTGTCCAGTAAATAGTCCCATATATAGCAACACATGAGTACGAAACGACCGATCCACGACCTATCCAGCTGGACTCAAATATCCCATCGTTTTGGCTGGTTGTATTCCCAGATTCTGTTGCTTGGAACATCCCACTTTGTAACTGGCCAAGAAGCCTCAACAAGTCCCCTTCTTGGCTTATTCCATTTAGAACTGGCTCGGCCGTGGGTGATCCTCCAAGTATGCTGGCTATACCGATAATTCTATCCCATGAAATCCCGGCAAATCACCGTTAAATCAATCCCAATAAAACCAACGAAATACACCATAAACTCACCATGAAATCCCAATTCAATCCCAATTTTATTCTGGTTGGTAGTTTTTCGCCACCCCTCTGAAAAATGATGGAGTTCGTCAGTTGTGATGATGACATTCCCAATATGATGGGAAGAATAATTGAAATGTTCCAAACCACCAACCAACCATTTAATCACCCATTGGTCATGAAATCATCGAGAACATCTATGGTTTTTCGAGACGCTTTTTCAGCTCCATGGCTTCGGACAGATAGAAGTCCTGACGATTTGAAAGCCGTCGAAGACGGCGCCGGTCTTTTGTAGCCATCCATGGTGGAAGACATTGGGTTTCTACAGGATGGGGCCTCCGCAGTTTTGCTTTTTGGTTTATAAACCATGAAATAACCCCCATGAACTAGTTCGTTATATCTACCATAAACCATAGCATTCAGCCACAAAAATAAGGCAACGCTATCGACTGGGGGCCCCATCCTGCAAGAAACACCATAAATAAAAACGACGGGATTTGGGTGTGATGATGTGGAAGAAAGTGGTTTTACTTTTTGACATCACATGGTTTTGGGGGCCGGATTTTGAATGGGCTTTTCATTGCAATCACAAAGATTTGATTTTATAGCGAGTAAATGTTTTTAACATATCCGCTTGTAGATGATTTTCCCCGCTCCATTGAAAGTGGGATTTCCCGTCACCAGGGTGCCGGAAAGTAGCGCATTTTTGCAACTGCACAAAAAAACAAACGCAAAGTATGTGCATGTGGATCCTAATATTCAATCTGGAAAACACTTGAATCATTTGTAGTGCTTTCAAAACGTATTGGATGTGTGGGCAACAAGTCTTGAAATGACTGAGCCTTCAGAGGTACACTTAAGGTCACTATATAAATTGGTTTGTCTTAGAATATAATACACCAAAATGCAAGAGTTTGAACCATCATTCTTCCACCTAATTTTCGTATCCTCATTATATCCTCACAAAATACTGCTAGTTTTATATCCATTGAGGAAAACGGCTGAACACGTTTCAACAAAACACTGCATTTTGGGATTTTCCAGAGACAAAAAGGACGAGTCCCACAGCTTTTTTGCCACGTTCCAAGTCCTTCTTGGTAAAGTCCACTCCATAGCTGGGAAAAACGTCCTGGGTGCGAAACGAAGCATGGGAGTTTTTTGTGATTCCCATTGTATTGAGGTGTTCCAACCGTTTGTAGGGATAAATGGGTGTATCTGAAAGTAGGGTACCTTAAAATTATGGTGTTATCACAATTTTTCCTAAGGCAATTGCCATGTTGCTGGGTGTATACCCCTGTTTCAGCCACACCCAAAGGTCACCAAGAGTTGTTGGTTAAACACCATTTGGGGGTGAAATCCATCAGATACAAATAGCCACAGCCCTTGTTTTGGCAGGTCTTCTGGACTTGCCGAGAATCGCACAAGGTGGATGCCCGTTAGTTCGCTAAGTTGGGTTATAACTTAGGCGAATTCTAGGATTGACGGGGGATATAACTATAGTTTACGGAGTTTATAAACTAACAATATAACTGGGGGCCACCTTGTGGAGATGCATCCCAGTACTTGGATAATCGTCAATCAGTAGTGGAAAATCGGGATATTCCAGATGTAAATTTGACTGAACTACAACTTGCTGTGAATGTGCCCACTGGTCTGAACATAGAACCTTAGGACACATGCAACAACTAGAATAGAATCAACAACAGCGGATCGCCAAATTGAGTTGTACTGGTCTCAAAACCTCGGGGATGTCACGATGAAATGTAGGTCACCAGAATGATTTCGCTGTCACTTTCTGTTTTCCACCATTGGATTCTAGCTTACCCAATCTTGACCCATACTTGAACGGCCTGGTATTGCTTGGTCCAAAGTGGTGGACTGCTGGTTGGCCAATGACACCGATCGAGTCATTGGGTCTTCAGCTTCCAATCCTCATATGTTGCATCCCCATGTTAGTCAGTTGGGGTTATGAAATTCCCAATAATATGGAAAAATAAGCCAACTTTTCCAAGCCACCAGCCAGTTTTAGTTGGTTGATGTTGGTTGTATCCCGTGCTGTGTTGGACAAAAAACTTTTTCCACATTTGTTCGTCAGATTTACCATCTTTGTTGCGCATCCACCCATGGTTCCGCCATGGTTTCTCCAGCTCTGCTGACCAGCCACATTATTGCCAAGTGCGAGTGCACAGCGGCCTTTTTTGGGAGGGCTACCCGGCAAACCAAACATCGTTTTATCGGGGGTCATTTCTTGCACCATTGTCATCTTGCCAGGCAAGGGGAAATTCATTTTTGAAGTCTTCAACTCATCTGCAAATCGAGTACCCTCTGGTAAACATACAAAAAGCTGATGGGAAAATCACCATCTTTAATGGGAAAATCCACTATAAATGGCCATTTTCAATAGCTTTTTGTATGTTTACCAGAGGCTATATATATATATATTATATATATATATATCTTGTTTCCTCTGGACTATATTTCACGGGCCTTATGACAATTCTACCTGGGTGCTCTGTCACGATCTTTTAGGCCCGCCCAAATGGAAATTGGGTCTTCCACATCTTCCCACCTACCGATTTGCCTGGGTCCATTGAAGAAACCTGCATCTTGGATGTATCCAGCATTCTCTTTGGTTACATCTCTGTTCCTTGGTTGTTAATCTCCTGCTTCTATTTGTGAGATCTCATTTCTCAGTTGGGGATATCTACAGTTCTGTGGCTAGAAGAACCGTTTTCTTTGATCTGTTGCAGCCCTCCATTTTTCCTCGTTGTTGGCATTGGTATCTTGATTCTTTTCAATTGGTTGTGGCTCAAATCGAACACACCCAAAGATGGATAGTCACTTCCCAGAATCATAAAAACCACCTAGCCCTCTGGTATCAACATTTGAACCGATCTTTGATGGTTGAACTCCCCATGTCTGGCCCCAAAATAGTTATATAGATGTAAATGATGTAAATGCCTCCTGGTTCAATCCCATGATTCTAAACCTCCCATGTTTGACTGCGAAACACCCGCCTTTGCAGCTTATTTCCATATTCTCCGCCACCATTTTGGGTTTGCTGACGAACCACCCGAGTGCACGGCACCTCCACTAGCTTCTCCCACCCGACGCAAAGTGTCAGAGAAGGTGGTGAAGCCTTGGGATCGGTTGGAGTATTGGAGCAACCCCATTGAGAAAAAACAACCGTTTTTTTTCGCAGTGTGAAATAAATCCCTCTATCATTCCATGAAACACTGGTTCTTTAAGAACGAAATTCCCAGTTCATGGCTTAAATGATAATCCACAACTAATATTGGGTAGTATAGACATGTAAAACACCATATAGACTATATAGACATCAACCAACAGGGCTTTGCGCACTGCCCAATCGGGATCATCATCAGTGCGCATGACTAGTGATTGACGGTTGAAGTAGTCGGATGAATCATATGGAGCCTTGGTAGAACAGGAGTGACCATGGCCATGTCTTTATCTCATCAAAGTAAACATAGCCGAGATGAACTTCTGTGGGTCCACGTGCGAACTTTAAATCGGTAGTTTCTATTCATCCTAGGTATTTCTATAGATCTGCAGTAACATTTCGCAAACACGGATCAAGTAGTTTTGTTATGAAGTAACAATGATTTGTGCCTATAATTGAGATCACTTTGGATTATCCGTTCTTGAAGTAGCAATGGAATTGGACCCCAATGGTTCGAGCTATTTGCCAATGGCCGTGTGGCCGTTTTCCATGGCTGAGATTACCATAGGCTAAAAGGTGAGGCCCCCCAGTGATGTTTGTTGGTTAACAAAGCCATTGACACAGTTATATTCCCCCTAGCATCCCCTAGCTTTTAACACCTAAGTTCCAAGTCCTGCGATCCCTCACGGTCGAACACGGGAACGCTAAAAGAACGCTGCATGGGAATGCTGCGGAACACGGTCTATTCAACACATATTGAATTCAAATCCAATACTTAGTCTGCTTACGAAGCAAAAGGAGAATGTACCGCAAATCCAGAAACAATCCTTCGGCCATTTTTGCCAAAACAGGATTGTCATCAAACTCTGTTTGCCGTTACTTGAACCTCCATGTTAAGTCAAACGGTTCTGATTTTTTCCCCCATATATTTAAAACCCCCATTGACTGTCGCCTCCTAAACAATAGGGCCCCAACCAGGAGATTTAGGGCGGTTTAATAGGGGGAAGTGATGCTTAGACTCGCCTTCGACAACCAATTCACCATAAAGAAATATGCCTAATTCATATCCAGTATTATCACCATCTGCATTATGACTCGTTGTTTCTACTCCATTAATCCAGTATTCAAAATTGAATCATTACTGCGGGCATATTTATTCATTAAATGATCAGCAGACCACCGCTCATGGATCATCAACATCTTTAATCATGGATCATAACGGTTTGTGACTATCTGGACATTAGTTGTCCAGTTGTCCTTTAACATTTATCACAGAACTATACTAGTCCAACAGTTGTATCATATCTATCCATATCCATGAAATGCATTAGCATTGATTGACAGCATCCCTTGATATCCACTAAGATATTTCACATTCATTCTATTTAGCAAATGATATTGACTAATATGTTAGTAACTAAGTAATATATTTACATATATATATATATAAATAATACTAATATATATGTATATCAGAAAACACATATTCAGTGTAAAATCCATTAATTAAGCATATTGTCCAACATTCATTCTATATAACCATTGATATACATTCTACATATATCCATGAAGTAATCTTCATTTCCATAGTCATCTCAACGCTCGCTGTTCGCCCGTCGCCCGTCGCCAAGGTACCAGGTGCCTTGGGCGGATAGGGCGAATCGGTGGGTTGGTTGGCCCAGTGATCTGCCAAATCTCCCAGGATCAACCAGAGCTGTGGCTCCTGAGACTTCTGCGTCCGCGGCTTGGAAGGATTCGGTGGGTTGATGCTTGGTGGGTTGATCGAGTAGGTCATATATATATATATATGAGACAATGATATATCTATAATGTAGGAATGATATATCGTGTATTATCTATATGCTGGCCATGGAGGTGTCCAGGGCAGGGATGACCTCCACCTTCTGTGCGATCGTCCAATGCTGGCCGGAGACGACCATTTCCAAAGACTTCAGCCTTTGGTTGGCGGCGTCTACCGCCTCTGCGGGTCTCCCCTGTGGCAGGAGATCGGTGGTGTACCCGAGGGCGGTAGCTTCCCTCAATAAGCCCCCGGTCGCCTTTGTCGCGATGTAGTGGCGCACGTACTGAGACACGATTGGTGGCAACGTGTCTTCGCTCAGGCTCGAGGTCGTGCCTGTCGCTTGAAGAGGAACGTCAGTTGCCCCTTCTTGGAGGCCTTGCGCTTGAAGCACCGAAAAATCAGGTGCTGTCCACTCATCTACCCGCTTAAGCCAAAACTGGATAAAAAGAGACTCACCTGAATTTGTCTTTAAGTACGGGGCCGTTGACCCATCTTACATTTTGTGTAAGAATATAAGATGGATATGTATAGTAGTATACATGGATACGTAAAGTATCCTGATATCTATTCATCACAAAGAATGAACACCAGCACCTAGACCTAGTCAACTACTCCAGGGTTAATCCAATTCCAATTGGAGTGCGCTAAGCCCATGTACTGAATGGGGTGAACCTCCAACTATACATACAAATGTCTATACATCATATATCTTAAAAAATATATGTATTGTACGGTATCTCTTTATCTCTCTATCTATTCGTCTGTCCGTTTATCTGTCAATCAATCAATCTATCTATCTGTCTATCTATCCTTACACCTATCTATCTATCCTTACACCTATCTATCTATCCTTACACCTATCTATCTATCTATCGATCCATCCAGCTATCCAGCTATCCATCTATCTATCTATCTGTCTATCTGTCTATCTGTCTATCTGTCTATCTGTCTATCTGTCTATCTGTCTATCTGTCTATCTGTCTATCTATCTATCTATCTATTTATCTATCTATCTATCTGTCTGTCTATCTATCTATCTATCCGTCTATCTATCCTTACACCTATCTATCTCTCTATATATACATATATATATATGTTAATGTGTATATATGTATATATGTTAATGTGTATATATATATAACACATGGGATTGTATAAGAGACTGACATTGTTGCATGTATGTCTGTCTGTCTGTACGCATATATATATAGAGATTAGATGATTGCATACCAACTATACCAACTGAGCATTTGTGACTATATAGCGTAGTAATTCCAATCTCAAACCATCTCTAATATCAAACATCGGTGGTATAAACCCTCCAATCTTGGAGGTGTATTGTTGGGTTTACCACATGATTCAAGCATAATACCGCAAAAAGGCCTCATTCAGCAGGGGTTGGAAACTGGAAAAAGGGATCTTTGTCAACAGATTGGTGAGAATCAGGCTGTCAATCCTTGATACTAACGTTCGCGCAATAGTAATTACTCAAAACGGCTAGAATATATGACCACGTATGGCAAAATATGAAAAGCAACAGCTACTAGGCTACTAGTTCACTACGGTGTGTCCAGGAAAAATGGGGGTTGTTGATCACAATAACGCACGGAAAAATAACAATGCCAAGAGTGGAGACATTGGGCCAGGATAATTTACGGAGAGACTCACGCCTATTTTGGGTTTCTTAGGTTGTATCTAATTCATCTATATGTGGGAAATTTATCAACAAGAAATAAAGACTGTTAATCGGGACAAGCATGGCGCTTTGCCAACTATATTCGGATAGAGGCATGAATTATCAGGCAAAATGATCATATTAAAAAGGTCGAAGATGTTGCACGGGGATATTTCCTGCCAGATTTCGGAATTATAGGCTCCCAAAATCCATGCATGCCCGTCATTCTTATATTCTTGGACGGAATATGTATTCATCATCATAATATTGGGGTACGAATTTGGACCCACACATGTCTTGTCACTCCAAAACAAAGAAGAACTGGGCCCCTCAAAGCTAGGATTAAAATCTTTGCTTTAACATGGTTACAAATCAAGCACTGGAAATTTCCATCAGATCCATCAGCATCTTCATTTTTGTACTTCCTCAACATTTGAAGGTTTCCATAAATGGGTACCCCTACATGATCCATTTTAATAGGATTTTCCCTTATAAAACCATCCATTTTGGGGTACCTCCATTTATGGAAACCACCATTTTTCTTCAGCATGTTTCTTCGCGAAACCGTCCACCAGTGGTTTTCCAAATCGTGCCATGCTGGGGGTCCTCCTTGGCAGCCGCCTTTAAGGAAAGATCCACCAGACTGGCAATGTCTGGAAGGGTTCATGGCTTTCTGGGATTGAGATGGAACTTTGAAAGGACACAAATACAGAAAACCATGGTTTATACCCGGAAATATGATCACATCTGCGGCTTTGGTTCGCAACATTCTTCGAGGACATGCATGACAAAATGTAGGAATCAATGTGAAATCTTTGGGTATGGCGATGGTGATAATAAAAAACCAGCCAGCAATAGGGGGATGGAAAACCAGCAATAGGATTTAGGGATTTTCCCTATTGCTCGTAGATCGAGTTTCAAACCATGGGACGGAATGGGGCTCTCTATTTTCAACCCCCCAATGGTGATTGTTTTGTGAGATTCCAGTACCAGGCTATGGCAGCCCAATTTTTGAAGCGACAAACATGTGGCCATGTTCGACTTTTATGAAGGCCACGCTGCCAGCAATAAATGGATCCGTGTTTCAAATGGTGAAATCCACACTTTTTGGATGCGAATTTTCAGAATCCGATTTCTACCATCTTGGAGGTTTGATCCGCCCGTTGAAATGGTCAAATTCCCCGTATTTATCGCAGTCAAACTTCAATTTCAATGATCAAATCCACATCTTTTGGATGTAAAGTCCACGCTCCTAATGATTCAATCCCTAATTTTGGTTCAATCCATAGTCCCAATGGTTAAATCAGTCTTTGGCCGTTCAATTCATATTCTCCCCAGCACTGCTGCTTTTCCACCTCGCCTGGATGGCGCGTTGCAGCCGAGGCGACCATAGGGGGCACTGTCTGCCTTGCACAGCTCACGCCTTGGGATGGGCACCCCGTGTGATCATCCATTTATAGATGGGATGTTCCATGCCATCCAGCGAGCTTGGGGTACCTCTGGTACCTCCATTACTTTGGAAACTTGGAAACCATCCGAGATTTTTCATATTCGAGATATTTGACCCATAGATCCGACATGATATTCCGATATATGACCGATCGATCCGACATGATATCCGCATACATGGGGGTTTCTTAATGGCTAGGCAGACCCTTGCGGGAGCTAATCCCTTGGACTTTCGAGTCAAAGCAATCACAGTTGGATGTAACAGATGTGCAAGTGGCAGTAGAGCTCTTGTAGTCCGCAACAAGGTCTGCGCTGCTGATGCAAAATCCGGCACAGCCAAACCCACACCTTTGATGATGAGCGGCACCGCCTCTTGTGAAGTGTGTACCAGCATTCTTGCACCAGCTGCGCCACCAAGCAGTCTGATTGAATCGGCCGGTTCCCAAGGCAAAATAATCCAAGGCTCTCCGGCGCCGAATTTTCGAAACTTCACAGCATCGTCAGACCCCATTGCAATTGACTGCTTGGATCCGCGTAGGCCCAATTGACGGCTTGCTAGCATGGCGAAACTACATTACACTACATTACACTACATTACACTACATTACACTACATTGCGTTGCATTACACTACATTACATGGTTTAATGACTTGGATGATTTGGGAGGTAAGCCCTATTTATGTATATTTATGTACCATAATTCTACCATTAATCCGAGTTCTATTCCCACCTCCAGAGATGAACCAAGTTAGCTAACTAAACAGCAGCACCTTGCAGGACATGTGTTTGTGGGTAAAAAAGTCAGCAAGAAGCCAGCAAACATTGGGATTTCAACAAACATCGAGATGAAACCAACCATCATGGGGATTGTTATAATGGAAAATAATGATGGTCAATCTTAGATACCCTGCAAAAAAGTAATTTCTTGGCTGGTGAACGTAGATAATCCCATACCACAAGACTAAAGGATTAGTTTCTACCCATCCAAGATTGACCTAGTAATGAGATAATGGTTGTAACCGGCCCAATGACTCCCCATCCTTCGCCGTGTTGCGGGCTGCCGGCAGCGTCAGCACGACAGAGGCACTTGGCGCTGATGGCGGCGTCGTAGCTGGGGTGGTGATGGAGATCCGTCAAGAGCACCAGGGTGGCGTCCTCACCTCCAAGATCCACAGATGGGAATGTAGTGACTATATCATACTATATCTAGTTGGTGGTTTTAACCCCTCTGAAAAATATTAGTCAATGGGAAGGATTACTTTCACTTTCGGATTGCTGCACGAAATAGTGCTCGGTCTTTGCCATGCAAAAGTGACACGCTACTGCCAAGTCGTGCTTCATCCATGGTAGTCAGGCTGAACAAATGCTACCGGGACAAAGTCTTCCACGACAAAATTGGCAAATTCCTCTGGCAGCACGGGTGTCGTGTCGACGCCCCCAAAAGTGCTGCAGACGAATGAATTAATGGCAGTAGCCAGGGCCCGGTTCAGGCCTTCGGGATAGATCTTGGCTCGAGCGGTTTTGAACTCTCCCTCTGCGTCTCTGCCTGCCATTTTCTCATGGGCGCCAGCTCCGTGGGGGCATCTGCCGCCATGCCCTCCAGTCAGTGCAATCTGTCTGAAACGCGGCAGCCGTAGGTGCAAGATGGTGGTGGGTTTGGTGGCCACGCTACCCATCGTACACTGGTCGAAGGATGTCACCCCAACGCATTCAAGGGTGCGCAGGAGGCGCACTTCACGGCTGCACCAGACACTTGCCGGGTCTTTCTTGGCCGCCCACAGCGGGAACTGGGGGTGTTCCAAAAAACCAGCGCCCCCGGACTTGGCAAGTCCCAGCAGAGCTTCCAGCAGAAAGCGGATGAGCCTGGACCCAATGAGGCATTGTTGCCATTGTCTTGGCTTCAGATTGGGGAAGCCTAGAGGCCAGGTTCCAGACCTCAGCGGTGGTGGTCCTCCCTCCAGCAAACGGGCGGCCGTGTATGTTTCACACGGTGGGCCGCCGCCCATACCGCAGATTTGGCCGGATGCAATCTGCGCCATCCAAAACTGGACAGCTTTTGAGGAGGCTAGGTTGCCTTCAATCTTTTGCAGGCACATATCGATCGATATGACAAAGAAATGAAGGGACCCCCATGTCTGGTGCTCCAGAATCTGGTGCAAATCAGATTGCCTACGAAAACCGGAGAAGACATGCACAAACACCATGGTCTTAATGTGCAGCCGAGCATGCTCCTTGGCCAGTCCCTGAGCTGCATACTGCCCATGGCCTTTATTGGGGCCGGCGGGAGACTGCAAAACGAAGGCCGGAAGGTCTGCGTCAAACAAAATCACTGTTGGATCGCCTGCCGGGGCATCAGTTCTACGGCCTTGGAGGAAGGTGAAAGCATTTCCCCTCTGCGGCTGCCTGGCAGCCCATCGCTGCTGCATAAGTGTTGCTTCAGGGGTTTGTGCCGGTGGCAGGTGAGGTCCAAAGATGCGCAAGACTGGTGTCAGCGCTTTCGTGGCCCACCACCCCTGTTGCCTCATGGCGACTGTATGTGCATTGTCGAGCTGGTCCAGCTCTTGAACCTTGTCGTCTTCCAGAGGCGGGAAACACGCCTGCAGCACCTCCAGGCACGCAGGGACGAACTTCAAATGCTCGATCAGGCGTTGCCTGGAGTGGTAAATCTTGCAGCATGCATTGCACACGTCATCAACTGCATAGAACTTCATAACACGGCGGTATCCATGTACCCGCCCTGCATGGGTCGCCAAGGCTTTCCTACTTGCAAACGTTCGGGTGCAAGAGTCACAGGCCCAAGTCTCGGCCTGGGTGACCTGCGTCACAGGCAGCACTCCGCCCCCTTCAACAAAAGCACGTTCAAACTTCTTCTGCCATAAATGGTGTTCTGCCTCTGCTCTGCGGTGACGTTTGCATGCTTGGGCTGCCGCACGCAGCCTGCCTTTCCATTTCATATCCATGGCAACAAATGGGATCCAATGAAAAAAGGAATCACTGTCCTCAGGCCCAAACGGGCGGGGATAGAACTGCCTGAACCATGTGACTGGGAACACGCCCTAATCCAAGAGTGATGGGAGTCTTTGGCAGCGAAAAGGCAGGTCCACAGTGCGGCTGGGCAATATTGCAAAATGCGTTTGATGTATCGCAGTCGTGCTAAATGCATTTGGTCACAGGGAGCCATAATTTCGGCGATGCCGAACAGGTCAACGGTGTCAACATGGGTTGGGGCAGTGCCCAAAAGCAAATGCTTGACCATGAGTCCCAGAGGTTTGCGCATGTGATTTTGCCATTTCTGCCAGTCAGCGTCATGTGCTGAGCACCATGTGTGGACATTGTAAAGGAGGCGCGACATGGACATGGCCTGGAAGGCCTTGCCTTTAGTCTCAAGGGAGACATACTGCTTGCTGTACAAGGGTTTGGCCAGTGATCCCCAGGCCGACTTGGCAAGGGAAGCCCGGGTGTATACATCTCTGGAGCATCTAGGTGGAGCTTGAATCCACGTGCCCAGGTGTTTGTAGGACTGCGTAACACTCAAACGAAAGTCGCGGTCATTGCCTTTCCAGCATAAGAAACCACCTTGCTGGGCGACTTGAAGCTTGACTGATGTGGATCCTTTGCCTGCAATATGCCACAACACCTCTGTCTTGCCTTTGTCGAAGTTGAGAAGCATCCCTCGCTTCTGTGTAGCCTGATGCATTGCCATGGCGGCGTGCTGAATCAAGGCCACCAGTTCTCCAATGGTAGGAGCGTGCAGGGCCAAAGCAGCATCATCGACATAGGCCAGGTCCATGAAAGCGGATGCAGGCATGTCGGGAGCGTTGGCAAAGGACTCTGTATCTGCAGGCGTCCCCAGCCAATGGGACTGGGTGTGTTGGAGCATCCATGCTTTGCAGTCTTCCATAATCAGTCTCATGATCATGTTGAAAAGCAGGTCTCCTAAGGGATCTCCTGGCCTCGTGCCCCTGGTGGTACAACAGAGTTGCGGCAAATGGGTGACCTGAAAAAAGGTATGGCTCATGGTGTCCCGCACCAAATGCTGCAGGTGGGGCGGTGCTCCCTCGGTGGCATTGTCGTTGCTGGTGGCTGCAATCCATTGTTCAATTTCACTGGAGGCAACCCCCAACCGCTTGAGAGCATGGATGAGGGCGGTTGGGTCCTGGGGCAACTGGCCCAGGGACTGCCGCAGAACCGAGTAGAAGGCAGACCTCATGTCAAAAAAGACAATGGCAGTTGGGGCTTTACACGCATAGCAGGCGGCCTGGTGTGCCTCCAACAGATGATGAGTGAGGTCGGTGCCAAGACCTTTCCTACTGCCAAGTTGCAGGGCATTGATCTTGGCCTCCCAAATGGCTTCCAACTGGGTTCTAATGACTCGGTGATATAGCTTTCCTGTATAATTGGAGATAAAGATCGATCTGTAGGATTGAGGGTCATTTGCTGGGCCCTTTCCCTTATGGAGAGGGGCAAGGCGGCCCCCTCGCCAATCGAACGGCTCGGACGCCTGGCTGGCGGCCTTAGCTGCTAGCACCACAAATTGCTTTGCAAAGACAGGTCCCGCTGCTTTCAGCACAGATGGTGTCAGCTGATTGGGTCCCGGCGTCTTGCCCCGTTTGAGCTGGGCAACTGCAGACTGGATCTGCCAGGCCGTGGGAAAGCAGTTGGTCTGCTGGGTGTCAATTGGCATGGGGTCATTCGTGGTGATTTCCTGCACAAGTTCGGGGCACACCAGGATGCCTGCCTCAATGGCAGAGAATTGGTCCATCCAAATCTGTTGCTGTTCAGAGAAGCTTTGGGCATAAGTGCCGTCAGGCTTCTTGAGTATGGGGATAGGGCAGTTTGGTGTGGCCCTTTTGTGCCGTTTGCCCCCAATTCTGGTGATGGCTGCGTACATGGCCTTCGAATCCCCAAGCTGTCCGGCTTCTTGCATCTGGACCAACAGCTGGTCGAAGACGACTGTGAGGTCGGCTCGGACCATTCTGCGCACCTGGAGTTCGAGGCATTTCAATTCAAGCTTGAAATCAGCATCATGCATCAGGTTCATGGCTCTGCCACAGTCGAGCACGTGCCTTTTCATTGCAATGGCCTGCAATGTATCTGCGGACAATTGAGGGCGTCGCCGGGTGGCTTTCTTCTTTTCGAAGAACTGGCGGGCTAGTGCCAGCAATTGCGCTTCATATACCTTGCAATGGTCATTTGGGTGCACATTCCAGGTTGGCAAAGGAAGGGTAGCCAAGGCAGTCTGAAATTGCAGGCATCGGCTCTGATTCAGCAATGCGCTTTCGTCCCAGGCAATGCGGGCTGGAGGGCATTCAAGGGGTGTCCAACCTCTGGCAATGACGGCTACTGGGATGTGGTCATCATCGGTGAATGAGCCATCATAATCCTGAAATGTGTAGGATTTTTGGGTGATCTGGAAAGCGGCACGGTTGGCAAGGACATAATCAATGCGGTACTTAGCTCCACTAGAATGAGACCATGTGGCTGTCGGTCCCGGATGCAGGTGCTGGAATGTGGATGGGGCAAATAGCTCAACCTGTTGCAGGAAGGCTTCAAAACATTCGGTTTGTGGCCCGATCCGATCAGCACCATGTGTTCCAAGCAAAGGGGATTCATGAGAGCCCAATCCTGCATTGGCATCCACACATCCCCAAAAGAAGGTCGTGGGCTCAAGAGCAAGCAACAGGTCGGTTGTCTCCGTCCACCATTGCTGGACTTTGTCAATGGGGAGACGCCCATCACCCTGAGATTTTTGGAGACACGGCGCATGCAGCACTGCAAACATAAAGGAACATTGCCCAAAGTCGATCCTGACAACAAGGCGGCGGGGATCTGCAACTTGCACGACCAGGCGGCCGTCTGTGAGCTTCACAACCTTGCCATCAGGTTTTTTGGAAAAAGGCAGGGGTTTATGCAGCCATAGTTCGCATCCCAGTTGGGCGGCTACTGGACCCGCCCCTCCAGAGGCGAAAATGTGATAGTTTTCACTCTGAAACCTGCCGGATGCGGTTCTAGCCTCTTGTATGCCGAGCACCTGGAAGCCGGCGGCATGAAACTGTGCATCAATTCGAGCCGTGCGACTACCCTGTCGGCGCCCAACTTCATGATGCTGATCAGTATGCTCCAAAGCAAGGACGTTGATGGAGGCAATGTTGAGGCTAAGAGCTACAGGCACGGGCTCTTCATTCGGCAACGTGGTGCAACGGAAGCTTGGCTGGTCAAATGCTGGGAACTGGACGACAGTGTGTTCGTACCTTGGCGGCAAACATGCCTGGAAGGAATCAGCTTCCTGTTTAGTCCATTCCCATGCCATATCGTGCGATTCCAAGGAAAGGTCGTGGAGATCAGCGAACTGGAATTGGAAGCTCTCTGACTGCTCAGGGTAAGTGCAAAACTTAGCAATGGCGTCTGCGAGGTCATTCCACGGGTTCATCGTGTGACCTCGAACTTCTTCAAAGGAAGTTTGCGGAGCATTCCACATGGCAGCAAGAGTGCACATCTGGGCCAACACTGGGTGTGCTGACGTTGTGTGGATCTGCTGCGACAACGATCTACTCAGACTCAAATCAGGCCGTATGCA
This sequence comes from Cladocopium goreaui, assembly GCA_947184155.2. Taxonomy (NCBI): domain Eukaryota; class Dinophyceae; order Suessiales; family Symbiodiniaceae; genus Cladocopium; species Cladocopium goreaui. The sequence continues at coordinate 470,729 of CAMXCT020000003.1, forward strand.
GAAATTTGTCTGGTTCTCGTGCTGCAGAATGAGAGCTTGAGCAGCTAAGAGGGCAGTGAACTCAGCTGCAATGTTGTCTGGCTTGGTGGCCCCGACCCATTGCGGGTGTTTTGGGTCAAGAACAACGGTACCACCGGTCACACCTATCAGTCGTCTGCGTGCATCAGGGTCATGTCCCATCTTGGCCACAATGGCAACAGCCCACCCTGCATGAGCCGGGCCTGTGGCACCATCGATGTACAGCTCGAAGACATGTTCAGCGTGGGGGTCAAATAGGTCAAGCATACTTGCATTGATGGCACAACATGTAGTGGCTGGAATCACGACACCGACCGGGACAGGATGGACAATGTTGGCCAAAGAAGCTGCAATAGACGCCTTCCATGCAGGGCGGACTGACCACAACAATGTGGAGACTTGATCACTAAAAGGTATCTTAGTGTCAGCATGCGGCAACAGGCAGGCATCGAGGTATATAGGTACCCGATGGGCACGTGGCAGCAGTGCGGGGCATTGCTTGTCCTGTTGCGACTTGAAGGCCTGCAATGATGAGGCATCATGAATCTCAGGATGGGGGGCTGCAGCATTCCAAGGGTCCTCATGGACTGGGCCAACTGGGACAGGACGGTGGACCGCAACCACAACCGAATGTCCATCGATAATGGGCCGGGATTCAGTAGGGTGCAATTCCTCACGACCGATCCACGCATCACATGTGTTGACTGGGTCAAGGCAGTCAATGTCCCTGTAAGCTAAACCTACCAATGTAGAGAAAGCAAGCGGATTGGGAGCGATGGATGCAAAACGGTCGATCTGGGCACCAAGAAAAGCTGAGTCAAACACCGAAACCAGGACCGATCTAAATCCATCAATGGGCTGCTGCACGAGGATCACATGCGCAGCGACGTCTGCGTCAGCATTGGGCGGTCTGGGTTGCACAATATGAAAATGCAAAGGTTCAAGGGGGGCGATCACGTCAAACCACAGTCGTCGCATTTGCCTGAGCCATCCGGTTGGGTCCCCAGAGAGCCGAGCCTCACGGGCCTCAAAACACTGCGGGTATCGAACATGATCCAAAAACCAGGTGATGATGCTGACTGTTGGGCTCACACGGTCAGGTGACAGGAGTGACAAGGGTTGCCACAAGGCTTGCAAGTATCCATGGAAAGGGAGGCTATCCCATGGACTCGTCACTGGTGTCCTGGTGGGGGTTTGTGTGACCGACATGGCAACCAAGGGCGGGTCGGGCACATGGGCGCCCTCAACAACACATTTGCGATACCCTCCAGAAATACGATGATGCAATTTGCGCATGCTTGACTGGATAGATGCAAATGACAATTGTATCAAGGCAAGGTCATCTCTCCAGGCATCTGCAACTTCCGTCACAATGACATCAAAGTGATATCCGTCCCTGACGTGGAAAGGTGCACGATTTTCCAGGACAATAGAGGCATGTCTGACCTCAACCTGTTGATGGTCCCGCAAAGGGTTGGCAGGATGGGAGACATGAGCAATAAAAGCAATCTGATCCACAGTGGTTTCTTTATCCAACATTAGTGCAATATGTGAAGGATTCCACGGATCAGTGTTGAAGTGCACCACTGAAAAAAGAGCAGCCCTCCAAAGATCATTGGGGGTTTGAACAATCAAAACATGCGCTGCAATTTCATCCGTGCCGGCTGTCGGGTTCGGTTGAACCACGTGCAGGTAGACCATTTTCTGCGGGTCAATCGTGTCTTGCCATCGGGCCAGGATATCACTAACCCAGGTGTGCGGCATTGGTCGCAAAAGGACTGTGCGGGGGGTTTCAGACCTAGCAACTCGAAAAGAGTCCAAAAACCAGCTCTGGATGCGCAGAGGCTTTGTGTCTGGGTCTGCACACGTATTCAAGGACTGTTGCATGGTCCATTGGAGAGTTGTGCGAAACTCTCTTGCATCATCAACCTGCAGCGACGGATGCATGACAGGTGGCATGTTGGTGGCAGCTGAAGGCCTTCCCCGCTGCCATCTTCGACTACGTTGCATGAGACTACTGGCGTCATGGGCCTCATGGTCATTGACGTTCTCTGGTGGCATCAAGGGGCCATCAGTGCTGGAACCTGCCTGGCTGGGAGGGCCTACGACCAGAGTGGTGCTGATACCGGAGAAAATTTCTTCTGGAACATGCTGGTGAAACCTCATGATACCAGAAAACATGTTGCACGTTCGCAGGTCACAAAAATGATTGAGGTCATGCTTGTCAATCATATATTGAGTGCAAATTCTGGCATCAACGGATTCAGCTTTCTGGAAAACGCCATTACGGTAGTTGGCCAGGAAAATGGCAGTGAAAACTGTAGCAACTTTGTCCCTGGAAAAACTTTGCTCTAGGATGATGTGAGTCTGCGCACGAGGATGCAACTGGTTGTCCGGAGGTGGTCGGACAATGAGCACCTTGATGGGTTCTTGACGCAAGATATGGTCCCACCATGCGTTGCACAAGTCTGCATACCAGAGCTCACGGATGTCATCCAACTCAACCAACCGAGGGGCATGGCAAGTGGGAACACGAACATGGTGGATATACCACACACTGACGGTCAGCGTGGGTCCAACGTCAGCAAAGCGTACCCTGGCCAGCTCATCAAACAACGATTCAAGCTCAATTTGCCAAATAGGGCGAGGACGCTGCTGTGGAGCATTGGGGACTGGGTTCGGTACTGCTTGTTCGAAAGTCGGTGGCGGCTGTTGATGGGTTTCACAACTGCGGAGGGAATGAATCGGCATGTGCTGGGGTGCTTCTGCACTGCACTTCTTTGTAGGGAAAAACCGATGCAAAGACATCTGCTTGTTCACACTGGAGCATTCCTTCATCGCAAGATCGACCTGAAATGACTTGCTTGGACAATGTGCGTGCTCAGTGGCATGATGGGACCTTGACGGCTGTCTCAAGCGGGCTGGGCCATTTCCAAGTGATGTTTCAGCGTTACACACATCTTGCATATCCATGGTGTCAACATGAAGTGCTACAGATTCCTGGGACTGCAACGGTCTAGTTCGGTGATCATCAACAATCTCCGGTAGTGGGTCAGAACACTGGGACTGCATGATGGACCTGACTTTGCAAAGGTGCTGACGATTGAAGACACGACCTGCAGTGACCTGGGCCAAGAACATGGCATCGTCGTCTCCGATTTCTGTCTGAAGAAAGTCCATGAAAGTGCTTCTGTCGGCATCGTCTTGCACAGTGGCTGCAGCGGTGAAAGTATCCACATCATATCCAGCGGGAGGCGGCACCTCGATCCTTGCGTAGGAACCATGCCTCAACGGCCGTGGTTCAAGTTCAGTTGATGGCCACCTGCGAGCGTCAAGGAACACCTCACAGTTTTCTTGCAAAAACTGACAGTACTGATAAACAGCAGCTGCTGTCAAAATCTGAGGCCTAATGACCTGATGTGGCATGCGATGCACAGTGCGAACCACAGTAGGCCGGCTATGGGCATGTGAACCTGACGAATGGTGATGGTAGACAGTGTCGATTAGGATCAATCTGTCTGTGGAATGGAGCGGCACATCACCGGTTCTTTGCAAGATAGCAGGGATAGCCAACTCTGGGAAATCGAGGGGTCTTGCCAGCAACATATGCACTGCTTCCAGGCATTCAAATGGGACATCTGCGGCGTCGGCAATGTCATGTGATGGGTGTGCAAGCTGTGCGTTGACGAGGTCAACAATGATCTCGTGTGCATCCAACTGGAAAAGGTGCAGTGGGGTGGTAAACCTACGATGCATTGGGTCATCAAACAACGGATGTTCAGGCGTGCTGAATGTCAAGTTGCTTGAGGCATCGACATTTGGCGGGGCATGCGTCCCTTGGCTTGAAGATGCGGCCTCAGAGTGGTGCCTCACCTGCTCTACCAATTGGAGCGGTCCCTGTCGGACCAGGACTTGGAACCCATCACCAGGCCGCATTACATGATGTGGTCTCAGGGAATGCGGGATTTCGTCCCATTCAAATGTGATCGTGCAAGGGTGGTATCGACACAAACCAACCGCATCAGCCGCAAGCACAACATCAAAACCACTGATGAAATCGGCAAAGGAATATGCAACAGAGAAAAGATCGAAACTATCAATCTGCTGTGGCATGACCGTCACGAGGCCAGGATATCGATCCATGTGCAGTGACTGGGTGATAATGGCATCAATTACGACAAAACTGTGCCTGGCCACCCTGGGTGGGTCTGGTGCGACAATTGACAAATCAAACCAATCATTGGGGTCAAGCTGATCTACCCATAATGACATGAATTGCTGCTCCCACGTGTGCGGGGGACCAACCAACTGCAGGATTCGAGGGGCGGTCCAGCGTCGCACGTTCACATGGTCCAAATACCAAGTTCTGATCGGTACATCAAAATTACCGTCAAAATTGGCAAAGCCGAGTTGGGAAAACTTGCTTCGAAGATGCCGAACAAGAGCAGGTTCTTCATCGAAATTTGGGGGATTTTGATCATTGGGATTTTCATCTTCATCCTGTTCATCATTGGGGGGCAACCATCCAATGGGGCTTTCATGTTCAAGGCGGCATTTCGTGACAAGTTCGGTTGGAAGCCCTGCCTGAATGCACTCCTCCAAGAAACTTTCACTGTGTTTCTGTGTCGGTTGACTCTGAGATGGAACAACCTGCCTTTGAGGAACATCGGTGCCAATACTTTGGTCGGTGAGCTGCGACCTGAAAGACTCAACCTGTGCATACACTCCAGAATACAAACGGCTGTCAAGGACCTGCGTAGTATTTCTGGTTGATGTAATTGCACAACTCAGGCGACAGTCAGGGGACACATTTTTGGAAGGAGCTAAGGACCATGGCTTGCTCTGCATCACCAACGAGTCCTCTGGGATTCGGATATGGTGAAATTTCCATTGATCCTCACATCCAATGTATAGGTCGACCTCATGACAAAACTTGACTGCATGGCGAAATGGGATGTGGTCTACCCTAGGCGGAGTTGCAGGCTGCGCATCTGTATGTGATTCGAGATGGCCAAACAATGAACTCACACCGGACTGACATACCTGGTCAAATGACACATGGGAGGCAACAATGCTGTCTTTTGCAACATGTCTAATTTCTTGGGGAATGTTTGGCTTCGAAATCAATAATGGATCATTCATTGAACCGATGCCATGTTGAATCGAGCATGCACTATCCCTGGACTGCATGGGGCGATTTCTCAAAACTGCAAGAGGCTTGTGGGTCACATGTTCAGCTCCAGGTTTCAGACCCGGACCACTGTCTTCGCAGCGGTACGGGACGGGTGTCTGGGAGCTGCATCACCACGCTCTGTGGTCCATGCCGCGCAAGATGAACCTGAACCTGACCTGCATTATCCCTAGATTCAATGCGGACATGGTTAGGCGCAAGTGCATGTTGTGAGAGAGAACCAGCAAAATCTTTGTACAGATCCACCTTTGAGAAATACTGTACAGATTGAGGGGTCCTACCCTGGGGAACATCGGCAATGGCAACATCGGGTGCACTGGCTTGAGGGGAACATGTCGGATTGGACGCAATTTCATGCGCCAAATGGAAGGCAATGTCTGCGGCCATCCATTCATCTACAAAATCGGGCTCAATCAAAACTGAGTGATTCCATTTGAGAGCAGGATTAAAAATACTCTCAAAATTCACAGGCAAAAGGACTTCAGGCAATTTCTCTGTCTGCAGGTAAAAATGGAAAGACCCCTCAAGATCGCATGAACTGGGCTGCCCATGAGCAATACAAGTCGCAAGGGTATTCACTCGGGCGCCCCAAAAGAAGGGTGCGGACCATCTTCTGCGTTTGCTGAGTCTGGCTGCTCTGGCATGGATGTCCTCGGACGCTTTCGCATTTGGTCCTGCTCGACCTCTTGCTGCACAGCTTGCTCGGCCTGCTTGTGAAGCGTCTGGAGGCTCGACGCTAGATCTTGGAAGCTGGCTGCAATCTTCTGCCCGGCTGCAGTCTCCGCTTCCTTTGGTTCGGCGTCGTCGGCATCGCTCATCGGCGCTGACTCCTCCTTGGACTCCAAGCCGGCCGCTGTTTTGCATGCTCCCAGATTTGCTTTCGCTGCGAGAAGGTTCTCCTGAGCGAGCTTGAGGCGCTCTTGCATCTGGCGCTCCTGTTGCATGAATTGCTCTGTGTATTTTGACCATGGCCCACAGACTGCGCAAGAAAGTTCTTCCATGCGCCATGCATGTGCAGTCGAGCAGCTTGTGCTTCTTGGAGTTCCTTCTTTGCTCTCCCGTGCTGGGACACCGCAGAGTGGAGGATCTTCGTTTCCTCTTGCCCACTGCGAACTGTCACCTCCTTGACAAGGGATTGCAGCTCCTCTGGGAGTTCGTCCTTGCGCCGTCTCAATGCGGCAACCAGGGATCTCATTTGCCTGTCCTTGTCCTTCTCTTCCTTGGTATCTGGGGCACTGTTGGAGTTGACCACCATAGGAGTGGAGCTGGTGGATGCCGATGGTAGCGTGCCAGCTAACCAGGGAGGTTCCAACAGCGGCGTGGCAGGAGAGAGCTGAGGCCCATAATGCTGCTGCTCTTCCAAGGCCTTTCCCTTGCCTTTGCCCTTGCCTGCCTTGCTTTTGGCTGCAGGGCGATTGGATCTTCTTCTTGGAGACTGTCTCCTTCTGGGGGATTGAATCCACTGTTCTGCATTCCAGCTGTCTTGCCCCTCCCAAGGATTTTGATGCCACTGAACCTGCCTCTGTGATGTCCTGGGTGGAGGCGGCACAAACTCTGGGTCGAGACAAGATCTCCAGGATTGGCCACACTGCGCGCAGAACTCGTGTTTTCCTGAGCAGATTCTCTTGCATGGCAAGCACTTCCAAGGCTCCATAGCATAGGAGGTCATTGCTGATGAAATCTGTGCAATGAATGTAGGGTCCCGTGAATGATGTTGTTGGAGCAGCGACTTGACGCGTTTGATCCTTTGGGGCGGCAAAGTTTGGATCCCTTTTCGATGTAGATACCAACTGAGCCGTGCCAATGAACGCTTTCTGCGCTGAGCCCTCCTCTGTGATGGAGTGGCCGTTGCAGCAACTTGTATCAATCAGTTCAATGGGGGCAAAATCAACGAGGTCACAAGCCAGAATGAATGAAATAATGAAGGTCGCAATCACGGTCAAAACTGAGCACATTCACAAAATTGAGCCAGAAAGACGGAAAAAATGGGAGCTCACCCCAATGAAAAACTCCAGTGAAAAATTGTACACTTGTGAGCCAGTCAGTGAAAGGTCAGGGAGCTCACCCCTGAAAATCAATTGTACAAAAATTCAGGTGTTCGGCACACCTGCAGAGGCCAGAAACGCTTGTAGAGGTTCAGGATGTAGAACCCAAGTGTTGTGGAAAAATAGCGCAGAGCACAATGCAACCCAGGTTTTTTGTGGAGCTGGGACTCCAGAGGCCAATAAGAAAGCAAGTTGTAAATAGACCAAGTCGATATTCACGTTGCGATCCAGGCACAAAATTTGATGTTCAAGCGCGTCAGTCAGCAAATTAAATTGCAGTGAGTGACCGATGAACCAAGGTTCCAAGGTGCAAGGAGGAACCCGTGGGAAACACTTCGGAATCCCACTAAGGCTATGGCGCGAAGGAACCAACCCCAACAAAAGACGCAACGGGGGGACCTCGGGCCAAGACCTTATGGGAAGGATTATCCCATATATTATGGCGGACCGCAGCCTCACTGGGGCCGAGCCACTTGGCCCATGATGCCCCCTGCCGATCACTCCATCCACCTCCTGATTCCCGACCACCCAGTATGGATCATTCCGGGATTGGCGGCAGGACCAGGCGTGCTGCTCGACTGCCCAGGCTTGCGCTGTTATTTCTTTCCCGCAGCCCCGGCAGGTGATTCTACCAGGGCCTTTCCCTTGGTAGCTCAAGCACCGCGCGTTGGTCTGCTGGTGCTGCTCCAGGTGGTGCTGGCATTTCACATATTGCCAACAGATGGGGCACGAGACTCCTTGGTCATTGTCGCCGCCATCACGCCGGCCTCGGTCACGGCGTGTGCGGCTGCGGTCACCATCGCCTTCACGGCGCTCATTGCGGCGCCCATCATCAGAATGACGGCGCCCCTCACGGCGTGGCAAAACCACCAACAAGATATCCTAACTGGATAGTTTATGTTAACAGATGTTAACAGATATGAATGATGGAGATAACGAGGAGTTCAAAGTGCCATCAGCAACTACTTCGGGATTGGTTTATACAATCCATTTTTTTTTCCTACGTGCGCACTGGGGATGGTGACTCATGGTGACTATGGCATTTTGTAAATCTGAACTTATTATTGCTTCTGGCTTAACAAAAGAACACAACATGTCTTTCTTTTATCAACCAACAGAATGGCATTTTGCAAAACCTTGAATAAATCCGGCTGACAGGTATATCAGGTACTGAATCTGAACATATGCAATTTTCAACCAACAAACAACCAACAAACAGTGGGATTCTTTGGCAACATTTTTATGGCGGTTTCATGCCAAAAATCTTTCACAACGCTTCTCCTGCGATGATCCAAGTCACTGAAGCGGCATTTTTTTTGATTAAGAAACGGGGATATAAACAACAAACATCACTAGGTAGTAGATCCATCTGGTGGTTTCTTAATGGTTGGTGGGTCTCCAAGCCACCATGGGTTTCAAGACTAAGTCAGGGTCGAATGACTTGGATGATTTGGGGGTAACCCACCAAATCATAGGAAACCTCCATCAAATTTCCAAGAGGTTTTGAAACCCGTTTAAAAAAGGCAATGTAGCAGACCAATGTGTAGATATCGCTACCCAAACGGTGGATGTTAAGCAAACAATATCTGCTTGGATCCCAACTTCAATTGGACCTTCCCGATGAACACTGGACCTTTTCGATCTGGCGGCTGACACAAAATCCCGGGCCCAATTTTTGGGAACATCCGGAAAAACAACCACGCAAGATTGAAGAGTTTCATCAGCAACATCCCTAGGGGTCCAAATTGGGAGGAATAAGAGGGGAATGTCATTCACTGTGTGATTTGAGTGATGATTTGCGGGGTTTACAGCGCTGCCAAGTGCTGACTCTTGGGGCATGGTTCTTGAAGCATTAAGCTGCTCGGATGGCTGGTGCCCAGATTCAAACCAGGGGAAACTTCTATCATCTATGGTAAAAAAAAAGGATTCAAACACCCAAAGGCTACCCCAGGTGGCTGATTACCCCCTAAACAGGGATGGTCTCGGTTGTTCCCCTTGACATTGTCGAACACATCGAGATGTGGTACAAATTTATCATCATTCCGCCTGGACCCAACAAAAACAACACTTTGCCTGTTGTCATTTTGGGTGCAACCAAAATTTAACTGGTCAAACTATGATAATCAAACATACAGTAATGTTAATGTTTATAAAACAATAGCACACCCTTCAATATTTTGATGGTTGAAACCATTCGTTTATGGTGAAATTGGGGTGGATCCTATGTTTTTATTCACATTCTCAACTATCATTTGCCCAGATGCATCCAGGCATAACATTAAGCCCTCACAAATGCCCAGGACAACAACTCAATTTTCTGGTTACTAAACCTATTTCCTTTTTATATATTTATATATATAGAGCAACTAGTTAATGATTATATCTAACTCAAGGTCCTCCCATCATTCACTATTGTTGAGGATTATTTTTTGGGAATTAGGTTCCAAATCTCCACATGGTCCAACCAGTTGGTTTACCCATCAACTTGATGATTAAGTCCCGATATTTTGGCTGATGAAAGTGGCTGGCCAATTATCCAACCGGATTCTAAATCCCCCAAAATGTTACCAAAATCCGTTTTTCATGGTCTCCATACGCGGGATCCCGGCAGTCATCGCCTGCGATGTTGAGGTCGTTTTCCTTGGTCTCCATTCCGAAGGGTTGGGGAAATTTATCCCAAAACTATCTTGAGAGAACGTTTAAAGAACCCCTCCATATTTGGTTGGTTGCGCTATGGCTCCCGGTGAATCTATGCACAAAATCAATTTGTCATGAAAAAGGGGAAGGGCCTGATTTGTGGCAATGGACCTTTTCCATGGGAATGCCAGCAGTCATGGACATGCGTAATTTATCGCATTTCTGAATCTGGTTTGTGATGGACTCTCCAGGGTTGGTTTCACCATCTATGTTGCAGTCAACTCCATTAAACTATCATAGTTTTTTCCCAAACCTGAAATCAACAATTTTGGTTGGCTCTACAAAGTTTTGCAATCCGATTTGCAACTAGGCTATTATTACATAATTTTCCCGGAGAAAGGAAATGGTGCTATGCGCATCCTTCTCAAGTCACGTCGATTCGACAAAATCTGCCGGGCTAGTGGGCCCCAGTACTCTTTCCAATTTGAACCTTCCATGGTTGTGCTTAGCTATTGAAAGATTATTTTCCGCCAGAAAATAGGTATTTCTGAAACTAGGGCGTCACAAAACCCAAAGGTTGATCGCCGTTCTTGAAAGTCTGGGCGAACCTACACAGGGATTTCTACTTCCAGGATTCTCCACATGCGCGGAGTCAACCAAACTGAAGCGCAGGGGCTCACAGATTTGGGGCACGTTTGACGGGGGCATCGCCCTGGGTTCTTTGTTTTGCCTCTCAAAACTTCATCCTTTGCGGGGGCGCACCGCTACCGAGCCACCATGTGATTGATAACCCTCCCGAAAGCTGGCAACCCTTCGCATCATGTTGTGCATCATGTTGTAACTCGCAAGAATAGGTTCCACCCCACAGCCCACAAGCGCAGAACATATCATAAAATTATTTTCGGCATTGTCCCATGCCCATGTCCAGTTCATAACTTCCACTATCGTTGGACGCAGCGTTTGCTGCCCTCCTTGGCTTCCAAAAGCGCGTTGCTAGCTTGCCTGATGATAGAGGCCATCAACTTCCAGCCCACAAGACCAGAATGCTTACAGGACAACTGCCCGAGTGACGCCTTCTTTTCTTCACATCTGCTCGCATTCCCAGTTGTGCAACGAACAGTGCAAATCTATCCATGATTGGTGCGCTCGTATTCGGGTCGCAGTTGGAGTTAGGCCGGCATGTGGCTTCCGCTGATGGAATCCGATTATTCATCGTCATTCCCATCGTCAAAACTGTCATACTAATCTGATGGATACCTACTTTTTGAACAAACCCGTTCGTAGCAACATCTCTTTTTGAACCCCAGTGGCGGCTAGCTTTCCCAGTCTTGGGAATGTGGGTATTCAGCAAGACGAAAGAAATTAAGCCGTAATGACTGTGCCATTTTCCCTGTTCAAACGGCATGCGACTCCTCCTTGCAGAAGTTCTGCAGCTCTCAAATTCATCTTGAGTCTTGAGAAAACATGAGAAAACCTTAGTTGTATTATATAGTTCTAAACCGACGTATCCTTCAAGGAGGCCCTTCCTGAATGGGAGATGGTTTAACTAAACATATTAAATCTTTGGCGATCTCCTGGTGCACTGACATTCATATATTCATTACCAGGTTCTTCACATTGCTGGGCGCCACGAATACACAACCCGCCAATCAGCTGATTTTACATGATTCATTTATGGCGAGGTTTTCTGTGACGAATTGAAAAGTGTACCAAGAGTTTCATGGCTGACATATATATATATATACATATGATGAGCTAATACACTATAATTATAATTATCATATGATGATGAGTGGCTATAATAATTATAGTGGCTATATAGCCTTTTAAGTCATACTATTATAATTACCCTCTGGTAAACTAACATAACTATGGAAAATCACCATTTTTCATGGGAAAATTCACTATTTCAATGGTGATTTTCCATAGTTATGTTAGTCATTACCAGAGGTATATGATGAGGAGGCTATATTGGTAATCAATACCAGAGGGTATTTTCAGTAGGTCTATAACTATATACCTCTGGTAATAGGGTAATACCATACTAATTGGTGGTTTCAACCCCCCTGAAAAATATTAGTCAGATTGGATCATCATCCCAACTATTGGGAAAAATAAAAACTGTTCCAAAGCACCAACCAGCATATATGGAATATTACCTCTGGTATATATTGGTCGATATTCTATGAGGCCTCTTTTTGAATCGGTCAAGGCCGCTTCGGCCCCGAAGGCCGAGGCGGCCTTTCGTGAAAGATCCTAAAATGGCATCAACGGAGACCCGACGATGAAGAAGTGGATGTAGCGCCATTGCATTCAGCATCATTGGTACCCTCTGGTTATTTGTTACATAGCCATGGTATAGATGGCCCATTTAAATAGATGGTTTACCTATTAAAAATGTTGATTTTCCATTGCTATGTTAAATAACCAGAGGGTAATACCCGGCCTGGTAAACAAACAGTTTGCGAACTGGAAAGATCCACCATTTTTCATGGGAAAATCCACTATTTCTATGGTCATGTTCAATAGCTATGTTAAATTACCAGAGGGTACCCGGCCTGGTAAACTTTTACAAAAAACTGATGGAAAAAAAAACGCCACTTTAGGTAAGACAAATCAACGAACTTTCTATGGGCCATGTTCCAGTTCGCTTTTTGGACACGTTTGCCGGAGGGTAACTCATTAAACTATCATATCTCCCAAAGCTGACATAGATCATGGTCGGTTCCTCGAATTTTTGCAACCCCCATCTCGCAATGGCTTTTTCATGCTTTTTCACTACGTCGCAATTTGCCCGCAAGAATGGCACACATTCCTCTGAAATTTCTTCGATAGTGCAAACTATGCCTGGCAAGTGGGCTCCATATTGGCAGGGTCCCGGGTTATGTCTGAAAATAGGGTAGCCCCAAATCCAATGGCTGCATAGATTTTTTTCCCAAAAAGTGAAGAATTTGGATGATTTTGGGATTGGAATCTCTAACACTTCCCTTGAAATTGGTGTGGGCGAAACGGGATAACTCACCTTCCTGGGAGTGTTGAACAATCATGTCAGGGACTCCCCACAGACTGAGTTCGACAAATGACCCTCAATTGCCATACTTTCAGACAATCCCGTGGTGTTTAAAGCCTCTGTCAAATATTGGGATGGAATTGTATATCATTGCTTATCATTGCATAGCATTGTATATCATTGTATATCACATTTATCCCCATCTGGTTGGTGGTTTCAATCATCTTGAAAAATATGAAAGTCAATGGAAAGGATGACATCCCGTATATTATGGAAAAATAACATTCATGTTCCAAACCACCAACCAGCCATTAATCTGGGTAAATTATAATAATTCACCAGCCTGAATCTTGCGGCCATTTGGGGATGATTTCCCTTATTAACCATGATTCTAGTGAGGGAGAACAGTGAGGTCGTTATAATTTACCCAGATTAATATCCGTTATCCCATTCAAATATTGGGATGGAACATGATGGAACGGATTTTTTTCCGCAGCCCAAATTTCTTCCAAGCTACCCATGCCACGCCCTTCTCGCGATCATCCTTGCTGTCAGTGACCACTCGCTCGCCGCCGTTCCCACCGGCGACCTGCCAGAAAATGAACATCATGGGAAAGCATCCAATTTTGCATGAAACATCAACAATTTTCGGTTGGCTGACCTATTGAACATGTGTTGTCTTCCTGGCAAGCCAGCTTAGATTACCTAGCAGGTAGTATCTCAAAGAAAATTCTGATTGAAATGCAGTCTGAGAAACAACTTTCGATACCAGTATGGCTCCGCAGTCTCCGCATCATCATTCAGCAAACGGACATGTTTGATCGTTTTGATTTGTTCAATGGAAAACATCCCCAACATGATCATTTTTAGAGGAGAGCATCTACATACCTTTATGAGAGATTTTCCAGCCAGCCTATTGCTTCATTTTTGTTTCCGAGCGGGCACCTAAAACTTGACGCAATCATGCTTCCTAATGTCACCTCGGAATTCATAAATCCTAATCGATGAACTAAGCGAATACACTTGCCCGGAAAGTGATCATTGCACCACAAAAAGCAATGAACAACCCAGGGGTTCTTGATCCGTGGCCAACATCACATGGGATAATAACTGGATATCCAGCAAGACATACCGAACAGATTCGAGCTTCTTCCCCTTCGGCGCTGTAAAACTTGAGCAGCTCTTTGCCTCCATAAGCCATTCGGGGTTTTTGAAACACCGCCTTGTGCACGACGGGGCTGGTGTTTGCCCTATGGCACTTAGTTTCATACATAGGATAATGCCCAGTTATACCTGGTTGGTGGTTTCAACACCCCTCTGAAATATGTCAGTTGGGATCATTATTTCCAATATATGGAAAAATAAAAATGTTCCAAACCACCAACCAGTATCAGATATATTCACTCATATCCTCATATTTTCATAGTTAAAATCCTATTTAAATTACTATAATCATCAACCCACCAGGGATAATGCCCAGTTATACTTGGGCTGGCAACTTCCAGTCCATCCCAGCGCCAGCTTCGCGAAAATCACCGACTTGCCGATGGCCGAGTTATTCCCCAAATTTCGCGCCGGCGGCGCTGCTTCTTCACCAAGTTGGCCGGAAAAACGATGTCCCAATTTTTGATTGTTCCAAAAAATCGAACATGACTAATTCATCCCAATTTACGATAAAAATCTGGATATCCAATTTTTTTAAAGATCTCCCCCCCTGATCTGGATAAAATTCTAGGCCACAGTGGGTATTCTCCCTTGATCTCGCAATTACAGTGAGGCAGTGAGGTCGCTTTCATTTGCACATATCGCTGGTCAAATATGTTAAATTTATGTTAATTCACTAACCTGAAAATAAGTGAATGGTGGATCATTTGGCGATGATTGCCCCAATCCATTGAGTATCGTTCCAGCGACCTCACAAAGTCACCATAATTCCAGATGTACCCTCTGGTTATGACTAACATAGCCATGGAAGCCATGGCCCATTGAAATAGATGGTTTACCTATTAAACATGGTGATTTTATAGATGATTTTCCCAGCTATAAACCTTCATTTATGGTTGGGATTTTCCATGGCGAACTGTTAATCATAACCGGATGGTATAATGGGTTTAAATCCCTTACAAATGAAGGTTTATAGCTGGGAAAATCATCTATAAATGGGCCATCTTTATACCATGGCTATGTTAAATAACCAGATATATTATATATTGGTCATGTTAGACTTGGGATCCGTTGGGACATTCAACTGATGGATCGAAATCCTAAAGATTTTTCTTGCTTACCCGGCCTGGTAAACGTTAACAAAAAACGATGGAACATCATCATTTTTAATGGGAAAATCCACCATAAATGGTCATTTTCAATAACTTTTTGTATGTTTACCAGAGGGTAAATATTTAAACTTTAAATATTTTTGAGAGTCGTTTGATTGTCAACTGTCCATAATTGATCCAAAATCCATCAAAATCCCGTATCATGGACAGCTAAAACAAAGGCTCATTCAACCTTTTTTTCCACCCCCAAAAAGATAGAAGCGTGTTTCCAGGACGGCTTGTCGATGATGTTTCCACATATTTTCCAGAATTCCAACGTTTCTATAAACGTAAAAACTTATAACTTATAACACCCCCATTCATTCCATCCCCCTGATATTAAACACCTTCCATGGTCCCAAATAAGTGGTTTCAACCACTACATCCACCGTGGCTTCTGGGGGTGTTTAATTACGGAGGATGGGAATGGCGGTGGGGTTTCCCTCTGACCATGGATGAAATCTACACCCCCTCCAGCCCCCTCCTTGGGATTCTCGTCGAAAGGTTGCGCCATGGCAACGAATGGCCAAGATGGTTTATAGCACCCATATGCGGTGATTTTGGGGATGTTGTTTTTTGGGTTTACCACATTAACAAACTTGGAAAATCCAAGGTGATGCAGGAAAATCATCTATAAGAATGTCATTTTCTCAATGACATTTTGCAAGCTGGAAACCAAAATGGAAGCCAAAAAAACTTGAGTTGGAAGATTCTTTCCAATTGGAAACAAACAGTGCATTTCTTGGGTTCCATGTTGAAGTTCAACAATGTAAGTAGCTCCCAAACTCTCATGTTTTATTTCGATATGATCTACATATGCATATTCATGCAGGGGAGTCTGTCCGTATATCTGCTTGGTAGCGGAAGGTATCGCCACCCATGGTTTTTTGCTTCAACACATGGCTTGTGTCACAATCCCAATATTCAAGCAGGTGGTTTGATCATAATTTGAGGCTCACGCTGGCCCAAACCTTAAGCTGAACAGCCGAAATTCGAAAAATTCGCGCGGTCTTGCCACAAGAAATTCCCGTATGGGAATGGGTTGATTTTTTTGGTAACCCTGAAAAGGTGGATGGTTGATTTCTAATATCTCTTTTTTGAAGTTCATATACTATAGATAGTTGTAGCTGCAGTTATATTAGATATTAGGGCATTTTCATGAGGGTAACTGACTGCCGGGTCATAAAAAGGCTGGTCATTATTCGAATTAAGTGGCCAAACAATTCTACCAATGGGCCTTCAATTTGGTGACCTCGAATTTGGTGGCCAAAAAGTGGATGTGTCTGACAATGGGGACCCCAATCGAAGATCCCCATCAAATTTGATGCTTTTTAGCTGGGAAAATCAGCCAACAATTGGAGTTCAATCCAGTAACTCATCTACAAATGGTACTAGTTACTGGGGTGGACTTAAGATAGTCTTATAGTCCCTGAACATGGCCATTTCAATAAAACACATGATGATAAACCGTCAAAATTTGGGGCTAGCTATTTTCGGACAAACCCAAATGACCAAGTGCGTAACCTTGTGGTGTTGGTACCCCATTCTGGGTAACGCGGTAGCAATTGGGACTGTTTGCTGATCATCATCAGGGGATCAGCCGCGAAAAAAATGCCAGTCTTTCTCGGTTGAATCCTGCTGATTTTGATCCTACCGATCACTTGTGTTTCTCAGTCACAGGGCCCCCCAAACATGGGTCCATAATGTGTCTGAAAACAGAGCACTCCTAAAACCCAATAGTTTTCTATCCCATTGAGAGACGGTCAAAAAAAAATCGGGGTAAGTCCAGCATGTTTGGACAAACACGCTTGCTTAGCGAAATTGTGAAGATGTCACATCCAAAATTCCAAAATCAATGGTAGCAAAAACACAAGAAAATCACCAAGCAACCAAAATCAAGGTGTCTCACAGCAATTGGGAGGATCATCCCACTGAGTAGACTAACTAACTTGGCCGAAAGGATTCATCTAATTCAATGGTGCAAAGCTGCACCAATTACTGAATAGTTCCCTGCAGGATGGGGCCCGCAAGTTATGTTTGCTGGTTGAAAAAAGCCCCATGAATACCATAGTTATCTAGTTCGTTATATCTGCCATAAACCATAGAATTCAGCCACTTATAAACCAACTGAACGCGGGCGGTGAACTGAGACCTTTTGCCAACCACCCTGCACCCTCAAACGTGGCAATCGAACATCCCCATCAAGAATGATGCTTTTGAGCTGGGAAAATCACCCAATAATTATAGAGTTAAATTCAGTGAATCATCTACAAATGGTACTAGTAACTCTGAGAATCACCATTTTTCATAGGTCAATCAATGTTAATCATCTATAAATGACGGAGATTCTCCATTGCCATTCCCGAAATGGCTACGGGTCGACGCGGCTAATGCGCTCGTGTTTTTGGTCAACCGAAGGTGGCCAAAAGCTCGTCGTCAGCTTCGGCCTCTCTGGGCCTGACGGGCAATGGCAACAACAGGGGAGGCGATTTAGCCACGAAAACAAAGGGAAACAAATACAGGTGGTTTAAATGTGAATATTATTTGTAATTGTGTCACATTTGTTCATATTCAATCAAGAAAAAATGAACTAACAACTACATACAAAAAAAACTTGATTTAACAAAAACATGAATATGATTTCACTGCCAAATCTTCATGTTTCTTGGTAAAATACAAAACCAGGAAAATCATAGCGATTCAACCAAGAAACGTGAAGATTTTTCCGCAGTATATTTCAACATGGTGATACAACGGGACTCCACCAACAGACATTGTTTTAACCTATATCCCATTGGGTAACCTATATCCAATCTCATGGGGCTTATCCAGATGGTATTACCAGTCTACTTTGGGGTTATCCAATCGTATCTGTTTTTTTTTTTTTTTCGGTTTTGTACATTGGCCCGGGGCCATCTGGTTGTTGCTATCGGCGTCAACTCTGCGCAGAAATTGTGTTGAAAATTGGCGGAATCCCATGATCAGATCGATTGCTCAGGAGGAGTCCAAAAACCACTTGGAACATTTGAACATTGGGAATGATCCCCATTACAAGCAGATATATAATGTGGTAAACCAATAATAAACCATCCCCAAGTCACCATTTTTTATGGGTGCTATGTTCATTGCCAATCAGCCAGATACCCTGCAAAAAATGAGAAATTCTTTGCTGGTGAACGTAGATATTCCCATGAATACCAAAAGACTAAAGGATTAAAGTATCCATGTAAGATTGACCCAGTGAACCTGACACTACTTCCAACATCTTCCAACCTCTCAATATTGTCAACACCAACATGTTGAGTGAGCAAAGCTCACTAATTGTGGCTGCAAATCACCGGTGCTTCCTGAACAAAGCCAACCCGTCAACCGTTGTCATCAATGCATATCAATGCCTCATTGTTCGGAGTTGCAGGAGACTGATCACAATGCGGGAATATGACCGATGCAATGATAAAGGATCAAAGGCTCTTGAAGCACAAATGATCTTCTGTACCCATACCGTCCCCTCAGGTCTTGTTGTTGAACACTCTCCTGATCTAACCCCGTATCTTCCACTTTCTTGGCACCCCCGTGCATTTTGTTGGTTAAATAGTTAAATCCCAAAAATTTCGGAGTTTCGAGACTCAAAACTCAATTTTCATGGAACCAGATGCGTCAAACAAAGATGTTGGCTTTGATCCTCTCCCATGCCCCCGACGTCGAATCGCAGCGCCTTGGCACGGAGCTGCTGTAGCCACTGCTTCGTGCGCTGAAGGCGCTGGCACCTGGATAAGTTTTGGGAAGGTTTGATGATCCATTCATTGCCAATCTTAGATACCCTGCAAAAAAATAAATTCTTTGCTGGTGAACGTAGATATTCCCATTAATAGCAAAAGACTAAAGGATTAAAGTATCCATGTAAGATTGACCTAGCATTATGAATGATGTTAATCTTAATGCAGCAACATGTAATGATAACTGTTAATGTTAATGTTAAATAACTGTTGGTACTGATCATTAGTATGAAATGTCAGTACTTGCCAGTGGGACAGAGTTTTCGAGTAATATGATTATGATAATATCATAATGTATGTTGGTAATAACCAGTATTATTGTTGTTGATGATGTTAATGTTAATGTTGATACAGTAACAATAGTAATGAAGTAATATGGTTGTAAAACAATTCTTCGTATTGGTACTTTGACTGGCATTATTTTGTGACTGTATATCACGGTGGTTAATCATCTTTGTAGCATTAGTCTTGTGATGTTTTGTGATATTAACGTTAATTACATTAGCATTTATGTTAATCACACATTTAGCTCTTGGTGATGATAGTTTGTAATAATAGTCATAGCACAGAAATAATGATAGCCAGGCATAATAGTATATAATCTGGGTAAATTATAATATTTCACTAACCTGAATTAAGGCCATTTGGGGATGATTTCCCTTATGAACCATGATTCCCCAGTGAGGTCGTAGTGAGGTCGTTATAATTTACCCAGATATAATAACTAGTCACAATGTTGTTGACTAGTGGTTAATGATAGTTGAGACTGGTAATTTCATAGTTGATCATTGTTAATGGTGGTACAATATGTGGCCCCATTAGCTAAGTTGGTTTGCAACTTACGTAAATAGGGTTAATGACAAATATATAGTTAATACAATGTACAAACCAATAAGGCTGATGATAGCCAGTAATAATAGTAACATAATTTAATGCCGCATAGATCGGCTATAATGTTATATATATATATTTATCGATTATTTGATTAGTGGTAAACCAACACGCAGTAATGCCTTGCACCCAATCCCAGTTCAATCATTTGTTCTACAACCCATTCTTGATGAATGTGGAAATGGCTTGTCATTGGCTTTGCCATGGGAATTCATCAGATAATGTATCATAAATCATAGGTTCAACCAACAAAACGTGGATTCAATTAGAACTAATTAGGATTTAACTGACAAGTGAGCATATGAACTTCAGAACGATTCCTACATCCCTGAGCGGATGTGCTCATCTTTCCCCAAAGTTCTGGCTGAGGAAGCAAGATGATTTGGATGCCTAGTCTATTGTCTGGAAGCGCAGCCGTGCAACGATAAAAATTGCGAATCTTAGATACCCTGCAAACAACTAAAGTCTTGACCTTGAGCTGGTCAATGTGTGCATGTATATATATATATAGTTGTATATACACATATCGCCTTCTGAGCAGAAATAGCAAAGACTAAAGTACTAAACTATCCATCCAAAATGCAGGTGGAGGTCTCTAATCAATCTGCATTACTTTTCAACCTTCGACTCAAGTACCTGGCAAAATCCCTCAAATCATGGTTGGTTTTGATGGAGATTCCCAGTGGATTTTGATAATCCAAAATATATTAGGGTATCATAACCCGTAACCCTCGAAATAACCAGTAACCGACTGGCGTTGTTGGTTTGATCACTGCAAGGAGTTTCAACTCCTTTTTTGGCGAACAAATCGATGACTCATCCTCTGGTACAAACTTGGAACTTATCTACCCTCTGGTAAACTAACATAGTTATGGAAAATTGCCATAGAAATCGTGGATTTACCCATTGATAGCATGGTGGTTTTCCCATCAGTTTTTGTTAACGTTTACCAGGCCGGGTATGGCTTTTTGGGTGGAACGTTGGGATCCCTGGGGATTCCCCCATTTGCAACTGATCACTGCCATTTGCTGTACAAAAAGGGGGGTTGTAAGCCACAAAAAATCTCCAATCAAAGGTGGCTTGCTGGCAAATCCCACTAGCCATGGAGGTTTGCTCAGCTGGGGAAACCATCAGTGGAGGACTTTCCGTTGCGTTTGATTACTGGATGGTCCTGGATGGTATCAATCTCCCCATATTTTGGATGGTTAAAATCGGTTAAAATCCTCATAGTGGATAGCGAAATCCCCATTATCCATTGAACAACTGATGACCTGAGCGGGTTGGTGGTTTCAACCCCTCTGAAAAATATGAGTCAGTTGGGAATATTATTCCCAATATATGGAAAAAACAATGTTCCAAACCACCAACCAGACCAAGTGAACCACTAGGACTTTTGCTCCTGTCGTGTCCTCGCTGCCGCACGCCTCCGGGACTGTCAACGTCGCCAACTTCATGGTCCTGTCAGGTCTGACAAAAATCCTTGGGAAATGGAGGATATGGAAGTCTGGGCTGTTCCCATCTGGGAGAATTCCTATGGTAGACATTTTTGATGCCCTCTGGTAAACGTTTACATAACTGATGGGAAAATCACCATGCTATGAATGGGTAAATCCACTATTTCAATAGCCTTTTTCAATAGCTTTTTGTATGTTTACCAGGCCGGGTATTCTCCCAGAATATTCCCACAGATTCTGTCATTGCTGGCGCTTCCATGGGACCAAGAGTTCTAGCTGGCGATTTTTAGTAAACTCATCCGTCCATTCCTGGGGTTCAATAGTTCTTGACCTGTAACTCTGGGATTTCGGAACCTCCTCTGCCAATCAAACATGGCTGGAAAGCAACCTGTTCTTGCGGGATCTTGAAAACAAATTCAACCAAATCAACCTTTGGAAAAACCCGCAGCAAACATACTAGCTCTACAATTTTCTCAACATTTACAATGGATTCCCTGGTGGATTCCCAAAAATCAGGAACACCGAACACCATTGGCGCTTTCGTTTTTTCAGTCGAGACAGGTGGACCAGTTGGGCGCCGGCCGCTCCACATTGGGTTCCTTGGTGAAGAGATGAGTCGACTGTCGTGTTTTCTTTTTGGCCCCCAACAAGATGAAAGTCAATCCATAAGGAAATATGATTATTTTTTATTGGTTGTACATATTTTGACTTTCATCTTTACAAGATTGGATATTGGTTCAATATGGAAATATAAGCAATCAATAAGGTATTGAACAAGCCAAACTTGGGATGTATTGACATTAAATTATATTACCGCGTGTCTGAACATGGAATTTAAACATCCAAAAATAGATAATTCAATGGGCATCTTCTCTTTGTTAGAATGGAAAATGACACATACCCTCCAGTAATCAAACGTGGCTTGCCTTTAGCAACCGAGCGAGACTGGAAGTGTACCACTGTCAGTAGCCAGTTCGGCGATGAAGTCAACCCTGCTGATTCTGTTCTGGGGGGGTTCGGCCATCAAAAAGTTGGAAAATTCGGATTTCACAGACCGAACATTTAGACAATTGAGACTTGAGCTATGAAAAATACAACTGTCTGGGTACTCACCAGTATGGAATTTCACCATTGTTCGGGGGTTTTACCTGGTACCCGTTACTACCTGATTTTTTTTTGGGTGTATTATCATCCTCATGAGAATCCCTATTGACCAACCAGTAATCAGTAGAATAGAATGGGATAAGGTATTTTCCGTGGCTCACTTGAGACTCTGACACAGAAAAATCATCAAATTGTCACTGGCAACAAGATCTGAATACGACCATAGATTGATATAAATGATTGTATTTGATTGGTTTCAAACACCATCCGGAAAAAAAAAACTTGGCCATGGGAAATCCCCATTTCTGATTGGAGGTTTACAGCTGGGAAAATCATCAATAAGTCTCCAGATGTTCTAATGTAAACCCAACTAAGTAGTTCGATAACAGTTACATTCGGTTGTAAACCAACTTAGCCAATCATGAATTGTGTTCTTGGTCCAATCCACATGATCCATCAATTCTTAATAATTGTTCCAGATGGCTCATTGAAATTCTTCCCAATGGCATCATTGGTCCATTTTTTTCCTGGTGGAATCGCCATGGCCATGGTCAGTGTCGGCCGTCGGCCAAGGCACAGGAAGACATTGGGCTTCCAGCAGCTCCACCACTTCCTGAATAGGCTGAATTAACTCTGGTTTATGGTAGATATAACTATAGTTTTCATGGGGATTATACTGGTTTATAAAATCTATATCTGGTTGATGGTTGAGCCACCCCTCTGAAACATATGAAAGTCAATGGGAAGGATGACATCCCATATATGAAATGGAAAATAATCCAAATGTTCCAAACCACCAACCAGAATTGGTATACCATTGACAACAGTTTGTAACAGTAATTGGTATACACTTAAATTGCTAAGTTTCTTATTTAACACAGACCGCTGGTAGACAC
Source organism: Cladocopium goreaui (assembly GCA_947184155.2). NCBI lineage: Eukaryota > Dinophyceae > Suessiales > Symbiodiniaceae > Cladocopium > Cladocopium goreaui. The sequence continues at coordinate 494,066 of CAMXCT020000003.1, forward strand.
AGTTTCCCACTCTTCATTTGGAGACCATAAAAATGCTACCGGGTATCAAGGGTAATTCGGAGCCATATGGGTTGATAGACCCTTCTGCGAACTTCGTATGGTCATGGAAAATGCTTGGCGACAAGAACGCCATTTCAACACTTCAGTTCGGTTGACCAATATTTGGACCTGTGACTTTCACTTTCTGCACATAGTTTCAAAAAAAAACCGGACACAACGCAACCATTTCTGGCTGGTTTTTGGCTGTGGCACCAGTGAATCCCCAATGTTGAAGTTTAAATGGTCATTTTTAGATGCCTTAAAAATCACCACATTTTGGGGGTATTGGATCCGAACATTTGTGGGCTTTGTGAGCTATCGTAGCTATCAACTCCCATACTTGGGCTATTTGTTGTACCAAATCATTGGTATCCCATGCCAACACATGCCAAAATTGAAGGATGACTTGAGGGGTAGCCCCAAATTTCAGTCGCCTCCCACGCAATTTCCCTTAATTTTGTTGGTCATATCGCCAGTTCTGATGGTATGTTTCTGTTGGGCTTACCCTCTGATTATTGGTCATATAGCCATGGGTTACATGCTTCGTAGAAATAGATGATTTACATTGATTTACTGCATTAAAAATGGCGATTTTCCATCGTTATGTTACTGGTTGGTGGTTTCAACCCCTCTGAAAAATGATGGAGTTCGTCAGTTGGGATGATGAAATTCCCAACTGAATGGAAAAAATAATTCAAATGTTCCAAATCACCAACCAGGTTAGTTTACCAAAGGGTATTCAATCCAACATACCATCCACCAACCAGTATCAGTTGTATTTACTAATATCTCCATATTTTCGTATAGTTAAAATCCCATTGAAATTACTATAATCATCAACCCACCAGGGGTTATAATCCAACATACCATCCATCGAAGTGGATAAAACCTCTAAGCTCGCTCCACCAAGATTCAGCAAAGCGAAGGCCCTTGAAACGCTGGGCCTTGGAGCGATGGCAGCTGGTTGCAACAGCAGAGAAAAACATGCATAGGACATATGTACCTATGTATATGTATATATATATCTTAAATGTATATGTATATGTATATGTATACCTGTATAATCATGTTATATTATGTTAATGATTGTTAATGATCGTTAATGTATATGTACAAGGAATATGGGATGGAAGATGGAATATGGAATATATGTGCATAATCAACCTATATATGTTATTGTATATGTATGTTATTTATTTGTACCTTTAGGGTTGGCCTCTCGCTACTATACAGTGCTTGGTGCACTTTCCAGAGTTTCGACCGTCGTCCAATATCTATATGTATATATGTAATATGCAGTGCATAGTCATGTATACGCACATGTAAACATACATATACAAATGAAGAAATCTAACATAATATAGCAGCCCCGAAAAAGATCGAATATTGTTTACCACTATTTTATACTATTTTAATAGGATTTTACTCTTGTTTTCCGGGTTGCTAGTCAGTTTGCACATGCTTATTTCCATTCAAACACTGTGGGTTACTGATCAAAGGATTGCTCATGAAAGCTGTTTCTGCATATCTGGAACATATCTAAAATACCTGAACATACCAGTTCCTGCTGGAACATGCAGTTTCATAAAAAATCATGCTGCTTTATTTCTACCAAGTTGTACTTGAATCGCGGAAGTGGTAATTGATCTACATCTTCAAGCACCTTGCAGCTTCAAAGTTATGGACTTTACAGTCGGACAGGCAAGGGCGCCCTTGGCTTATTGGGATTAAATCCCATCATAACAAATTAACCCCCCCAAAAATGCTGCACAATCCTTAAACAAGTATTAGCTTGAATCTTTCCTATCGACTGGCTGGTTTACGGGTCAACAAGCGGTTATAGTAGTCTCCAATAAAGTAGGTAGTACGAGCCCAAGCATAGTCTACAATGTGAGGCCCCCCAGATATAAGCTGGCCTTTAAAAAACATTGACTATAGTTACTATAGTTATACCACCTTAATCAACCCAACAGTTAACAGACTTATGTGCGTCAGCTTGGCTATTTAGGGGGCACTGAAAACGCAATCGGTACCACTTGGGCATTTCTCAGGTGTCTTGAACAGATCATTAGGAAGTGATACACATCGTATCCTTCTATCGACCTCAGTGCAGAGTCTCTGCTTCAACCAAGACATGGCCAACCTTTGATGCTAAGCGCACACCACATAAATAATTCTTAGCTGGTTATGTAAATATTCCATTTACAGCACTAAATGGAACACATTTTCACCTACTCCTACTCAACCAGTCGCTTTTAAAATCATCTGACTGGTTATCTGGTTATCTCACCACCGTGAATCCGGCGAATCCAGATTTCTTGCTCAACCGGCCAAGTAATTTCCTAGTCCAAATAAAACATCCTAAGAATTCCTAAGACTCATTGCCAATCAGCCAGATACCCTGCAAAAAATGACAAATTCTTTGCTGGTGAACGTAGATATTCCCATACCAAAAGACTAAAGGATTAAAGTATCCATGTAAGATTGACCTAAGACTTATCATGTTTTCCCTCCAACTCCAGCGGTTTTTGATGGTTTTTGGCCATCGCGCAATCGCGCAGCCCCGCCTGACGATCTACTGTTCCACCGCTAACTTTGGCCTCTGCCTGCGTCAAATCTGATTTGGGGAACCCAAACTACCCTCTGGTTATTATGTCAAAATAGCTATTGAAAATTGACCATAGAAATAGTGGATTTTCCCATTAAACGTGGTGATTTTCCCATCAGTTATGTTATCGTTTACCAGAGGGTACCGTAAAATTCTGATGTTTTTTGCTGGAAAAAAAAGAGCCGTCGACTGTTGGGCGCCGAAGGCAACACTGTGGGCTTTGTGATGGCTTCCCAGACGTGGATTTTCCTCCACATACCAACATGTAAACTAACAGTTTGCTGTTGAACATGGCCATAGAAATCGTTGATTTACCCATTAAAAATGGTGATTTCCATAGTTATGTTAGTTTACCGGCCATAGAAATCGTTGATTTGCCCATTAAAAATGGTGATTTTCCCATCAGTTATGTAAACGTTTACCAGAGGTAAATGGACAGTGTTCAAAATCCATACTGCTTTTTCATAAGAACTCCAGGATTCCCATCGTTCAGTTCATAATCCCCGAAGCAGGTGATGACAACATGAGTCCCGTTTAACAAATTTGTACCCATGAGCCATCGACAACCCAAAAAATTGTCCGCAATATCCAAATATCTTGTTGTTAAAAAAACAATTTGATGCTTGATTTCGAGTATTTCCAAACCAATTACAGTACACTTCGAAAATGTCCACTTAAAATCATCAATCATCAACCAGGGTTTCTCGTTTGAAAAAAAAACTCATGGTTTTCCACTGAAATGAGCCATCTCTAGAATTTTCATGGCAAAAAAACATCAATCAACCGTCATTTATCAGTCTGGCTGGTGGTTGAGCCACCCCTCTGAAAAATATGATAGTCAGTTGGGATGACGATTCCCAATATATGGAAAAATAATCCAAATGTTCCAAACCACCAACCAGTATCAGTTGTATTTACTACCATCTGGTTATTTAACATAGCCATGGAAAATCACCATTCTTAATAGGTAAGCCATCTATAAAGGGGCCATCTATACCATGGCTATGTAACAAATAACCAGAGGGTAATATCTCCATATTTTCATATAGTTAAAAGCCCATTTAAATTACTATAATCATCAACCCACCAGGGGTAGATAAAACGGCCACTGCTCACCCCATCCAGATCCACATGAAAAACCATGAAATCCATACTGAATCACCATTAAATCACCATTAACCCCTATGAAATCCGGTAGATCCCATTAAATCATCTTTACCCTCTGGTAAACTAAATAACTTTGGGAAATCACCAATTTTTAAACGGTAAATCAACCATTTCTATGGCAGTTTTCTATAGCAGACTGTTGTTGTTTACCAGGGGGTAGGTCACCATAAACTGACCAATGTGGGTGAAACAATGCCATAAACCACCCATTTGGGAATGGTTGATACCACCTATTTCTGGTGATTTGGGGGATGGTTTATGGCATTGTTTTAATCCCATTCCCATTCAATCACCATTCAATCACCATGAAAAATCCTCACCACGCTCTGGTAAATCACCATTCAATCCCTGGTTTTTCTACCATGAAAAACACCATGAAGTTATCCATCCAATGCCATCCTTCCATTAAATCCCAGTAAATCCCATTAAATCCTCCATTGAATGTCTGGTAAATCACCATCAAATCCCTGGTAAATCACCATTTCATGGCAAAAAACACCCATGGTTTTGAAGGCACCCTTTGCGCCTGTAAGATCACGCGCAAGGGCGTCATGCCCATCAAATCCCGGCGCCTGGGATTGGCCTTTCAAGCTAGGTGTGGGATGCAAAAATCAGTGAGGATTAAATCATTATATATCATGATATATCATTATAATATGTATGTATATATCTATCATATAGCATCATATATCATCATATATCATCATATATCATCATATATAATCATATATAATCATATATCATCATATATCATCATATATCATCATATATCATCATATATCATCATATATCATCATATATCATCATATATCATCATATATCATCATATATCATACATCTACATCATCATCATCATCATCATCATCGTCGTCGTCGTCATCGTCGTCATCATAATCGTACATATATATATATATATGATCATATTATACAAATATATTATATGATTTAAGGTAATATAAACAATATACTATTATATATAACATAATATAACATTTGTCAATAATTACGAATATGTATTACATGGATATGCAGAACATTATTACATTATTACATAATATTCATGAATCCGTCAGAATTGTCCATTTTGATCCATTGTGCTTTTGAATCATGGAGCCCAAAAAACAAACCAGTTGTGAATCGAGATGCCATCGCCACATCGACTTTCATGATCGCCACCCACTCACCCGATGTGTTGCTTGCCTCCTTCTGTAGAAGGTATTTCACAAGCTCAGGATGGCCCCAGGTGGCAGCCACATAAAGTGGGGTGATTCCCTTCTCATCTTCAAATTCCTCAGCGAGGTTTGGCTTCAGGCAGCCAGTTGGAAAAACTTCCGGAGACCCAGTGATGGAAGCCCGACACAGTTGAAACTGAAAATCATCCAGTGATGGTGATGGTCAAAGAATCCAATAGGCTTGGAGGGCCGGCGGACGAATTTTGAGCCTGATACTTAGGTCATGCACCCTTCAAAACTGACATAGAACCCACAAATCATGGCAATTTCAAATCGGAGACTGATCTTTGGACCTTGGAACTATTAAATTGGTTCCACCCGCAATTTGCGAAGTCATAGCTGATTCAAGGGTCTCCTATGGCAACAGTTTCAGACATGGCTACTCTGACGTCCAAGTTCCTTTGCCGTTGATGCAATGTAATCAATGGCATGGCCCTGTCAAACAGATCCATCCTCGCCGCAAGCGCTTGGTTTGACCAAACCTCAGATGGAATAGGTTTGACTTCACGGTTTCCCATGTACTTGTACACGTTCCCACCAAGTTTTGTTCAAATTTGTTCGACGTAAAGTGCCTGAAAGTGCCCTTGGAGGAGAGCTCGCCTCGCTGAACGAAGACAGGGCTCTAATCGACCCTGAAGCACCAATGATCTCCGTTGCGTACGACAGAACACGGCCCAAGGTGATCATATCGCTGGAATTTTTCAAATGCAACCAGGAAGGAGATGGTTTCCGAAATAGGATCAGGGCGCAAGCGCCGGTCTCAAGTTCCTTTGCGACTCGTTCCATCGCTTGTTCTCGTCATGCTGAGTTGCTGAAATCCCCTTGAGGTGCCCAGTTCGTATCCCTTCCGTGGCCCTGGCCTGGAAGGCATGGGAAAATGATCTCTGTCGATGGTGGATTTTCTGAAAATCGCCACCTTTGATTGGATGGCAAGTGATTAATACATCGATATTTAGAACTAAACTTCGTCATACATGGGCCACACATGAAAAAAATGGAGCACTTGGGGTTGTCAGAAAAAGTACACGCCTAAAGTTCACTGGTTCATCCCATTTCCATGAAATGAACCTTCTATAAAGCAGTGCAATCTCACCATTCGCCAACCACGCACAAACATGATGAACCATGAAAAACGCCCGATCCCGTCCCCTGATATTGGTTGGTTGCTTGGCATCTGATGAAATGGGTCATGCCACCATGCCCGTTGAAGCCTACATGGCCAATCTTGGATACCCTGCAAAAATATGCGGTTTTCTTTTTATCCCGACTAACAGTACACGATTGAGTTGGTCTTTTGGTTCATCCCCCATTCTTGTAGCTTAAAATCGTTGAAGTCTTTGATTTTTTGTTGATGAACAATCAACCTATCCATGATTTAAGTCTTTATATCCCCATGATATCCTCTTTATATCCCATAAAATCAGCATTCGGAGGTTTCCATGAATGGTGGATCCCCAAAACCATGGCCTTCAATATCTTTCAATACTAAACTAGTCTAATTCTAGATGATTTGAGGGTATACACCGCATTTTAGGAAACCTACATTTTTCTTCATTCACATTGCTGTTTCTCACCCCGGGCCTTCAAAAAAAAAACGGGCCCAACGGCCGTGACATCGCCATCGCCAGGCGGCGAAATCCACGCAGGGATCCGGGATTGAAGACATGATCCTCAGCCAAAATTATGGGGATTTCATCATAGCACAAGAATTTTATACCCTCTGGCTATTTAACATAGCCATGGAAAATCTCCATTTTTAAGAACGGCAAACCCAGGTAAACCATCTATTTCTATGGGCCATGGCTTCCATGGCTATGTTAAATAACCAGAGGGTAGATTATTAGATCCCATAATTAGATTTCTATTATGGGGATATCATATATCTAATAACATATGTGATATAATCATCTATTAGATATATGAATATTAGATATATGGATATCTATGTGTCTAATAATAGCACAATGATATAACAATGGATAGGCTATTAGAAATGGGGTTATCATAGAATTGGATTTAATATAACAATGGGCTTATCAGACAACAATTTTATAATTATGGGGATTATATCCTAATATATTATCTAATAACAATGGATATTAGATATAACAATGGGAAAACAGTGATACCCCCATTCTATGGATAGGCATATTTTTAATGTAGGATAATTGGAAAATGTACAGGATGGGGAAACATAGATTAATATAGATTCAGTGGGGATATGATAAACATGTATATTCATGATATTAACATAGATTAAGACAAAGGGAAGTGTATATTGATGATATATAGACGATATATCAATGATTAATGATATATTAATGATATACTAAGGAGATAATAGAATATTAAACCTTATTACTAATAGGATTTTATTGTATAACCGGATATTCATGATAGTCATGTTGAATGTGGGGGGCATAACTCATGTAGGATGGGAATTTAAAATGTATATCAGTGATATAAGACAAGAGGGATATAGCATACAGTCAACCAACAGAATGTAGGATATAATAAGAATGTCTAATCACAGGGGATAAACCAAACTATAAGAATTAAATATGATTAAATCATCTAGGGCCAGGGATATTTTTATTTTCATGCATAATATGGATAGCAAAAATAGAAAACACACATTCACCACATTCAATGGATTCATTGGCAACATCTCCAGAAAACCGGTAGTTTCTATGATGAAAGAGTTTCTGGTTTTGACTATCTCATCATCCACGTCAAGCACAAATGAGTGGTTTAACCAATATTCTATAGGGATATTGGTGTATAAGTTATAGGATGTTATAGGATATCATATCGCATATGAGTTGTCTAAAAAATACGACTACCCAAAATGGCTGTTTTACAGGCGAAAATGGTGAGAAAACATGGGAGTTGGTTTTTCACAAACAAACCCATTCTGAGGCATGAATCGACACATGATCTCCGTGTAAATTGCACATCTCGTGAAACAACGAGGTGCATTTGATAGGTGTTTAAACGTGGCCAATGTTAGATATGTACTTTCCATTTTGAATATGTTTAAAATATGGCACATGGTATAATGTTTACTTATAATAGCACAAACAAAGTATAAAATCGCACCCATCCCAGGCTTCCCACGTTGATAGGTGTTTCAAATGCTTTGGTTCGTCAAACTGAACTGAACGAAAACAAACACATGTCCCCCATGGCATTCTCTCTCTTTGATCAATCCAATGGCTGGTGAAGCTCCAACATGGTGGTTGCCGGATGTGGTTTTGCCCACAAAAAATAATGTATCCATGCGTATCCCATTCCGACCCATGGTTTAAAACATCATCCGATGAAGATTTGCCCAAGATCGAGGTAAATCCCGTCGAAACAAACAGCGACGTGTTTGATCCCAGTGTCTTTGTGACAATCTCAACGGAACCCGACCTGTCGCAGGTCATGTGTCGCAGGTCCCATGCCACCATATCAAACACCCCGGGAAACCACGGTGGATTTGGGACCATACAATGGAGCCCCACAAAGGCTGAACGAGTTGAGGGAAACTGACCTGGGGGGTAACCGGGAGAGAGTCCGTTTCGTTCTCAGCTGGAGGGTTTCAAGTTTCATGTGGATTTTGTCTGGAAACGGCGTTTTACGGATTTTTTGAATGGTTATTAAGCAATGGACTTAGGGGTATATACCCTATAGGCAGACCCAAAATGGGAGATCCGGGATATCACGGAGTATGTCTGCACTTGTTCAATCCATTTGGGGCCCATCCACTGCTAGGGATCATGGGCATACTGCAGCCAACTTCAGCCTCCATTTCCAAAACATTTGGATATCTGCACATGGGATATACCTTCAGTGTACGGCAATTTGAATAGGACACATTCTGATCAGCCATCAGCTTGAGGGATGCCACTTTTCAGCACCATTTCGGAGTCTGCTCACCCGCAGCCTTGCCTACATCCTTCCAGTAGCAAGTGTTGGTACATGGAACGATTGTCCTGCGAGGCATATTGAGGCACGCATGAACACAGTCTGGACGTAGCGGAGCACCCTGGAGATCGTCATTTTCCACAGTAAAAATGGGCTACTGGGGATATTGAGGCGTAGAGGCGTGCCCTATTTCCGGAACATCTTTTCGTACGGGCGAAGCCATTTTTGTACCCAAATCCAACCGCTTCCAGAAGCAAATTCTGGGGGCTATTCCCTGGACATCCTTGGACCTTGCAACATCTTGTTTCTGAGAAGAATTTTCATGGCCAATCTTAGAGATCCGGCCAAAAAATGGATTAGTACAGATATCCCCGGTTGCAGCAAAAGATTAAAGACATTAATGTGGGTAAAACAATAATAAACTATCCCCCAAGTCATCATCATTTTTATAGATGGTATGGTTACCATCCCCAAATGGTGGTTTATTATTGTTTTACCCACATTAAAGACTAAACTATCCAAAGTCACCCCAGTTTTAAAGAAAACTTCTCCATCCATGCCCATGAAGCCTTGCAAAGTCTGACTTTGCCGCCCCAAAGCTCAAGGAGATTTTGAAGGAGATTTTGCAGGCAGTTCAACGTAGTTTTTAGGGGATGCTAAGCGCCTCTAAGGTGGAAACAAACTTGAGCATCCTTGGAATAAACATGGTCCAATTGCAACAAGGCAATTCTAGGAGCGATGGATTGCTTGCGAGTCAAGCCACATAATATGAAACCAACACGTTTTAGAGAAAGTTTAAAAAATCAGCTATCGGAAGACCACTCGGCCAAGTGCTTTGCGGACTAGGCCAAATTCCATCCACCTCTTCCTGAGAGCACTGGAGGAACATGTTGTTAGTAATCAGTTGCCATTTTGGGGTTAAGATCATAGTCATGAACCACCAGAGCAAAAATGTGGGCATTTGGTAGGCCGGTTACGATATTTCGAAAAGAAGAAACAGGAGCATGGAAAATAGATCAATTTCGTCAATTCTCCTCTTAAAACATAACTTTTATTTTTTGAATAGCCCTCTTAAACATAACCTGGTTGGTGGTTTCAACCCCTCTGAAAAAAACATTAGTCAGTTGATGTCAGTTGGGATTATTCTTCCCAATATATGGAAAATAATACATTCATGTTCCAAACCACCAAGCAGATAACTTTGATTTTTTGAATATCCCTCTTAAACATAACTGTTAACATGTCATTGCCAATCTTAGATACCCTTCAAAAAATTAAATTCTTTGCTGGTTAGTAGATATTCCCATTAATACCAAAAGACTAAAGGATTAAAGTATCCATGTAAGATTGACCCAGTATAACCTCCCCAAATATCACCAACCATACACAAAATCATCATTTATCAGGTATATTCTCATTTTTTAATGGTTAAAACCATAGTTCATTGCGAAAAAAAACAGCTCCCGTCCCGGGGTTCCGAAAGTGCTCAGCAGTTAACCCTGGGTCTCCTTTAGAGATGCACAACTGCTCTTCCACAAGAGCTCAAAGAGCTCCAAATGACCTGCGGAAACCCTTTGGGAACGGGCAAAATATAGGATTTAGATAAATTTAATGTAGGATAGTTGGGGAAACATATATTGAGACATGGGGAAATGTATATTGATGATATATTGACGATATATCAAAGATTAATGATATATTAATGATGGTGCCCCCCCAGTTATAAGTTGAGTTACAATAACCTTTAGCTATACAGTAGTTATATTGGCCCATCAACCCTAGTTATTGGACTTATAAATCAACTTAGCCAACTGTGGGGCCCTATCCTGTAGGATTTAGATGGATTTAGTCCCAAGAATGGTGCATGACATCAATCATTTATGGGAAACTGATAGACATATACACGGATATAATGTGATATTTGGGTCTATCTGAAAATGCAAAAAATCTAAGATACGGAACATGCTGATGAATCATGGGATACTAGCTTACTTTTTAAACATGTCGCAGGGCAATCATATTTAACAATCCTCCAAACTTGGCGAAAAACATTTGTAGATTAGCCACGGAAAACTAAGGTTGGTTTCTGCCGACCAAAGCAAGGTTCACTTAGAATATATATATATATATCATATATATATATATAATATGGCTGTTTCATGAAGCAACACTGGTGCTGTATTGGATGTATCCAGATTTAATTATTTCTGGCTATTGTGGGATCTATACAGACTTCTTGTCCACTTAAATATCACTTCTGTTGGCTGCATTTGGAAATTTCCTCTAGAATTACGGTTGCTAAATAGGGATTCCCACTTTTTGGATTCCGATAATTTCTGATATATGAAACTGAAGCGATCATCGACCAACTTGGGTCTTGGAGACTGTGCAAATCGGCTGAAACGTTGGAGACCTGGAAATATGCTTCTATCCGAATTGGGGGTTACAAAAAAGTGTATTTGCTTACAGTTCTTTTGTGCAACCCATAACAACCAACAAATCATACCCCAGCCTGTGCCAGCTGCCAACGACAGGCTCTGAGCTGACACCTGGCGACTGCATCAATCATCTACCCTCCAGCTGGCTGGGAAATCCTATAAATAGAGGCTTATTGTTGCTGGTTGGTGGTTTTAACCATCTTGAAAAATATGAAAGTCAATGGGAAGGACTATCCCATATATTATGGAAAATAAAACATGTTTGAAACCACCAACCAGGTTGGGAAGACCATCTCTACCATGGTGGATTTTCCATTGCGATGGATTGCCGGAGGGTTTTGTATCGTGTTTTCAAACATCTATTGTGATCTCTTTCAGAAACATCTGGAGTTGCAAATCAACTCACATTGTCATGAACCTTGAAAAAACAGCAACACCCATATATACTGGTTGGTGGTTGAGCCACCCCTCTGAAAAATATGAAAGTCAGTTGGGATTATTCTTCCCAATCTATGGAAAAATAAAACATGTTCCAACCACCGACCAGTATACATATTGATAGTTGTAGCCTTATTTGTTGGTTAAAACGCTAGTTTGGTTAACATCTGTAAAATCACGAGTGTATCCATGAGTGTCAACAACAATCCCATGATATTCACAAGATATTCCCATGGAAAACCCCGTGCTTCATCACATTTTTTGCTTGGTGAAAAACCCTCCGTAGATGATGTTCCCATTTAAGAACAACACATTTCTGGTGGATTTTCTTAATTGCCATGTTTGACTACGGAAGAGTTTTTTTCTGTTGTTAGAATGTTCCCCAACCTTAAAATCGCCATCTGCAGCCAATGTTGTTGGTTATATCGAAAATATTCGCACTATATCTGGTTGGTGGTTTCAACCCCTCTGAAAAATATTAATCAGTTGGGATGATTATTCCCAATATATGGAAAAATGCTCCAACCCACCAACCAGAACCACATGTGATTCTTGAATATACCTCCAACTGTTATGTTTAATCCCATGGTATTCACAATATATCTCCAATTCACCAACCATATCTCCAATTAAAGATATATCTAAAATAGTACACTATTGTTAGTTATATCCCAGTATATCTATATATATATAGATTATGTTCACTAAATCCCATGAAAACACAATTGCGTTAATTAGATCTCCTTTAATATTTCATCAACCAATGTTATACATCTGGGTAAATTATAATATTTCACCGACCTGAATAGTTCCGCCATAAAAGGGGATGATTCCCCTATAAAAACCATGATTCCAGTGAGGGAGAACAGTGAGATCGTGATGAAATTTACCCAGATACATGATATCTTCGTTGATTCACCAACCAAACTTCAAGGGTTTTCACCGCATGTGACCGCGCACCTCAGCCCCCAGGCGCAACGCGAAGCGCGCCAGGCTCAAACGTCGCTGCTGCGCGGCACAGTGCAGGAGGTGTTCTAAGCCACTGGAGACGTCCTGCAGGGACGTTTGAAGCAACAAGCATACATAACCATAGGGATTGATCATGGGATAATATGGCATATAAATATATAATATATAATATATATACAATAATATATATAATATAATATAACATAATATAATATAATATAATATAATATAGCATAATATAACATAATATAACATAATATAACATAACATAATATAATATAATATAATATGATATAATATAATATAATATAATATATTATAATAATATATATATATATAATGGGATATAAGATGATATAACTAATGGATATAATTGTGTACTTGGAGGATCATCCCACGGATCGCAAGTGGTTAGTAGCTGGGCTTAGTGAAGATTAATAAATGGGGTAATCCACGAAGCGGGGACTTACTAACTAGGGTTCTTAACCACTAAGTGGGACAATCCTCCAAGTAAGCAGCATTTACCCCATAAAAAGGGCTGTTTTAGCCAGGAAAATTGGGATTTAGCATGTTTTAAGATAGGAAGTTCATCAACAAAAACTACTGGATTTATAATGGATTCCGCATTGCCATGTGTTCAATTACTGGATGGTAACGGGGATTTACAGTTGATATAGCTGATTTGCAAAACCAGGGATAATCAAGGGATTGTCAGTCAGCAGCAAAATTAGGACATTATAGATTCACCGACAAAACCGGTGGTTTTTCATGGGATATAACGATTTTCCATAACAGCAAAATTTGATTTATGTGGCAAAACAAGCAGCAACATGAGGACTGTAAGATTTATTTAATCATGCTGCTCAATCATGTGAATCATGTTCTGATGCTTACCATAACACCAGCACTTTGATTTATAACATGAGGACTGTAATGATCATTTAAAAGATTTGAACGGATAGCATCGTGAAGCGTTTGATGGGATGCAACCAACAATTGGGAAATTTTACAAACACAAATGGTGCATCCAATGGGATATAATGGGATATCAATTTTACCAATCATTTTCAGGAGTTTAGCATCCAAAATAACCACTTAAAACTTGGAACATATGGCGGGGTGAAGGAAAAAACTTCGGAATTGTGCATGATTCTTCTGGGGATTTCATACCCCATAAAATCCACCAATCCAGATCTAGATTTAACCAGTAACAACAACGATGTCATTGCCTACACGGTGGTTTTATACCAACAAAAATGAGGATTTAACCAAAATTAATGGGTCAAAAAACCAAACCTGCAAACTTTGATGCTGGACTAACCTGCAAAATTAACTGTTATAACTGGGGTGATTGCCAACTTGTTAGCTATATATTCCAACTTCAGGATGACTCAACCATATCAAACCTGATTTTTTGATGGTTAACCTCCTGTAAACATGATAAATGTTTAGAAAACAAATCATTTGTAGATTCGAATTTCCTACAAAAACCGTGGGTTTTCCACATCTACCACATCTATGTGCGACTTTAGCCTGGTACTCACCATAGAGGGATGGGATTCCTCTCCCGGGGATGATCCTCCAAGAACCCCGGAAGCTCCCAGCGCGGCCCGTCCAGCTGGCGATGCACGGCATTCAGAAACAGCGCAGGCCCTTCTTCGTATCCGAGATTGGTCCTCAGTGGATACCCTGGGAATCTCATGGGATTTTTTTGATCCGATCTTAGGTGACAAAGCCCTATTTTTAATGGGCTGTCAAAAGTTAAAAGCGGATTAATAGTCATCGAATGATCCACCATAATTGGGAGGGATTTTTTCATCTGGGGATAGAAATATCATCGAATGGGAATATAAGTTGAATACAATCGACAATATTGGGATGTTTCTTGGTTTACCAAAAAATCCATCCCTTAGAGCGAGATTGCCAGTGTGGTTGAGAATCGCCCCGTATACAATTAACCACTGGTAAATAACCAAACCAGGGTTTTGGTCCTCAGCACGGGGGAAACATCCAAATTGGGGAGCTACCCCACATTATGGAACTAATAGGGAAGATGATGATCAATCAGATCAATCATAGAATTGTGTACCGTTTTCGAGAGAAACACATGGTAAATGTCCCAACATGCTGATTCTTGAAAGGTATCGGCAAAATTGGTGTGTTTGGAATCTGCAACCATCCAATGTTGGAGAGGGCATGCAATTTCCTGAATCCAATTCCCCAGAATGATACACTGCTAAGCAAGAGTCTTTGTTATTCAAGTTGTATATAGTCAAATCGATGAACATATACAAGTACAAATATATAGAGATTTATGTATATATATATGTATATTTTCTACATGCATGTGTAAATCATGTGTATGTGAATCTGTACACGTATATGTGTGCGTAAACCTAAACATATTATAGGATAAATGTTTGTAGATATGAACATGTATGTAACGTGTAATAGTTGTACACACACGCAAATATTCGCCCAGGGGATACAATACGCAGTGCTTCTACGGGATCAGATCCTCCAACTGGAGTTTGTGCTTCGTTGCTGTCGCGCTCAGTCCGGACAGCCCGATGGGTGCAAAAGGCAATCCCGATTCTGGCCACAGCGCCTTGAGGACAACCTCCCCATATGTCCCTGAAATCCCTGGAAGCCAGATATTTTTCATATTTTTCTTTGTTTTCTTTGTCTTGCTGGCATTCGCTGGCATCCAGGATATCTTTAAATTGTTTTAGCTTAATGTTTTCAAATTACTTTTCCAAGCCACGAGGGCCTTGAACCTTGATCAAAACTCCATTCGCCTCTATCCACATTTCTAACAAAGCATCTTGATGGAGTGAAGCCAAGAACTTTGATGCGATTCACTGCTTGGTCTACGCTGCCGACTGGGGTTAGTCAACAAGTGCTCATGACGGATTCGATCGAGTTGTTTCACCATCAACTGATTGACTTTACCAGGCAAGAAACCCAACTTTTGATTGCTTCACACACACACTAAATGTGGCTAATGTACCTGCATCTTGTAGGTAAGACTCCCTCAATTTTGATGCTAATCCATTGGTCCATCCTATGTGAAATCTTCAAACAACCAACCCAATGGAGGTTTTCAATCCCCTGACTTTGAACATTGACATTGACTAGTATCATCCCTGATATGACCGAAGAAAAATCAAACAAGCAACCAGCACTGTTGTCCCAGTTGTCCCAGTAAATCCCACAACAACTCCTTCCAAATAAAAATTACATCCCTTGAGCCAGCTTTTTTCATCTGATTAAATCACCACTTTTGATTTTATTAGATGGTGATTATTATTTGGATTATTAAATCTTACGAAATCACCAGAATTGGTTGCAGTAAATCCCATCATTTTTTTGGGTCCCAACACATGGGTCCCTGGTCAAGTGATCCAAGTGGCAAATCCACCAGGACTTTCAGGGTATTTTCTGTGGCCTGAAACCTGAGCGATTTTCGGATCCCTCGGATCGTGGTGTGGTTAATTTTTCTCGCCTACGTATAGCCTTACTGGTGCTTAACCATACTTAACCATAGGGATTGATCATGGGATAATATGGCATATATATAATGGGATACAAGATGATCTGGTTGCTGGTTTTTCGCCCACACCTCTGAAAAATGATGGAGTGAAAGTCAGTTGGGATGATGACATTCCCAATATGATGGGAAAAATAATCAAAATGTTCCAAACCACCAACCAGCTATAGTTAGTAAGCTCTCATTCAGTGGTTTATCCCGTTTATCTCATTTATAACTCAGTGAACCAACCATGATTACTAACCAGCTAGCATCAGTGGGAATGATCTCTCAGGCGGGATCCACAAGGCTGAAACGATATCCAATTATCAACCGGGGGATGTGATTTTTATCATGCCCAGTAGGGGTATAACTATACCCCCACAAAGTGGGGATGGTTATTTTTGGGTATAGTTATACCCCTACTTTGTGGTTGTATCCCGGATCATTGATAACTATATAGTGGTTTCATTATAAAATAAACTTTGTGGTTGTATAACTATACCACAAATCATACTATTCTTCCGGAGTGATTGTATCATGGGAAAATCCCATTGGCGGTTGAGCCATTCATTGATTAATCCAGGTGATTGTTAGGGCCTAGGGTCTCCTGGGAATGAACCATGATGGTTGATCAAAATGATTCACCAACCTGACATAAAAATGCGACGGTAAAAAAAAGGTGACGTTGTTATCATTCACCCGTATGTGTTGGTTTCATCCATTTTGAGGTGTTTCAGACTGGCCAACACAAACGGATGATTCGACACTTCCCAAGTTTTTCTTCACCAGCAGCCAATCATTGGCTGGTTGGTAGCTTAAAATAGCTTACCCTCTGGTAAATTAACATAGACCCTAAAAATAACCAATGTTTAGTGGAAACTAATCTTCCAACCCCGATCTACCAGGGTCTATGTTAATTTACTGGAGGGTAAATTTCATTTCCCCTGGTATAGCCGGTATAGCTTGCAGGGCCGCAGACTCCACATATGGGCCGCAGATTTGGCAAGCCGCGGAAAAACATTTGGGGCACCCAATTTTGGGCCATGGGGCCATGGGGCCATCAAATCTCGCTGGCGAATAGCGAGCCACTACAGGATGGGGCCCCCAGTCGAGCGAGCTCGCGTGAACCGTTGCCGAACAGAAAAGTGGCTGAATGATTTCTCTGGTTTATGGTAGATATAACGAACTAGTTTTCATGGGATTTTTTTGATGGTTTATAAACCAACGTTCACATCACTGGTTTTCCCCATCCTTTTTTGTGCTCCCCATTGAATCTCAATGTATCAAAGCATCGCAAAAAACGATCCCATGAAATCGTCCCTTAAATGTGTAGGTTTCGTACCTTACCATACGGGGGATGTTCAATATTCTAGGGAGGGGACTAAGCCATGCAACCCATGTGAGCCATTAACAATACCATTGTTGATTGCTTATTAAAGGGGATTGTACTACCTGGTTTAATGGGGATTATTACTACCCATAACGGGAATTCGGAATACGCACTAGCCAACCCGTATAATGGGATGGGAAAAAGGTATTTTTACAAAAGCATGAGCAAGTACAAACTATCAAGAACATTCTAGAACACCTAACTTATGTGTTTCACACTGTGGCCCCTAGTGCGTTACACTCTCTATTTTTAATGGTTCATCGTAATTTTTATACTTCTGGCCACGGCAGCTATGGGAGACCCTAGACCTGGGACACCTGCGGACCTGGTGGGGACTCGAAGCTTTCCAGCCGACGAATGGGGAATTTAAATAGCATTAGCTGGGGAAATAATGGGGATATCATGGGGATATCAGCATATGTGGATTTGACTAACGACGATGGGAATATCTTCGGAATAAACAACATATTATTTTGGGGTTGGTTGTCTCAAAA
>CAMXCT020000003.1:517281-657281 GCA_947184155.2 Cladocopium goreaui
AGCATATTTCAATCCCCCATGCCAACATGGAGGTTTCCTAAAATAGGAGTACATCCAGATCATTCATTTATACATGGGATTTCCCATAAAATAAACCATCCAGTTCTTGGGGCATCCCCATTGAACTGCCTGCGTTCCTTGGTTCCACTCTCGGTTCCGCGCGCCTCGCGAGGCCAACCCTTTTCACAATGGATCCAACATCGTGCCATCCAACGCGCCGTGTCACCTGGGGCCACGAAAAAAAAACGCGAATCAGCCATCCCAAAAATGTGAATTTTTAACATCTCCAAAAATGTGGGCCCAAAAATGTGAATTTTTAACATCTCCAAACATGTGTGAACGTTGGCCCACATTTTAGTTTGTGATGATTGATTTTGTCAAAGAACTGAAATTCGACGCGAACTGAAAATGTTCGCGTGTGCAAACAGACGTGCTATCATCCGCTCCATGGTTTGTTGGCAATAGGAGGAAAATGCATGAAAACCAGAAAAAATCTTTTCAACAATGGCAGTGCATCAATCGGTGGTGCATGGAGCATTTGCTTTATAGACAACGGCACGATGTGTTGATGCGTTGGTGCTACAAAAAAGAGAGCACACCATCAACAATTCCCTTTAGTGAAAGCGAGCAACTTCTGGAGTCCAAAGCGTTTGCTTTGCAATGGTCGTAGAGACCTGGGTTTTCTCAAATTCGACTCCTGCCCCTTGGCAAGATGCCCAAACATTCAAAACGGATCTTTTGCAGTTACAGTCCATGGCCGGAAAACAAATATATTTCTTTGGGCGCGTTTCTCCTTTGCCTTTTGTCTGAGCATGAGCTGTTGGCTGGCCCGTGAAATTTCTCGCCGGTAAAGCCTTGCAAGGGTGCGCTTCCTGTTGCTACAATCCAATGCTGTTGCAGGTGCGTCTTACTTCCAGACATGCCGTGCCGAGAACAGCGCAATTCTATACATGAGTCCGTACAAGGTTGACAAAAATTTGGAATACTAAGTGTCACTCGGACAGCTTCCTGGAACTGACTCGTGTCTCAACTGGTGATTCTATGTGGCACTTGAATGGCCCAACAATATAGTCGCCAATCTCGACGGACTAGATATCACCAATGGTATCGCTCGGGATTGGGTTCGTCGAAAGATGGGCACCATATAGGCACCCATAAAGCCCAGTGATGAAGCACTATCATCATCATCATCATCATCATCAACATTGCCATAAACTAGGGTTTGCCCCATGTGCGAACAAATCCATTTGTAGCAGCATCTCTTTTAGATCCCGTGGTTGTCCAACATGGGCTGATCATGCAGGAATGCGGGCATTCCTGATTTGCAAAGATTCCGTGAAAATTGGAACAAACTGGCTCACAAACGAAGAAGCACACACACTCCAAGACAGGTGGCTCATCATTTTTGTGCCAAGACCAGCTTTTTTGTCGCTGAATGATTTTACAGAAAGGGACGCTCTGAAGCCCCAGCGTTTTTATACGTCACCAATCCAAGTACTGGAAGTCTGAAAGGTAATAAGAGCATAACAATATTTACACTGTGAAACAATTTTCAGAACCACAATATGCAAGTGAATCATGCAAGATATCTGTACTCCAAAAGCATTTTTCCTTGAAACCACTTAGCTGGTCAGATAGGGGAGTCACAAAAGAATCGTTTTTATTTTTTCTGCGCGTTTTTTCTGAACCCCCCTCTTCCAGAGCCTGAAGGTTCCTTGAAAAGTCATTGGGGCTGGCTCCTTTGGGCTCTTTGCCCCCCGGAAACCCGGACCGGACCTGAAAAACGCTCCCACGTTGCCAAACACCCCTGTGTATTGATCTAACTTTGCCGCTTCTGAATTCTAAATAGGAACCAGGTGGCAAGTAGCATGAAGGCATGATATAGCATGATTTGCGACCAACAACGACGAACATGCGTTGAGAAGTTTGACAGAAATAAACTATATATATATATACATATATACCCTCTGGTAAACTAACATAACTATGGAAAATCACCATTTTCAATGGGTAAATCCACTATAAATGGCAATTTTCAATAGCTCTATGTATGTTTACCAGAGGGTATATTCAATGAATCTAGCACGCACGGACTAAGAAGAACACCTATCAGAACCAATGGAGTTGGAAGTGAAAATCCGCACAAGAAGGGCTAAACAGCAAACACCAAGACTAGACATAGCGAAAGCACTCTGATTACTATTTTAAATCAGGTTTATTTCAGTATAGATATGTATTGTTGATGTTTATTTTCGATTTAAAGGAAACAGCCAATATATATATACATACATATACATACACACATGTTTGAAATATAATTGTGTGATAAAAGTGTGATATATATATATTTATGTAATTAAATATGTATATGCAAAAACATATGTACATATTCCACACTGGCAAAAAAATGTAATCGAATTGTTCCAAAAACCAGAAACATAACAAGACTACCAGAAACATTGGGGCCCACAGCGTCGCACACTCTAGTTGTATGTGTCTACGAATGGACCACTAGAGATACTTTTTTGTGGGACTGGGTGGCTCGGAGCCTGGTGCTTCGTGAAAAGCGGTTGCTCAAGCACCATCCGATTTTGCTCCTCCGATAGTGTTCCAGGTGCGTATTCCTTCCAGATGTACCGGGAACAGCGCAAGTCTATGCATGAATCCCGACATGGAACGGACTAAAATGTGTGAATTTGTCTCTGCGGTAAGTGAGATAGGACACTTCACCCCAACTACCCTCTGGTAAACTAACATAACTATGGAAAATCACCATTTTTAATTGGTAAATCAACTATAAATGGCAATTTTCAAGAGCTATGTTAAATTACCGGAGGGTAATCCTCCTTACCCTACGGAATTAGTTTCAGTAGCAAACCAGGAGTAAACCACCAAGTGGCCTCATCATTTTGATCCACAGCCACTTCAATTCTGCCGTAGCCCCAAAAGGGATAGATCTAATACTAAACCAGGTCCTTCATAGTGGATAGTTGATGGATAGTTGATGGATAGTTGATGGAGTGATATTCCCCGTTTGGCATGCGACCCTGCCATATATTAAGACCCAATGGGAGATGCTTCCTAGTCTCAACTGTCGTCACATTTTAGGGCGCCATACAAATCTTCACTGTCCAATGGCGTGGGGGGATCACCCCAACTGGTTAAGCCAAGAATCAATGAACCCCAGCTCCAACTGGGATCACCATTTCAACGTTTGGTACTGGGAAATGGGGTATTGTGAAATCCAGGTTGATCCCCATTTCCCTTCAAATAAGGCCTATGTAAGGGAATATCACCACAAAATATGGCCTTATATGGTACAGTACCTCCATTTTAGGATCGTGAAATTCCCATTGATTAAACATTGCCAATGGCTTTTGAAGGTATCACTGCCTAGACACATCCATTCAGGCGAGGTTGCGGAACCGCGAAACTTGAAAGATTGCCTATATAAAGAGCAACAGCGTGGAATTACAACGATCGCATGGCCAAAAACGATCAAAAACGGTCATGGACAGCAAGAATGAAACACACACACGCCAATCATTCAAAAGTAATTTACCCTCTGGTAGACTAACATAACTATGGAACATCACCATTTTTCATGGGAAAATCCACTATTTCTATGGCAATTTTCACTCGTTTTTTGTATGTTTACCAGGCCGGGTACCAAGCAATGTGATGTCAACTGTCAACCCCGGATCCCTAGTTACACCTAGGCTGTTCATAATGTGGGTATCATTTTAAAAGCATATGACATCACCAGTTAGAGGGTATCCCCTAACTCACCGAGATTTAGTGTAATCCTGGGTTGACATTTCTTGTTAAGCAACCTCGTTATCAGAAGTGATACCAAAAAAATCGCAAGCTGTTCCTGCAGTAGAGTCTGGCAAAATTCGGAATTCAACACAGCAATATGCATTTATGAGTGATGGCTACCATGAATATGGGGATATAGATGGATATAGAACCTACATGAACCTACTAGCAATTGGGGATTATTCAAACATTTTTTCGGGGATATCTTCCGGACATGATGGAGATTTTTGGAACGAACAATTTCGGGTTTGTCTGCAAATGGGGGGGTGAAAAACCCCGGTTTTATGTGTTGATCAATGGATAGAATGATTCACACACTAAAGATATATGGGGATGGGTCAAAACCCTGGTGCCTGATGGACATCAAAATAGCTGGTAAATGGATGTTCATCCCACTAAAAATGGTATTAATAGGTATTGATCCATACCCATATCACAATTTTCCGCTCGAGTCACTTGGAGTACAATGATTCAATGACATGATTGGCAATTATAGAAAAATATTCCAAATCACATGTTAAAATAGATCATGAATATAGATCATGATAGGTGAATCTAGATAATATTCTAATATACGATTACAATGGAGCTATTACCATCTGGTTATTTAAAATAGCAATGGAAAGATCCACCATTTTTAATAGGTAAACCATTTATTTCTATGGGCCATGGCTCCCATGGCTATGTTAAATAACCAGAGGGTAATTTCCCAGTCCCAGTGTTGTTTTCTGCTTAAACTAACGAATCATCCTCCAAGGGGCACTCGGAGCAACTTGCAACCTCAGTGGATGGTGCCACGGCTGAACATCAGCGGTGGATGATACAACTGGTTGTTGCCTCGTGTAAAAAAAAAAGAGCTTGCGAACTGAAAAATCACCATTTTAATAGGCAACCCACCAAACTAAACGGGTGATTTTCCATAGCACATATGATATTTATATTGAATTACCAAAGTTACTTTACAATATCACGGAAGTCTACAGCTACCCACCCAGCGCTTAACCCCCTACCAAATCATGCCTCATGTTTTGCGGTCATCAATCACCATCACTGGTGGTCACGTTACCTTTGGGGGGGGATACCCTAAAACTTCCATAACAATGGTATTAATGGTGATTAAAGGTGCACATCCTATTTGGGATGGCATGAATTTCTGAAAGTTGTGGCGGGAGGCAAATTCTGCCATGCGGTGGTACAAGGCTGGCTCTGTAACAAGGAAGTGGATCCGCTTGTTGCTGTCTAACTCTTCGTCCCAAGGACACCATTTGGTGTTACATGCTTCCAGGCTCGGGCATAAATGGACGTCAATGTAGTCTGCATCGGCATGATGAAGTCGTTGACCAAGCAAGCCGTGTTTTGGAAGCCCAGACAAAGCAGTATGACGTCTATGATCGAAGGAAGTTTAGAAGTCAAACTTCCGACAATATGGACAGATGAAAAGCAGAGTAGGGCAGAGGCATAAAGAAGAGAAAAAGTAGAAGAGAGAAGAGTAGAAGAGAAAGAGTCAGAAGAAAGAAGATACAGATGCGCGAAAAGGTGGGAAAGTCGCGATTCACTGTGTTTTCTCCAATGAGTTGTGGCTCCAGAGGGTCGAAAAGTAGGCTCGCTAAAGCGGCGGGTGCGGAGCCAGCTGGCCAGGTGAGAGATGAAAAATTGCACGCCGTTGTGGCGCGAAGCACATTTCCAAGTCAAAATGTACAAAACACACCATTCTCGGACCACTTTTGGAAGTTGAGATGTCAAAAAAGTGCACGCCGTTATGGCGCGAAGCACATTTCCAAGTGAAAATGTACAAAGCACACCATGGTCGGACCACTTTTGGACGTTGCGATGTCGAAAAAGTGCACGCCGTTGTGGCGCGAAGCATACTTTCAAGTCAAAATGTACAAACCACACCATGGTCGGACCACTTTTGGAAGTTGAGATGTCGAAAAAGTGCACGCCGTTGTGGCTCGAAGCACATTTCCAAGTCAAAATGTACAAAACACCACATGTTCGCGCCACTTTTGGAGGTTCAGATGTCGAAAAAGTGCACGCCGTTGTGGCGCGAAGCACATTTCGAAGTCAAAATGTTAAAAACACTAGGGGTTCGGACCACTTTTTGAGGTTCAGATGTCCCTTCGCTTCGCTTCACTACACTACATTACCCTACACTACACTACACTCCACTAAACTACACTACATTACACTACACTACATTACATTACACTATACTACCTTCCACTACACTTCGCTACATTACACTACACTACACCCCACTACACTACAAATACAACTACAACTACACAACTACACTCCACTCCACTGCACTACACTCCACTACACTAAATTACACTACACTACACTACACTACAAATACAACTACACAACTACACAACACTACACTACACTACATTACACTACACTACACTACACTCCCTTCCACTACACCTCACTACATTACTCTACACTACACTCCACTACACTACACTAAATTACACTACACTACACTTCACTACACTAGATTACATTACACTACACTACCTTCCACTACACTTCACTACATTGCACTACACTTCACTCCACTACACTACAACTACAACTACAACTACACAACTGCACTCCACTACACTCCACTACACTACAACTACATTACACTACACTACACTCCACTACAAATACAACTACAACTACACAACTACACAACTACACTCCACTACACTCCGCTACACTACAAATGCAACTACAACTGCACAACTACACTACACTACACTACATTACACTACACTACACTACATTACACTACACTACACTACACTCCCTTCCACTACACCTCACTACATTACTCTACACTACACTCCACTACACTACAACTACAACTACACTACACTCCCCTACACTCCACTACACTAAATTACACTACGCTACACTCCACTACAACTACACCTACGACTACACAACTACACTCCACTACACTCCACTACACTCCACTACACTAAAAAAATACACTACATTACACTACATTCCACTACACTCCACTACACTACACTACATTAAACTACATTACACTGAATGACACTGCACCACAGATAGACAGGTAGACAGATAGACAGATAGACAGATAGATAGATAGATAGAAAGATAGATAGATAGAAAGACAGATAGACAGATAGACAGATAGATAGGGCATTAGATGAAAGAGAGAGAGAGAGATAGATATATAGATCGATAGATAGATAGATACATAGAAGATAGATAGGTAGGTAGGTAGATAGTCAGAGAAAGAGACAGAAAGAGTGAGAGAGATCAATCACCTTGCGCTCCATCAGGATTCACTCTGCCATCCCTGATTCACAACAACCAACCACTCCTATAGGTTTCCTATTTTTGAAACTTCCGCCACCGCCTTGTGCGGTACTGGTAGGAACAGGTCTTGAAGTCCTCCATGGAGTCATGGACTACATGGATAGTTTTTGTCGCAACCATGGGTTTGAATAGAGTTTAAGTATCATAAATCGTTTAATGGGATATGACTTAACCAACAATTGGGGGATACAACCAGCCAAAATGCTGATTTCTTTTTTGGAAAAAACCTGGGAATTGGCCCGGTTCTTGGGATATGTTGTCCATAGCCATGTTGAAAGGTTACCCTCTGGTAAATTAACATAGGCCCTGGCAGATAGGGGTTGGAAGATTAGTTTCCATTAAAATTAGGCTATTTTCAGGGTCTATGATAATTTACCAGAGGGTAATTGTTTTCTGGTCCAAGATCCAGAATCGGAGCCGATTCGAAGCTGGTCAAATCAACAAAAAAGGTAACCATGCTATAATCCTCATTTTTTCCCAGCGAATGAATGGTTAAATCATGGTTAACCATTTACTAAGTAACCGAAAAACCATGGTTAAATCCTACCATCTGGTTATGACAAAAAGCCAGTTTGCCATGGAAAGATCCACCCATGCTATATAGCTAGGTAAACCATCTATTTCTATGGTCCATGGCTTCCATGGCAAGTTAAATATGATCCCCTAATTCCCGTGGTGAATCATAACATTTTCCCAATAAAAAGATTGCCAAAGTTGACAGACACCGGGTTTTTGGACTAACAGGTCTCCATCATGCATGGATTAGATCTTATTGGCTAAAGCATTGGCGAAAAATCTCCCCATGAAATATCACTTTTTTTTGCATGTTAAATGCCTATTTGCTCCATTATTTTCCATCAAATCCCCAGGTTTTTTCCCATAAAAACACCATGTTGGCTGGTTGTATCCCCCAATTGTTGGTCAAGTCATATCCCATTAAACGGTTCATGATACTTAAACTCTATTCAAATCCATTCAATGATCGTTACAATCCTCATTTTTGGCTGCTTAGTTCAGGATCCCTTTTTTGATTCCCAATAAAACAAGTAGTATGACCCTTCATCTTAACCCATGAATCATCAATGGCCGTTAAATCCCTCATATTGGACTATGTCATCATATCATATCCCATTAACCACCATTTTCCCCTGTGAAATCCTACTTTAATGGTTCATTTGGGTGTCCAAGGCACCATTTTGCACGGACACTGGGTCACCTTGGACTGCAACATATCCAGAACCCGCACCTGCACGGCGGTTTGGAAGTACAGGGGGTGGCCACAAGGAGCTCCTTTTTCTGCTATACGTGTACACAAATATATTGGTGATCATATGGTTGATACATATACACTGCATACCAATATATACTGGTTGGTGGTTTTTCGCCAACCCCTCTGAAAAATGATGGAGTGAAAGCCAGTTGGGATGATGACATTCCCAACTGAATGGAAAAATAATCCAACTGTTCCAAACCACCAATCAGTGAGTATATAACACTAAGACGCCACAGTGGTTTTAACCATCTTGAAAAATATGAAAGTCAATGGGAAGGATTATCCCATATATGATGGAACACAAAAAACATGTTTGAAACCACCAACCAGATAGGGTTTCCATCCCATGATTTATAGGGTTTCAACCATGATTTATAAATGGGCCATTTTCCATAGCTATGTTTGAAACCACCAATCAGTAACACTAAGATGCCACATTCAAATGATTATTACCCTCTGGTAAACGTTTACAAAAACTATGGAAAATCACCATGCTATCAATGGGTAAATCCACTATTTCTATGGCCATTTTCAATAGCAAACTGTTAGTCATTATCAGAGGGTACATCTTCATTTTCAGACCCACATTTTAAACCTGTGGGACTTCTCTCCCGATCATATCCCCAGAAACTGGTTCGGTTAATACCAGAGGGTATTTTTCATCAACAAAAACGGGAAGATCTGCCACGCCTCCTGTCGATGTCGGGAGCTCAACCATGGCGACTGGCAGCCAAGCACCTGAAGAGCTCCCAAGAGCTCCAACGTCAGTGATTTCAGCGGCAAACATAGGGATAGCCGGCCTGGTAAACATACACATAGCTATTGAAAATGGCCCATTTATAGTGGATTTTTCCATACAAAAATCCGGTGATTTTCTGGTAAAACAGTTTGCGAACTTGAACATGGCCCAGTCGAAATAGTGGATTTACCCATTGATAGCATGGTGATTTTCCGTAGTTTTTTGTAAACGTTACTAAAACAAAACTTGGGTATGAAGATTGCTTTCATCACTATTTCCCGGCGATTCATTGCATAAAATCGGCATTTACTCAGCAATACAAAGGAATCAACCCTAACTTGGGCCATTTAAAATGCAATTTAAATTGAGAAAATGATGATAAATGGAGCTTCAGATTTTGAGACAAAACCGTATATTGGATGCAGTTTCCCACATCTAAAGAAATCGAACAAACTAGAGCTGATTTTGCTCTATGGCTAACATTGGCAGTGATAGCCATAACACGTGCACAGGAAGTTTCGGTGTTTGCCCTGGAGAAATCTCAGAGCATCTGACATCGCTTCAGAAGGCCCAAACCCTGGCGGAAATTGTTCAGAGTTAACCGTGCCTGCACTGATTTAGAGATACCCTCTGGTAAACTAACATAGCTATTGAAAATGGCCCATTGATATTTGATTTACCTATTAATAGCATGGTGATTTTCCCATCAGTTATGTAAACGTTTACCAGGCCGGGTATAGCATCAACAGCTAGGAATTTGGGAATCAATGGAGAGCCCGCTAAAATGGCGATTTTCTGCCAGAAAAATACGGTGATTTCGCCAGAGATCCAATGGATCCACAGCATCACGATGGATCGCATCGCCGAGTGGCACGGAAGCAGTTTCGCTCCATCTCGGTGTACAAGACATCCTGGGAACGATGGGGGGCGGCTGTGCGATTCTTACCATGGCCAATCTTGGATACCCCAAAACATCATTTCTATCTGGATAGGACATATTCTCATGAATAGCAAAAAATAACTAAAGGATTAAAATCTAGCCATCCAAAGTCAAGCCAGTTAGGGGTTCATCTACAGATTGACATCCCCAGCGTAATCTAGTGTGCTAGGATGTGCTAGGCGCTAGATAGTTACTAGTTCTTGAACCCACGTGGGTTTGACTGAAAATGACGGGTGAATACCCCCAAATCCAGCCGGGGTATTCATCAGTTAATGCAAGTTGCTTGATGGCAAGATCTGGAGCTTAGATCCCCCATGCTCAAACACGCCCAAGTTTATCATATCAAGTTGGTTATACCATGTTAATCCATGTTATACCTTGACCCTGTATCATCCTGTATCCACATCATTGTTTCCCATGTAGCTTCAAAAAGAACACCTATGTAGATATAGAGAAAGAGGGGGTCCCATTGGCCTTGCTCCTACTATCATCACTCACCCATGGATCTCCGTTCCCTACACTGGTAGCGCAAATGATTTTCTTGGAGCCGAACAGTACAAGAAGTTGATCATTTTTGCTTCCTTAATGAATGGTAACTGGGGGGGGTTCTCAATTTCGGGTACTCCAATAGCTGGATGGTTTATAGTGGACAATTTGGGGGTACCTCCATGCTGCATCGCCCAGATCAAACCCGCAGTCACACCCCAAAAATATGTTGGTTCTATGAAATGTTGTCTCCAGTTTTCCTCATTTGCTCATTGCTAATATGGTAAACATATGAACAAATCCTAACCCTGAATGCCATAGAGCCCGTTGCTGGTATGGTTTTGTATAATTCCGAAATGGTTAAAGCAGGGCAACTGTGGTATGCTCCCCATATTCTCACGGGGATTCAATCCACAAATCAGGGCTTCTTAAGGGTTTATTAATCACCAAGACCTACCAGTTCAATCAGGGCCTCTTATCCAGTACTGGGAGGATCACCTTTGGGGGTTAAGCGGTAGGGTATGCTGGTGATTTTACACCCCCCAATTTTGCCGCTTCAATCACCATTTGCAATGTTAGTAAAGCAATAATAAACCAACCACCCATATTTTATACCATTTTATACCATCCATTTGAGGTTGGGCAAAACTTCCATATTTTTTTGAGCCACAACTCTTGAACAAACAGCAAGGCACTGGTAGCTGCCGTGCAGCCCGGCGAGCACGTTCTGGGTCGGCCTTCAAGACAAATTCACACATGTACCCTCTGGTTATTTGTTACATAGCCATGGAAAATGGCCCATTTATAGATGGTTTACCTATTAAAAATTGTGATTTATGGAGATATGCCCTCTGGTAATTTAACATAGCCATGGAAAATCACCATCTTTAATAGGTAAACCATCTATTTCTATGGGCCATGGCTTCCATGGCTATGTTAAATAACCAAAGGGTAATATGGATTTCTATGTGTACCCTTCGGTTATTTGACATAGCTATATGGTATAAATGGCCCATTTATAGATGATTTACAAAAATGGTGATATTCCAGTTCGCTACGTGAAATAACCAGAGGGTGTACGTGGATGATTCTTTCGTCTTGTGGATATCTCAAATAGCCATGATGGTCATAAGATTTTCGAACAAAAAGTAAAAATCGTCATGAAGTCACCACTTATGAGGGTAAACTCACCATTTCTACATTTCTAGTGTTTAGATCATCATTAGTTGGATTCGTGGCACCTGGTACAGTCAACATGAATTCACCAGAGGGTAACATTTACCCCGTCTCAAATGTTTCTATCCTGAAAAAAGTTTATTAAATTTGTTTCCCCTATCAATTTCCATTAGTTCAACCCGTAGGTGCTCCCAACACCTCAGATACAAATTGGGTAAATTGGCATTGCTAGATAGGTAAAGTGACAATGTTCCTTCTTTTGTGAACATCATTTAGCCATGGCCATTAAAATCTCCCAAAAACAGGAACGCCACCATGAAATCACCGTTTATAATGGTAAAATCACCATTTATAGTAGCAAAATCACCATGTATATTGGAACATCACCATGTCTAGTGCTTAATTCATATTTGTTTAGTGGTAAATCACCATGAAATCACCAGAGGGTTTAAAAATTACCGTTTCCCAAACGTTTGTTGGATGGAATCCTGAAAAAATCACCATTCAAATCTTTCCTCTAGCAATTTTCCATTCGTTCAACCCATGAAAGATCCCACTTTCCCGCCACGTGGTGCACCACGCACCTGGCACAGCTGAATGCCGCGCGCCACCCCCAGCACTCGCAGCACAGCAGGGGTCAGGTGTTGCCTCACCTGCCCAGGACGAAAAATGTGGAGATGGTTTCAATCATGGATTTTCAATGTGATTCAAGTAGAAAACCATGGCATATCATGGCATCTTATGTGTTCTTGCGGATTAAAATCGGAAACAATGGTATTTTTGCAGGAACAATTGCGGATTAAACTAAGAAACATATTGAGTTAAGTGGGACATCTCAGGATTTTCAACAAAGAGTAGCATCTTAAGCTGCAAGAATTTTTCGTTTCAACAATCAAACGTGAGAGACTATGCTTCGGCAAACATGTGGAAATATTTGGATGAACTCAATTGTGGAGAGAGGTTCTCCTTCAAGCTTCGCCAGGCTCGTTTGGGTGTGGCAGCTGGTGGACACTACCACCGAGGTGAACACCAGGGTGGCCGACTCGAACACGGCAGCGTCGCTTGCAAGTACTCTGTTAGTATGTTGTCCGGTGGCATCCGGTGGCATATGTCTTGCGCATATTTTTTGGACAAACTCTTGCGCAGTTCTTTTTTACAAGAAGATATTCCAACAATTTGGCAAAATTCGACAAACACGCAGGGTTTTTTGAACACCTTCTATTTGAAGTTTGGCCACTTCCCAGTGATCCCTGGCCGATCCATTTTCTATTTGATATGGAAACCCTCACATTCTCAATTTCGTGTGGGTTTTCTATTTGAACAATTACCTCTATATCTTCAAGAATTTCATGACCGAGGCCAGTGTCTAATCACCAACCAAGCATCATTTGTTAAGTACCCTCTCGTTGAACAGTTTGCTACAGGATGGGGCCCCCAAGATAGCTAAGTTGGTTGATAAGTGGCTGAATTCTATGGTTTATGGTAGATATAACTATAGTTTTCATGGGGATTTTTTGATGGTTTATAAACCAACGTTCACATCACTGGGGGGCCCCATCCTGTATGGAAAATAGCCATTTCCTGTAAATGCTGATCATCATGATTTACCTTGTAAAAAATGCTGGTTTTCCACAGCTACGTGAAGTCACCAAAGGTTTTTTTTCTTTTTATCGTTTTGCTGGTACCAGATCTGATGGTGAACTCCCTGATTCTCCCCCAGTTCTGTTTGTTAGTTTTTGTTCACCCGTCTAACTAGGTTTTATATAATTAACAATATTTTTCCCAAGTTAACTTAGTCATCAATCAACAAACACCTATTACAATTCAACTATCAATCAACACAGTTGTAATGGTTAAGTCCCAGTTTTGTCCCTCACTATTGATGGTTGCATATGGTTACATCAGTTCACAATAATTTATCAATCACGCCCCCGTTTTTTTGATGGTTAAATCCTATTTTCCGCAGTTGCATCCCAACTTTCTTATTGTTTGGGGGCCCCTTCCTGCGGAGCAACAACAACCCGACACCACCAATGACAGCCTCCTGCAGTAGGATCTTCTGAAAGGAAGAGCCCTCCAACCTTGGGGCTAGGTCCAGCAGTTAAAGATCGGAAGTAGCAATTCTACATAGATTGTACACCATACAATGTATATGATAATGTAACATAAATATATATATATATATATAGATAGATAGTAAACAACGCACTTTTGGCCTATAGTATGCAACATATAAATATACATATAAATATACATTATATATATACATATGATATATATATATACATATGATATATATATATATACATATGATATATATATACATATTATATATATATACATATTATATATATACATATTATATATATACATATAATATATATATATATATGAGCCTGTGAATCTGACTCTCGCAGCCGTGACTTGGAAACTTGGGAAAAGGCAAAACCAAACATCATCCCCGACCCAAAATCATGGAGAAACGTCGATGTCCTTCAAAACCACAGGATAGCAACCAGCAAAGTGCGTCCACCACTTTTACTTTCTCCTTGCACCCATAGCTATGTGCGCCCTCTATTGGGCTTTAGCGCCGGCCTAAGCACAAGGAGCTTGAGCCACCCCTCTGAAAAATATGAAAGTCAGTTGAGATGATTATTCCCAAATATTCCCAATATATGGAAAATAATCCATTCATGTTCCAAACCACCAACCAGCTAGTGAACCATTTGCGCAAAGATTCCATCAAACATATGCGAAGTGAAACCAGATTTGAGGAGTGCTGCTCCTTCCTTTGTTTCCTTGTGCCACAGCGTCTGGTCATATACTTGACATCAATTGGTTTGCAAACGCAAACCACGACTCCAACATCTATCATGCGATTTACCCTCTGGTAAACTAACAGTTTGCTATTGAAAATCACTATTTTATGGGGTAAATCCACTATTTCTATAGCCCTTTTCAATAGCTTTTTGTTAACGTTTACCAAGCCGGGTACCCGGTTTGTGAAAAAATGTTTGCTGATTGAAATATCCACTTGGTTGGTCAAATGCTGCATATTTTCTTGCTGCTTAAATCCCCATTTCTTGCAGCTACCCTCAGGTAAACATACAAAAAACTATTGAAAATCACCATTTATACTGAATTTTCCCATGAAAAATGGTGATGTTCCATAGTTATGTTGAATTGAGGGTAAACTACGCTTATGTTGGATAACATGGTATTTCTCTGCTGAAAACACCCTGAAACACCCAGAGTTGCCATTTTTTTTTGATCAAATCCATCATTTGAGCCATGGTATATGGTTGATGGTCATCCCATCCATAATAAGGATCCAAAAATAATGGTTATTATAAATCCCTATAAACCATTGGATGACTAGCCCCGTTTTTAATGGTTATTAACCATGAGTATTGACCATAGCTCATTTCTTGCATAGAAACCAGCATTTTGTCGTCACTCCCCATTGAAAATGGAACCGATCAACGCCGAGGTGCAAGGGGAAGCGCGCCGTTTCCCGCGTTTCTCTCTCAATGGAGACCGAAGCCACAGAATCTGAGGGAACGATGGGTGATAATTTCTGAAAAAACTCCAAAGCGATACCCTCTGGTAAATTAACATAGACCCTGAAAATAGCCTAGTTTTAATGGAAACTAATCTTCCAACCCCGACATCTGCCAGGGTCTATGTTAAATTACTGGAGGGTATCATCCAATATCATCCGGGTATCCTATTTTCAGACACATCCAAACATGGGCCAAAAAAGCAGGTATTGGATTTAAGCATGACCAGCCTTTTGTGGATCTAATGGTGGGTCGATAGTCTAATGATACCCATATCTCTAACCATCTGTGCAAATTGCAATCATTCCTAAACTTGGATTCCCCAGAATGGCACGTTCCCCCTGAAAATTAAACATTTTTCGATGGTCGAAACTATGTGTAAATTACACAGTAAACCATGGTTTCTGGGGGGTGTTGATATCAGAGGGAAAGGATTACAGCATCTATACCTGTGGAAAATCATCATGTTCAATAGGCGAATCAACATGTTTATCATCTATAAATGGGTCTTTTTCCATAGCAACCTGTTGGTTTACTGGAGGGTTTGCTGGATATTCTCCCATGATATCCCCTATCAAAATTGAGTTTGCATGTCATTTTAGTAGGCAATCCATCTACAACTTTTTTCCTTTTCCATAGCAAACTCTTAGTTTATTGGAGGCTACCCTCTGGTAATGACTAACATAACTATGGAAAATCAGCATTTATAGTGAATGTTCCCATTAAAAATGGTGATTTTCCATAGTTTTTTGAAAACGTTTACCAGAGGGTAGGCCCATAAGCCCACATGCAGTGATGGTGGCCATAAGAGGTCCGGGCAAGCCGGGCAACTGGATGCGGACTGGCTCCAAGTGGAGGTACCTGGCCCGCCAAACATTTGTTGGTTATATGCCCCATTAGTTGATATATGATATGGGGTAGAATTGGGTATGTATGTCTATATCTATATGGCAGTGTGTCAAAACCTTGTACCCCTGGTGAACATCAAAATAGCTGGTAAATGGATGTTCATCCCACTAAAAATGTATCTATAGGTATTGATCCATACCCATATATCCTACTATATGTATATATAACGTATACCAATATATGTATATATATATATATAATATATATATTATTGGTTGGTTAAGTACCATATTCATGAATTGTTCATGGGTGATCTTCCCATACTATTCCCAGTGACCAATCATGACTTGGGATCCTGACTTAAATCATCCCATAAGAATGTACCCAATTTCATAAACCCAATTGATTGGATTATTGGATGATAATTCTCCATTTTTTACCCAATAATCATCATAAACCATCCCATAACAATAAACCATCTATTACACCCCTTTTATTCATCTAAACCATCCCATAACAATAATCATCAACCAACCTTTTGTCTCATCAACCAATGAAACCACCCCTTAACAACAATCATCATTTTAGTTTCATAAACCCATTTTTTAGGGAATATTGGAGATGGTGAAGATTGTTGGCTTTGTCTCATTACACCTGATGACTATCCAGAGACAATGCACTAAAGTCTGAAGATAGCCAGCTACAAACATTTTCCCTATATTAATATGTGGTTTAATCCCCTATCTAAATAGGGTTTTATGATCTAAAGTGTGGGAATATCCAGACATCTGGGTAAATTATAATATTTCACTAACCTGAATTAAGGCCATTTGGGGATGATCAGCGAGGTCGTGATGAAATTTACCCAGATGATTGCCGTTAGAAATATCCCATTGGCTCAACACGTCCCTTCCATCCCAACATGGCGAAACAATGTCACATTTTTTTTTTCGTGTGTCATGCTATTGCTGTTTACATATGTATATATGTAAATATACTATTATATACTCAGCATATGTATATATGTATATATACTATTATATACTCAGAATCGGGCACAAAGGAATTAGAATAATTAGATGGCTTCATACTAAGCATGACCAAGCAATTTGTGGTTCACTGGGTACACTGACATGATATTCGACCAGCCTGAAAAAACAAGAAAGGGGGATTCTATGGGATTCTTATTCTGTGTTCTGTGTAGGAAACAATCAACAACTGCTTGGTTGTTTCAAGCCATCCCAAAACTATGTGTGTCAATCCGGATTCCCCTGTCGATTCATCACATATTTGCTAGTGATTCTTTCCAGTATGTATGTTAAACTAGGCGATATCAGATACACTTCTCAGTTTTAGAGGATAAATCCTGAATTCTATTCAAACAATCCACAATTTTACTGGATATATTCCATTTTTCCTGGATAAATCCCAAATTGTAGTGGATCAATTCCATTTTTTCTTTTCATAAATCCAAGATTTTGCTGAATAAGTCCAACATTCTACCGGAGAATTTCACGTTTTTAGGTGGTCAAATTGCCATTTTTTCGACGATGACTTCTCTCGTGGAGCCCTGCGCCTCGCTGCTTTAAACCTCGCTGCGGTTTTGGTATGGCCATGATGGGAGATAGTATAATGTGGTTAAAACAATGATGATCATAGTATCTCCCATTATACTAATTGGGTAAAACCGCATGAAAATAATAGCTATCATCATAGTATTACCATAGGCACTATGATCGACTTGGTAAAAAATGGGTAAAACAATGGTTAATAATTGTTTATAATTGTTAATAATGGTTAACAATGATGAATAGTGGATAATAATGGACAATAATAATGATTGATGGTTATTGATGTGGGTAAAACAATGCCATAAACCATCCACGACTGGGAATGGTAAACATACCACCTATCAAAATGGTGATGACATGTGATGACTGGGGGATGGTTTCTTATTGCTTTAACATGTTTTAATCACATTAGTACTGTATAGCAATCGTCCAATAGTATGTAGTTACTCCGGTTTTGATGGTTCTATACGCATTTATGAATAAACATTAATATCCCCATTCTAAGTACAATTCACGGTCACTACAGTACTTTTGGGGGAGTTAAATAGACATAAATAAAATAATTGGGAATAAACAAAATAAAAGGGTGCTTTACTTGTTAGTGTTTGGGGATTTAACTGGCAATAACTAGAACTGATATATGGGTTATGGGGAAGCGGGGATAAATCCAGCCGTACTGGATATATACGTAGTAAGTTTAAGGATATGGTGGGGATGTAAAGGGGAATAGATGGGATATGTAACAATAACCAACAAAATGACATTTTAAGGGTTCATCTAGAAATACAGTATGGCAATTCAAACGTTTTGCGGATGAGGATGAACTACTGGATTTCGGGGTACCCTGGTTTTGAACAACCCATCTAGTCCTATGATGTGAAGAATCCATTGCCATACCCTCTGGTAAACTAACATAACTATGGAAAATCAGTATTTTTCATAGGAAAATGCACTATAAATGGCCATTTTCAATAGCTATGTTAAATTACCAGAGGGTAAGACTCTGGACCAAATGATACCCTTCGGTATCTTTGTGAGATGAAGAACGTGCAAATCGATCCGCACGTCAGTGCGGCTGACCAAATCAACAACTGGGGAACATGTGCAAAGGAAGGAGCAGAACATTGGATGCTGGCATATACTCTGAGCTCATTGGACAGAAAAGTGCGTGACATCTTGCACAATTCTACCGAGGTTTCCTAAGTCATGGGGATACCCGGGGGTCATCATCCAAGTCATGGATGACCATTTGAAACCCATGGTGACTTGGCAGTGGATCCGCAAGGCACCAGCCCCAAATGTGTGGATGATTTTATTGGGATGAATTATCGTAACCATCTACATATGATTTTATGGATGATTTATAGATGTGGTATAGGTTTTAGATTTATTGGAATGATGTGATTGAGATGAACCAAGAAACTGGTGAATTGGGTATACCCTCTGGTAAGCATACAAGAAACTAGTGCACATGGCCATAGACAGTTCGTGGATTTACCCATTAAAAACGGTGTTATTTTCCCATGAGTTTTTGTAAACGTTTACCAGAGGGCACCCGATTCTTGGGCTTCGCATGAACAGCGTGACACATCCTTTTCAACAACACCGCCATGGAGTCCATTTGGAGTCCATTTGACAGCCAGAATTTTGTGACGGATCAATGGTTTACCCTCTGGTTATTTAACAGTTTGCCATGGGAAATCACTATGTTTAAGAACGGTAAACCCAGGTAAACCATCTATTTCTATGGGCAAATGGCTATGTTAAATAACCAGAGGATAAATGTTTTGTTATCAAAGCCCACATGTATGTAGCAACCATCCATACCAAACTATCCATCCAGCCAGTTGAGCCAGGAATTTATCTAACATAATTGGTTGGTGTTTTTTTGCCACCCCTCTGAAAAATGATGGAGTTCGTCAGTTGGAATGATGACATTCCCAATATGTGGGAAAATAAAAAATGCTCCAAACCACCAACCAGTTTATGTAGCAATATCATTTTAATCCCAGTTTCTTGCCATACGCTCTGCATGTTTGGTTAGAATCCCAGTGTTTACCCGAGAATTTTTCAATGATTTCCTGGCACTTGATCACCCTTTGGGGGTGCATTCCGGATAGAGTTTTTGGGGTAATAACCATATGAAATTCCCCAATTATATATGAAATATCCTTTGAAAGTAAACACTTTCCTGTGGATATCAGCCTTAATAGTCTATATATATATATATTTATATATATATATATATATATATGCACATCCTTTCATCAAATAATGGCAAACCAACAAAAAAAACATCCCAAAATCACCATAAATGGATGGTATAAACTATCCCCAAATGGTAGCTTTATTATTTGGTTTCCCGCATTACAGTAGATGTCTAGAATATACACAATACTTGATTTACCTATTCAACATGGTGATTTTCTATAGCAAATTGTTAGTTTACCAGAGGGTTTAACTATTGATCCAAGTAAACTCTTTACTAATATTAGTTAGATAAATGTTTACCTTGATTTTCCAAAATGAGTACCCTCTGGTTATGACTAACATAGCCATGGAAGCCATGGCCCATAGAAATATATAGAAATAGATGGTTTACCTGGGTAGACCGTTCTTAAACATGGGTGGATCTTTCCATGGCAAACTGTTAGTCATAACCAGATGGTAAACCATTTATCCAAGGTTTTTCCCCTCGTTGATCGCTCCAAGGTGCTACGGAAGTAAGGCGAGACCCACTGGCACTGCCTCGGACGGCGGCCGGCTTCGCGGTGAGCCATCTCAGGTAGCCTCTGGTAAACATACAAAAAACTCGTGAAAATTGCCATTTATAGTTGATTTAGCCATCAAAAATGGTGATTTCCCATATTTTTTTGTATGTTTACCAGAGGGTAGCTATTAAAAATGGGAAAACTATGGACATGTGGATAACTGGTTGGTGGTTTTTCGCCACCCCTCTGAAAAATGATGGAGTTCGTCAGTTGGGATGATGACATTTCCAATATACGGAAAAATAAGCTTATTTTTCATGTTCCAAACCACCAACCAGATAAATATTCGGAAAATGTCATGGCTACTCTTAGAGCCCCTTCAAAAACTTCGTAATTAGGTATGTTTACCAACCAAACATGGCAAATCATGCTGATTTTAACCTGAAAACATCAAACTGTGACCTTGAAATAAATTGCATAAAGCCGCAGAAAAACGTGCATACCACTCAGCATGAAAGTGCTTCTGTGTAAGCTGGTGGCATGACCAATTAGAGCCATGATCGTATGAGGGCTATCCATCTATGGCGACGCAGGGCTGAACTCAGCCAACCATTCACACTCCAGAGGCCGTAATGTCACTGAGCAAAGCCTTGCTGGCCTGTGGGGAAATGGTATCGGAAAAATGCCGCGTCACTGGGCGAATCAATGAATGTATGCATAGCCAGGCGCCTCTCACGGCGATACTCCAGGTCAACCTCGCTCTCCACTTGATCCGTCTCCATAGACATCAGGAGGATGTCTAGCTCGATGTTGCGGAGGATGTCAGCCTACCCTACGCGCGTTGCCACAGCAGGAACTGGCCCTCACAACACCATGACATGCATCTGGCAGGCTATCATTCGCACGTAGCCGTATCAGGGGCCGAAGAAGCTTGATGCCTTGAGCCCAGCTCTTCCTTTTCCCATGTCATCCTTCGGAACATCCTCGCCTTGACACCCTTACCCTGCGGCGCATATGTCTCTAGGAGCTTCATCGATGGCAGAGTGATTGCCTCCAGCAAGGTGCCACAGAATTCTCTCCACTTTTCGGCTGTCATCACACCTTGATAAGATGCATTTCCCATCTCTGTGAGATCGTAGAAGAGCACCTGAACATTGGGTAGTCGATTTCCGCAAACAAAGTCGTCTTTGTGCGACCGCATAGTCAGCTGAATTCAAGATTCTAAACCATAGTTTGTACTTCAGTTTCTACAATGCAGCTTTGATGCCACGAAGAACCGGTCTATTTTGGGGCTCTTTGCCCCTTCACGTTCTCCATCAAAACAAGTCTGTGTTTGTGGCGCTTTGTGTACTTTTTTTCTCGGCACTTTCACAAGAATTTATCTCCAGGATCTTTGGATCTTTGGGACCTGTCCCTATTCCCTGTGAACTCCACTGCATCGCGGGGTAATGTCAATCAAACCATCGACCTGGCAAACGAAGATCGCCCACTAGGATATGTGTGGATTAATCAACACATCATCCAAGCATGAATGGTTAACACATCATTGATATTTACGGCTAATGGTTGGTTGAAAAGTTTTGAATGGTTAATATACCCACCAGCTTATCTCTCTTACCATCATCCCTATAATGATCCTGCAAGTGGGCAATAGATTTGCTCCGCCAATGACATGCGGATTCGTGTGGTTTCATATTCTTGAATTTCTTCGTTGTAGCAAATGTTTCCCACTTCAGTTTGCGCAGGTGGCCACAATTGTGAAGCTTATATCCCAGGGTTATACCGGCTAGGACACAGCACAAATTGATGGTGAACAAGAGCTGTTTTCTATAGATTTCCCCTTGAACCAAGCCTTTTTATCGCCATTTTACACAAGTGGACAATCCACAATGCATTGACAGCTAATTCTTCAATTATATGTATATATGGACATATATGTATCCATCCCCCATCTGCCGGCTACCTGTCAGATAGGTAGCAAACCCCAAAATCAAGGGGTAAAATCATCCCGGCTACCATTATCAAAGGTAACTGGAAGGTTGGGGCATTTATGATTGGTTCAATCATGTAAGATATCCTAACATATCTAAATTTCATAGTGAATCACCAAACCCAGATTATTAAAAAATATTTCAATACCATATATACATACAGTTTCCGAATGCATATGTATGAATCCGCCAGCCTGCCGGCGTGTCTGATTGGGAGGTGTTGTTCTTGTTTCTGTTCTTGGCTTGTGCGTGTTCCTTTTTTCTCTTGCTGCGCGTTTTTGCTTCGTCTGAATCAAGGTCAGCCCCCCCTACCCCCCCATTTGCACTAGCACTAGCGCTCGTACTGGTACTGGTACTGGTAATAGTACTAAACTAGTACTACTGCTGCTGCTGCTGCTACTGCTACTGCTACTACTACTACTACTACGACTACTACTACTACTACCACTACTACCACTACTACCACTACCACCATTACTACAACTACAACTACAACTACAAAAACAACAACAACAACTACTACTGCTACTGCTACTACTACTGCTACTACTGCTACTACTGCTACTACTGCTACTACTGCTACTACTGCTACTACTGCTACCACTACGACTGCTACTGCTACTGCTACTGCTACTACTACTGCTGCTACTACTACTACTACTACTACTACTACTACTACTACTACCACCCCTACTCCTACGCCAACTCCTACGCCAACTCCTACGCCTCCTCTACTCCTCTACTCCTCTACTCCTCTACTCCCTTCTTCCCCACCGCTACACTGGTAGTGCCGGTAGCTAATGACACTGCCTACGGCAGTACCGTCGTCTACAGGTACTCGTCACAGGACGCACACGGTGCTGATCGACCAGTACTCATTTGGTATGCGTTCCATTGGTTGTTCAAGCTCGCGCTTGGTACTCAAGCTGCTTCTGATCTACGGCTCTGTCTTCGTCATCTCTTCTCTCAGGCTTCCACCTAGCGTGCACGTCAACCTCCCTTGGGGCAAAATCTCTCCGCTTCCACCCTGTCTCCTTCCATGCAGCGGTCTGCTGTCAAGCCAGATCCAACTAAGATTTACAGACCGTTTTGTGAATTAGACCTCAAGAAATGCAGTCGGGAGACAATTTGCCTGGTTACTGCACCCATGGAATAACCAATTCAGGCACTTCAGGGCTATAAAGGTGCACCCCTGCACCCAGATGATCAACAAATTGTGGTATCTTTTTTTCAATTAAGGTTCCAATTTAATATTAAGGGAAAGCTTTGAAATCCAACTTTTGGCAATATTTTAACTGCCTTAAAAAGG
Organism: Cladocopium goreaui; assembly: GCA_947184155.2. Lineage (NCBI taxonomy): Eukaryota > Dinophyceae > Suessiales > Symbiodiniaceae > Cladocopium > Cladocopium goreaui. Next base: position 541,051 of record CAMXCT020000003.1, read on the forward strand.
AAATTGATTGATTTTGAACTGGAAAAGTTTTGCATTTTAATAAAGTTATTCAGATTTATCGTGGGGGGAAGCTTCGAACCCCAATACTAAATACCCCCTAAATTTGAACAACTACCCCTAGGTTTTTTAGGGGGGCACGAGGGGGAACGTTTAATTTTTGGGGAAGGGATTGGAAATTCCAGACCAGAACCGGAATACCCAGCATGAGGGGTGTGTGTATATATATATATCTAAGAAACATAATATAATATAATAAAATAAAATAACATAAATAATGCAACACAATACAATACAATATCATATAACATAATATGATATGATATGATATGATAAAACATAATATAGTACAATACACTAAAATACAATATAGTACAATATAATAAAATAGAGAGTAATAAAATACAATATAATGAACTACAGTAAATATAATGTATTATAACACAATATAAAAGAACGTCATATAATATCACAAAATATAATGCAATACAATATATTTTAAGGCAATATAATATAATGTAATATAACATGATATAATATTATATTATACCATATGAAATAGCTATATATTTATATATACATACATATAGTCAATATATATATATGTATATATATATATTGAAACTCAAACATATTTGATATACTATATAAATCCAATATATATATACATATATACAAATATGTAAAATATAAAATATAATATGTACTATATATTAGTACTATATTAATATACGCATAGTATATAATACAAATATATAATACAAATATATAATACAAATATATAATACAAATGTATAATACAAATACATAATACAAATATAAAATACAACTATATAATACAACTATATAATACAAATATAAAATACAAATATATAATACAAATATATATAAATACATACATATATATATATACACACATATACATGTCTGTATAATATATATAAAATATGTTTGCATATTCTATTGATTATACATTCCAGAGAATATCCATATTATCCTATTATATCCCATTATTGCTGGTAAAACTCCCTATTTTTGTTGCTTGTCACAACAATCATATCCATCAATGGTCATTCCAGGATCCTAAAATGCAGGTACTGTGCCATATAAGGCCATATTATATGGTGATATTCACTTACATAGGCCTTATATATGGTAGGTACCTCCGTTTTTTTCGGATCCTGAAATTCCCATTGATATGATGGTATAGCGACCAAGAAAAATAAGGAGTTTTACCAGCAAAAATAGGGATACTGAAATTCCCATTGATATCCGTGGTGCGCCAAGGCTACAAATGGGATTGATATCTTCCTCTGTGCGGTAGACAGGTCCCCAGAAGCATCTCCTGGCGGCACTTCTGCCTGCGATATTTATAAAGTCGCTTGGGGATGAACCTTCTAAATCATCATAGTGATCTGGATCAAAACCATGGTTATTATACAGTATGGTTATTATATGGTTAATGATGATTGATAATAATCTGGTTGGTGGTATACCATTATACCATCTGGTTATGACTAACAGTTTGCCATGGAAAGATCCACCCATTTTTAATAGGTAAACCATCTATTTCTATGGGCCATCTATACCATGGCTATGTTAAATAACCAGAGGGTAAATGATCATAGATATCATTGATCTGGTTGGTGGTATACCTACCCCTCTGAAAAATATGAGTTCGTCAGTTGGGGGTATGAAATTCCCAATATATGGAAAACATGTTCCAAACCACCAACCAGATTGATATATTCGTCAATTCTCATTGATCATCCATTATTCAGCAAAATTAGTTATGACAACATATGGGTATGAGTCAAAACCCTGGTGCCCTAGGTACCCTAAAATAGCTGGTCAATGGGTGTCTATTCATGTTTATTCTCTCAAATATGAAACTATATGAAACTAATGGACCTATCCCATATCCACCACAAATACGGTGGTCCATTGTAGTTATGAATCAACACACCTATCTTTGGATGGTCCACAGTGTGTGAGATTGCTTGATTTTCCCTGGAACCTTTCGTAGTTTGTAAGACAACTTCGATTGGAGAACTGCTGTTCCAGCTTCCTCGAAATGAAGCGATTGCATGAAACATCGGAAGAACAAGTGCATGAATCCAAAACTGACATAGACATCCATGGCCAAAAAAAACACCCCCCCTCAAGCACAGAAATCAGCCACATTTCCTCTCTTTTTTCAATTTCTAGTAGGACATGTTCCGAATTTTTGGCAGCTTGAACCGCTGGTTCAACTCCCACACCACCCAGAAGGGTCCTCCAGTGCGCCAACTGTTAGGCCGAAGTGAAACATCAAGAGCTGGAGGTTGTCCTGGTTTTGATATGATCTGGAATATATTTCAATGGGAATTCCAGGATCCTAAAATGGAGGTACTGTACCATATAAGGCCATATTTTGTGGGGATATTCCCTTACATAGCCCTTACATAGGCCTTATATATGGTAGGTACCTCCATTTTAGGTTCCTGAAATGGCCATGGATATATGGAGGTTTCCTGAAATGGGGGTACCCCCCGTTCTCATCCAGCTATCAAATTGGGATTTTCCATGAAATAAACCATGCAGCGAGCCATCCCGATTGGTTCAAAAGCCCTTGGTGCTTCACCCCACGAACAGAAGTAAAGAGGGTAAGCAGGATTTGTCCAGTTATAGCTGGGACTTTAACCTACTTGTAGACTACATGGGTTTTATGATGTTTTATGCAAAAACTCACATCCGATGCTCACTGCAATACATACTTATTCAACGCAATTTTTGACGGAATCTCAAATGTAATTTAAGCAGCAGTAACTACAATAACTGGAGATACAGTCTGATGAGGATATAATGGAATGACTTGTCTGAAAATGGTGGTTTAACCAGCAAAAATAAGGAATTAGCCAAACAACACCAGTCAACATGGAGTATACGCAACATTCCAAAACACACCATAATGGTGAGACATGATGGGCTGTATACCTCACCATACATGATCTTTGGATTTTAGGGATGAACCATGACAACCTTGGTGGTCTGAAGGGCTAATTCTTAGTAGGATGAATGGCAAACCCATCTAGTGCCCCAAAAGGCTGAAAATTCAATTGCAAACATCATTCCAGTGACCTAGATGCGAAAATTTGGGGCTTGAAATAGATGATTTACTGACTTAATAGGCAATAAACGCACTCTCTCTCTCTCTGGATTTGTCCAGAAATGGGGGTATACACAGGGTATGTGTAATGGTGAACATGATTTTCGAAAAACCGTTCGATGGAATTGGATGCCATATTTTTGGACAAACTCATCTGTTTTGGGGTCCAAAAAGAGTTGTGCCAACTTACCAGCCTCGAAATTATGAGACGATGATTTCCTGGTTGGTGGTTTGAACCCCTCTGAAAAATATAGTCGGTTGGGATGATTATTCCCAATATATGGAAAAACAAAAAATGTTCCAAACCCATTGAAAATGGTGATTTTCTATAGGTATGTTAGTTTACCTGAGAGGTAATAAAGCTAGCAAAGAATGCAAACACAAAGGGATTGCCCTCCAGTAATTTAACATAGTCGTGGTGTAGATGGCCCATTTGGTTTGATGATTTTCCATGATTTTCCCGTTCAACTTTGTGATTTTCCATTGCTATGTTAGATTGCAAGAGTACTGGTTGGTTAGTATCTACGAAATATTTCGTCCATCAACCATCAACCGTCTATCCACCATCTATGAACCATCCATCAACCCATCAACCCATCATTAGGAATTCCTTGTAATGCCATTCATGGATTGATGACCTCCTTTTTTTGTGACAACGGTCTCAAGACCATTCTGAACATTTTTCTGGTGGATTTCCTTAACACTTTTTTCACTTCTATTTGTCTGATAAACTCACGTTGTTGCTAAATTCTCGAGACAAATAGAACTGAAATTCTATGGTCACATCTATGTTGTTGCTAAATTCTCGGAATTTCATGGTGAGCATCGAAAAAAACAATGTGGATCTTGCCGAAAAAAATCGACGGAAAAAACCCAAAGGTTGATCACCATGGTCCCCATGAAACACGCCCCCTTTTTCACTGGGTGTCTATTGCTGAAAAACGTCACATTTTGATGCTTTAAACTACTTTAAACGTTAAATCCTTATCATTTACTGGTTGGTGGTGCAATAACCATCCTGATAAATGATGGAGTTCGTCAATGGGAAGGATAATCTCATATATTATGGAACATAAAAACTGTTCCAAACCACCAACCAGATTTATGTTGTTTAATCATTCCCATATTCCAAGTAAGGGAGGTACCTGCAACTGGCCCGGAGGGTGATTTATGGATCTCATCGTTTGAACAACATCCCCCCTTGTGGTGGTTTTCCGGTCCTCTGGTGCTGTCCAAGGATTGTAACCTGAGCAAACAGTTGCTGGTTGCTGGTATACTACTTACCTATCGCACAAATAAGGGTGCGAGCAGCAAAACGCACAGCGCTGCCTGAAGGATGGCGTCCCCGGCGATACGTCCGCCTCCTGGATAGCCTGAGCCAGCTGCTGCGCGCAGGACAGCTCGCGATGGCCCTTCCCTGTGTAGGCAAAATGCCACACGATGCCATCCAGCCGAACCGGGAGCCAAAAGTGAGCTGCGTGCTGTAGGGGTCGCATCCCTCCTGTAACGGCGCCTGCGTCTTCAGGTAGCATGTGCCGTCGCCCTTGCGGGCATACTGCTAGCACGGCCAATTTGCCGAGCCGGGGCCCACACTCACCAGCCCGTCATGACTTGCCTTGGTGCCCTCATCGAAGCTGATAATCGTCGTTGTGACTGAAAAAATATGAGTTCGTCAGTTGGGATGATTACTCCCAATCTATGGACAAATAATCCTTTCATGTTCCGAACCACCAACCAGTATCAGCTATATTCACTTAAAATCTCATTTAAATTACTATAATCATCCATCATACCAAAGGGTTCCAAACCAGCAACCAGCTTGTTGGATGTTTTTCCCCACCTGCCAGGTGAGGGCTGTTAGATTTTATCAGAGCGTCCTCCTCCTCCTCCTCGCAGTCCAGATCCCAGTGGGCACAGCCGGACTTCCACTGCGAGCGCCAGATCCCAGTGGGCACTGCCGGACCTCCACCGCGAGCTCCAGATCCCAGTGGGCACTGCCGAACCTCCACCGCGAGCTCCAGATCCCAGTGGGCACTGCCGGACCTCCACCGCGAGCTCCAGATCCCAGTGGGCACTGCCGGACCTCAACCGCGACTTCCAGATCGCAGTGGGCACTGCCGGACCTCAACCGCGACTTCCAGATCGCAGTGGGCACTGCCGGACCTCAACCGCGACTTCAGATCGCAGTGGGCACTGCCGGACCTCAACCGATAGAAAAGCAGAAATATGAGATAGAATGCCAGAAGAGTAGCCAGATAGATGCCAGAGATTTGCCAGATAGAATGCCGAAGATATGCCAGAACATATGCCAGAATATATGTCAGATATGAATGCCAGAAGATATGTCAGATAGAAGCCAGAAGTTTGCCAGATAGAATGCCAGAAGATATGCCAGAATAGAATGCCAGATAGAATGCCAGATAGAATGCCAGATATGAATGCCAGAAGATTTGCCAGATAGAATGCCAGAAGATAGCCAGAAGATGCCAGAAGCCAGAAGATATGCCAGATAGATGCCATAAATGCCAGATTGCCAGATATGCCAGAAGCCAGAAGATATGCCAGATAGATATGTCAGATAGAATGCCAGAAGATATGCCAGATAAGAATCCAGAACATATGCCAGAAGATTTGCCAGATAGAATGCCAGAAGATATGCCAGAACATATGTCAGAATATATGCCAGAAGATATGCCAGATAGAATGCCAGAAGATATGCCAGAAGATATGCCAGAACATATGCCAGAAGATATGCCAGATAGAATGCCAGATAGATAGAATGCCAGAAGATATGCAGATAGAATGCCAGAAGATATGCCAGATAGCCAGAAGATAGATAGAATGCCAGAAGATATGCCAGAAGATATGCCAGAATGCCAGAAGATATGCCAGATAGAATGTCAAATAGAATGTCAGAAGATATGTCAGATAGAATGCCAGAAGATTTGCCAGTAAGAAAATGTATAAATGCCATGGTGGGGATCATTCGAAGTGAAGTAATTTATTGGTTTTTAATGAGTCAATAAGTCGAGAGATCTGGCCGATATGGTTGATCATCATCGTCCCTGTTGTATAATTTTGGCTTTAACATGGGTTGTAGCATATTTTCAGACACCCATCTGTGCCATGGGGATATGATGGGAATTTAACCAACACACGGAACATCATTTATACATAGTTAATTCGATATGTGCCATGGACTGCCATGGTGAAAACACATGGGGTCAATGCGTCATGTTCATTCAAGCATCATGAATGGAATTCCTATCGGAAAATCCACGAATCGTGTTTTGACAATGGCATATAGTGCCACTTGTTCACCAAATTATAGGAATGCTGGCCATTCACCCCACAAGCTCTGTGGTTCCAGTCACTCTCTCAAAAAGGCCATTTGCATTGTCAATATTGATGGCGTTTCCGGCCATTCTATTTTGTATCCTTTGGCTTTTGATCATCTCAGCCGGCCGAATCTAGTTCTGGTCCTGCCAGGAATCAAACGTGGAAAACTCTCCGTGTGGTTCGACGATTTTCCAACAAAAAACTTCATTTAGCCTCTGGCAATTTGTTACATAGCTATTGAAAATATGGCCATAGAAATAGTTGATTTACCCATTAAAAATGGAGGATCTTTCAATACTTATGTAACAAATTACCAGAGGGTAGTGATGGGATTCCCCAGCTAGCCATGTTTGCCAAGGGGTAAGTTGGGACAGGCCATAAAACATCACAGCAGGGCTCAGTGGAATCGCAATGAATTGTCATGAAGTGCTATTCTCGGGAACCAAAACAAATCCCCTCTGGTCAGGAACACAGCAGCCTGATTCTTGTAGTATTGATTAAGTTTATTATGTTTCATCTCCAGGAAACTTCTCTGAACATTGGTTCAATGACCATTTCAGGAACCTAAATTGGAGGTACCTACCATATATAAGGCTTATATAAGGCCTATGTAAGGCAATATCCCAGCAAAAATATGGCCTTATATGGTACAGTACCTCCATTTAGGATCCTGAAATTCCCATTGATTGGTTGAACTTCCCACTAACGCTGAATAAATATGGCCTATCCGGTTATCCCTCAAAGGGGCCATCAAAGGGGATGTACAAAGTCCTGAACAAAAAAGCCATGATCGACACAACTGTCATCAACTGTCTGTTCCAGATCATGGATTATTTGGATGTTGCCAAGTACCCTCTCGTAAACTAAGATAACTATGGAAAATCACCATGCTATTAATCAAACAAATCACTATTTCTATGGTGGAATTTCCATAGTTATGTTAGTCATTACCAGAGGGTACAGTAGCTGGGTAACGACCCAGTTCCATTCAAGGTGGGTGGCAGGCAACCATTGCATCGTCTGCTGGTTAACCATGAATTTTCTCGTGGTAAATCACTGATTCCTCATTCTATCCCCTTCTCTAACTGGTTGCGCATCTCATTTGATTGCTTCTGTCATTCCATGTCATTCCATTTTCAACATAAGCACTGCAGCCAAGGGACCCAAATTCATGAGTGCCAGGTGGATTAGAGTTCCTCAGTGAGCAAGGCCAGGTTTTTTCTATGGCTCAAAAGTTGAGGGATGACCAGTGGATGGTTGATTTTTTTTTTTGAGTCTCCAATATCTCCAAGTTCTGTTGCTTCAGTTCCATTGGATTCATAGAGTCATACAGTTTCATATAGTAACATCTAATATATTTACCCTCTGGTAATTTAACATAGCCATGGAAAATGGCCCATTTATAGATGATTTTCCCATTAAAACCTCCATTTATGAGGGATTTTCCATGGCTATGTTAGATAACCAGATGGTACTCGTGTTGCACATTTCTGGTTGATACCGTCTTGTCGTCTGGTCAGTGGCCTGGCTGCAAATGACTTGCACACGACGAAAGTCGTTGTGAAGCCTGGACCTCGTGAAATCTCATGGCCAGGTACTTTATTGTTGTGGTCCATTCTTCTACCCTCTGGCAATTTAACATACCTATTGAAAATCGCAATTTTTAATGGGTAAATCGACTATAAATGGCCAATTTCCAGTAATGTTGTCTAGCCAATAGTGATATCTTGTCAATAGTAGAAACATTTTTCCGCAACTCCAATTTTTCTCCAATACTAAAAGTCAATTAGCTCCATTTACTTTTAGTATTGCCAAAAGAGTCATGTTCAGACCTTGTCCAGAGGGCATGGCCAATAGTGGACCCAACATGGCAATAGTGGAAACTTTTTTCCCAACTCCATTTTTTTCTCCAATACTAAAAGTCAATTAGCTCCATTTACTTTTAGTATTGCCAAAAGAGTCAAGTAAAGCAAATCCTTTTCAAAGCAGCCTTCACTTTTGATTAGCAAAAGCTTAGATTCCAGAAATCTGATCCAATTGCCAAACAGCTGATTTCCTTATAAAACCCTTATTAAAAAAAGCAAGAAAACAGGTCCACAAAGGGTACCCCCTTTGCAAGCCCCAGAATAGCAATAACAAACCTGCACCAGGTTTGGCAATAGTGGAAACTTTTTTTCGCAACTCCAATTTTGTTGTCCTCCTTCTCCTTCTCCTTCTCCTTCTTCTCCTTCTTCTCCTCCTCCTCGTCCTCCTCCTTCGCCTCCACCACCTCTGCCCCCACTTCCATGATCCCAGCTATAAGGTTCCCAACAAAACCATGGAGAATCTATCAGATACATATCATGATCCCAGCTATAGATTCCCAAAAATTATTATAGGAAGGTTGACCCCCCCTAAAAAAAATAGGGGGGGTAATTACTATTAGGCAGCCAACATTAGCTATGTTAGTTTACCAGAGGGTAACCATGGGAACAAGACACGGATCAACCAAGCGATTTTTTCAGCGAACAACGCCAACAATCACAGAAAATCACGTCAGATCATCATCATTCTGCAATAATCATTGCCAATCTTAGATACCCTGCTAAAGCATAAATTCTTTGCTGGTTAGTAGATATTCCCATTAATACCAAAAGACTAAAGGATTAAAGTATCCATGTAAGATTGACCTAGTAGTGCTGCAACCATTGGCAATATCAAACCCAACCCCCTTCCCATTAGTCTCATACCCCCACCTGTACAAAGTCGATTGGCCATTCAAATCTTTAGCTTCAATTTCATCTTTTTTCATGTGATCCCTGCCAATTGTATTGACCCCTAAGATTGAATAGATCTAGGACGAAACCAGAGGTTCGTTTGAGGCTTGTTTCAGATTAGGAAAGGATGATATGATTGGATTGTCCTTTTTTTGACCAGCGTTTGAGGGTTTCTGTCATATTATAACCATCTCCTAGTTTCTAACGATGGTTATTCTGTGAACGCTTAAATTTAAATCGACCAGGCTGCGCGCACACCATCGTTTGGAACATTCGCTGGGATTCACCTTGCGCGGTCACCCGGAGCGACAAAGGAAATTGGAGCAACAGAAATAGGGATTCTACCACTTTCAATGGATGGTTTACAATGGACATTCCCATGAACATGGATGATTTGGGGGTACCCCTATTTTACTGGTTGGTGGTTAAGCCACCCCTCTGAAAAATGATGGAGTGAAAGTCAGTTGGGATGATGACATTCCTAACTGAATGGGAAAATAATCCAAATGTTCCAAACCACCAACCAGACCAGTTTCGATGATTAGAATATCTGGAGGGCAAACAAGAAAAAGAAGTTCTGCTCCCCTTTTAAAAGATAGTTGACAACTAGAGGGAACGCGGAAGAAAACCATCAAAATCGTTGGCAACCGCAAGTCAGTAGGATTTTTATACCATCTGGCAGCCCAGCAGACCAACAACCAACTGGCCCAACTGGCCCAACTGGTCTCCAGTAGCTCGTCGATGCTGGATGTCTTCACCCAAATTTACACCAGAACTTGAAATCCGGGGTCGAAAGTTGATGTTTTTTCATGTTTTTCTGTAGGTCGTTTGAGACAGTGGTTTCAACCCAGATTTCTCCTGGATTTTTCTAAAAAAAAGAGTTTTGTCATTCACAGCAGCTGAGGTTTTTAGAAGGCACGACCATCTCATCTTTTGGCTGCAAATTCAAGGTACAAAACACGTACCCTCTGGTTATTTGACATAGCCATGGAAGCCATGGCCCTGTTATAGATGATGTTCCCAGCTATAAACCTCCATTTATAAGGAATTTTCCATGTCTATGTTAAATAACCAGATGGTACCCCAAACAAAATCTGGGCAATTCTCCGGGTCTTCCATTTCGACCAATACCCGAATTCGAAGCACAGGATGTTCCATGAAGGAGCCTCCTTGACAGCTAGAAATAGAAACCCTGCTTTTCACTGCGAGATGTCAGGCCTTACTTCTCGTATCCTAATGAGTAATTCCCGACTTTCATTTTTCAGATTTCCCACCAATTTCAATTTTCAATCTACTCTTGGATTGGCAGAATTATAGGTGCCATGCTCAAGACATGTGTTTTTTTGGTATGGGTATCCATCCCAGAATGAGAATCCGCACATCCTGGGGTATATAGGTGGTCCCCAAGCGATTCCCATCCAAGAACTGGGTTTCTTCCACTGGCACCTGCATGAGAAGACGCATCCACAGAACCAGTGGTTTCTTGGAGTAGAGCTGCATGTGCCTTGCGTGGCGTGTGGTGACAATTCCTTCTGGGATACCTTGCGGTCATCAAAGACCAACATGGCGACAGATACCGAGGTAACCCAGTTAGACCCAGCAGGGTAACCCCTTTGAGATGGTTTACACCAGAAATTTCCGGCAAATTTGGGATGGTTTTTGGCGGTTTAACACATTGCAAATAAGGTGATGATGTGATGCACAATGCACAATTTGGGAGACCCTGGTTTTACGGGGCTGCAGTTTGTCATTTCGCAAAGTTTCGCTGCGACGCATGTAGCGTGAAGGATGGCAAGGGAGTTTATCCACCGATTGGGGTTGAGCCACATGAACGTACGTCAATTAGCTGATTCCTCCAAATGATGGTAAACCTAGGAACCACATTGAACCAAATGATTGGTCGTATCCTTATTGGTTCCTAGGTTTCAATCCTATTCACATTGGCTCCGAATTCTTGCTGGGAATCCAGATTTTTTTTAGTGATATCAGGGGGGATCCGGATCTTTTGGCTACATTTCCCATGTTGGTTGCCTGCATTCCATGGTTTGGTGCACAATTTGGCCAGGAACACGCAGAAAAAAAAGTGGGCGGATTCACCCCGGCATTATTAAACACATGAAACCCCGAAACTGAAGTCGTCAAAACCTCTGAAATGCAATCTCTATGGAGGGAGGAACATCCATTTACCAGTTATTTCGATGTGAACAACTAGGTGCACGGCTTACATTTCGCCGTGAGTCAAAATGACGATTTGATCATTTCCATATCGTGCTGAAATCATCGCAATTCCATTGGAATTTCTGTCTCGTCTTCGTTGAATATCCGCAAAAACTCTGTTTTTTCTCTTCTGCAAAATGCGGGTAAGCTAGTGCGGTCTTCACCAAATTTTGGTGAGCTGCGTCCTCCAAGTTACTTCAACATGTGTTGTCTACGTAGAATCAAGGATGTTGTCGTCAGGACGTTAATACACCCCCCCCACCCAAGCATAGTTTTTCCCCGATCTCCTCAGGGAGGCTATGATACCGTGGGCACACACATCTTATGGTTAGTCTGAAAAAATCACCATGAAAATCCACCGGTAAATCCCTATTATATAACCATTATTACTTGTGGGGTGCTGAGGTTATCACCAGAGGTTGGCTCCTGATATGCGGCCCCTCTATAACTATGGTTATATGTCCACTTAGTTCAATGCAACTGCACCCCCAAGTACCCTCCAGTAAATTAACACTCATAAAGAACATCAATGAACATACAGGGTTTCCCAAGGGAAACTCATCTCTACAAATGGCTGAGTAAACTCCTGTGTGCAAGGGTCAAAGCATTGTATATGGTTTATGGCCATCCCATACTTGGAATCCTTCTTACCTTATAATGCATATATATATATTATACAATATACATACAATATATATATATATAAAATAGATACTATATATATATATATATAAGTAATATATACTATATATAATAATACATAAAATATAATACACTATATATATATTATTTGATAATATGAATATATATATATTCTTGTATTAATCGCTATTTATGGATTGATGACATCCGAGTGGCAGCAAATCGCACGGGCAGCCGCTGGGCGTCTTCGGCTCCCCGTGCTGCCGCACGCTACGGTGGAACTCCTCAGCGAGTTCTCCCTGGAGATTCTCGTTTCTTCAATGGCCATATATATATATATATATATATGTGGTTAATAATGGTTAATATATGGTTAATAATGGTTAATATATGGTTAATAATGGTTAATATATGGTTATTATATGGCTAGTATATGGTTAGTATATGGTTAATAATGGTTAATAATGGTTGATAATGGTCAATAATGGTTAATAGTGGTTACTGATGGTTAATCATAGGTATTAATCAATGGCCATGATGGGATGTGATGGGTATGATGCTTTAACAACCAACAAAAATAGGGAGTTGTACCAGCAATAATGGGATATAATAGGATAATATGATATAATATGGATATTCTTCAATGGGAATTTCAGGATCCTAAAAAATTGGAGGTACCTACCATATATGAGGCCTATTTTTTAGGCCTATGTAAGGGAATATGCCCACAAAATGTGGCCAAACATATGGTACAGTACCTGCATATTAGGATCCTGAAATTCCCATTGGTTTCTCTTTTGATGAACATAATTGGCAGAAACTGGGAAAACACGGCAGTAATTGGGGCAACATGGGAAACATGAGGAAAACGTGCTTTCCAAAAATGCCAATACCAGGAAATATGTCATTAGTACTGAAACACGATTATTGGACAAATTTATTCTACTTCACCAGCCCGTACCTTCTCAAGGTTTTCCCACATGTCATGTCCAAGTCCGTCCCCCTGGGCCCGGTGGGGTGATCATATGGTGATCATGAGCATTTCCTTAACACAATCCGCAATGAGCCTCGGTTGGAACCTCAAAAGACAAAGTGCTATGCGTTTCTCCCCACCATTGATTTGTTTTTGCATGTCTAAAGTTGAATGATTTGGGAGTACCCTCTGGTAAACTAACATGACTATGGTGATTTTCCATAGGTTTTTTTTGTTAGTTTACCAGAGTACCCCCAGAAGAAACCTCCCCATTTACGGTCAGTTTTCGGAACATGTTTGGGGACGTCAGTGGACATCCAACAACCGCGGATCTTCGCGACCAATGTCAAAGTGGATCACCCTTAAAATGGAGAAACGAGGTCTGAATACAGAAAAAAACAGGAATGAACCACCCATATGGATTGATGGTTTCTGGTTGGTGGTTGAGCCACCCCTCTGAAAAATATTAAGGTCAGTTGGGATTATTTTTCCCAATATATGGAAAAATAATCCAAATGTTCCAGTCCAAACCACCAACCAAGTTTATATCATGTAGATCACCTATTTATTAGGTGATTTGGGGGATGGCAACGGATGGTTTATGATTGCCTTACCCACATTAAACAGTGTAGTAGTAAATGGGGCTGTGCCACTGACAAGATTTCTCCATAGAAACTGGGGGTCAGCTGATGCTGCTGAGGAACGGGATCCAGAAACGGGCACACCTGGCGAGAGTGGTTCCCCAGCTTATCCGCATTGCCCTTGTATCACTGTACAGCAACTCCCAGAAAGAGGCCGAAACATCTTTCCAGTATGGTATATTCCCCGTCATTTCAAAATTTCCAACTGTTCTATCTATAAACATGATTGAACTATTTTTCCTCCAGGTTTTCTTCTGACAATGCTAGATTTGCGGCTAGATCCATGATAAGTGGGATGTATTGTTTCTCGAGGCCACATCTCACTTCCTCTTGACTGTGAAGTAACCAAGTTGAAAGGCAAATCCAGCCACAAGCAGGAATCGTCCCAGGATATCCTTGAGATCGTGATAGCCACTGAAAACTACAATTTTCCTTGCCAAGTCATTCGGTGCTTAATCACTACCCTCTAGAAATCTTACCTGATCGCTGTTGTTGAGTGATTTTACCAATGATTTACCGATTTTCTTATTAAGTAACGGGTGATTTTCCAGGCTGCTACATTAAATACCCAGACGGTAAGTATTTTCCTATACCTCTAAGATTTCTTCCAGGTCCAGAGGTCCAGATAAACCAGAACCCTCACCAAACTCCCTGCCTGGCGGGCGTCGCTGCTCACCAAACTCCTGGGCGAATTTAAAACTAGCTGGTGCTTAAGCAAATGGAGGATTCAACGGGATTTTTCTGAGCAAAATGCTTGTTTAGTGATAATTTTATATTATACCAGTAGTACCGCACAAGGCGGTGGCGGAAGTTTCAAAAATAGGAAACCTATAGGAGAGGTTGGTTGTTGTGAATCAGGGATAGCCGAGCAAATCCACCAATGGACCGAAAGGTGGTTGAGGTCTCCTCTCTTTCTCTCTCTTTCTCTATCTCTTTCTCCGACTATCTACCTACCTACCTACCTATCTATGTATCTATCTATCTATCGATCTATCTAATCTAATCTATTCTAATCTAATCTAATCGAATCTAATCTAATCTAATTATCTATCTATCTATCTACCTATCTATCTATCTATCTATCTATTTATCTATATATCTATCTAATCTATCTACCTATCTATCTATCTATCTATCTAATCTATCTAATCTATCTAATCTATCTAATCTATCTAATCTATCTAATCTATCTATCTATCTATCTATCTATCTATCTATCTAATCCATCTAATCTATCTAACCGATCTAATCTATCTAATCTATCCCTAATCTAATCTAATCTATCTAATCTATCTACCTATCTAATCTATCTAATCTATCTAATCCAACTAATCTATCTAATCTATCTAATCTATCTAATCTATCTAATCTATCTGATCTAATCTATCTAATCTATCTAATCTAATCTATCTATCTTATCTATCTTATCTATCTTATCTACCTTATCTATCTTATCTATCTTATCAATCGTATCTACCTTATCTATCTTATCTATCTTATCTATCTTATCTATCTTCTCTACCTTGTCTATCTTCTCTACCTTGTCAATCTTATGTATTTTATCTAGCTTATCTATCTTACCTATCTGTCTAGCTTATCTATCTTCTCTATTTTCTCTATTTTCTCTTTTTTCTCTATCTAATCTATCTCATCTATCTAATTTATCTAATCTATCTAATCTATCTAATCTATCTAATCTATCTAATCTATCAAAATCTATCTAATCTATCTAATCTATCTAATCTATCTAATCTATCTAATCTAATCTATCTAATCTATCTAATCTATCTAATCTAATCTATCTATCTTATCTATCTTATCTATCTTATCTACCTTATCTATCTTATCTATCTTACCAATCGTATCTACCTTATCTATCTTATCTATCTTATCTATCTTATCTATCTTCTCTACCTTGTCTATCTTCTCTACCTTGTCAATCTTATTTATTTTATCTAGCTTATCTATCTTACCTATCTGTCTAGCTTATCTATCTTCTCTATCTTCTCTATTTTCTCTTTTTTCTCTATCTAATCTATCTCATCTATCTAATTTATCTAATCTATCTAATCTATCTAATCTATCTAATCTATCAAAATCTATCTAATCTATCTAATCTATCAAAATCTATCTAATCTATCTAATCTATCTAATCTATCTAATCTATCTAATCTAATCTATCTAATCTAATCTATCTATCTTATCTATCTTATCTATCTTATCTACCTTATCTATCTTATCTATCTTATCAATCTTATCTACCTTATCTATCTTATCTATCTTATCTATCTTCTCTACCTTGTCTATCTTCTCTACCTTGTCAATCTTATGTATTTTATCTAGCCTATCTATCTTACCTATCTGTCTAGCTTATCTATCTTCTCTATTTTCTCTTTTTTCTCTATCTAATCTATCTCATCTAACTAATCTATCTAATCTATCTAATCTATCTAATCTATCTAATCTAATCTATCTAATCTATCTAATCTATCTAATCTATCTAATCTATCTAATCTAATCTAATCCAATCTATCTATCTATCTATCTAATCTAATCTAATCTAATCTGATCTATCTATCTAATCTATCTAATCTAATCTATCTAATCTATCTAATCGATCTAATCTATCTAATCTATCTAATCCAATCTAATCCAACCTATCTATCTATCTATCTAATCTATCTAATCTATCTAATCTATCTAATCTAATCTATCTAATCTAATCTATCTAATCTATCTAATCTATCTAATCTATCTAATCTATCTAATCTATCTAATCTATCCAAACTATCTAATCTATCTAATCTATCGAGTCTATCTAATCTATCTAATCTATCTATCTAATCTATCTATCTATTGATCTATCTATCTATCTATCTATCGATATCGATCTATCGATCTATCGATCTATCGATCGAGTGATCTATCTATCTATCTATCTATCTATCTATCTGTCATCTATCTATCTATCTATCTAGTCTATCTACTCTATCTAATCTATCTAATTTATCTAATCTATCTAATCTATCAAATCTATCTATCTAATCTATCTAATCTAATCTATCTAATCTATCTATCTATTCTAATCTAATCTAACCTATCTTATCTATCTATCTATCTATCTTATCTATCTTATCTATCTTATCTATCTTATCTATCTTATCTATCCTATCTATCTTATCAATCTTATCTACCTAATCTATCTTATCTATCTTATCTATCTTCTCTACCTTGTCTATCTTCTCTACCTTGTCTATCTTATGTATTTTATCTATCTTATCTATCTTACCTATCTGTCTAGCTTATCTATCTTCTCTATTTTCTCTTTTTTCTCTATCTAATCTATCTAATCTATCTAATCTATCAAAATCTATCTAATCTATCTATCTATGTATTTATCTATCCATCTAATCTAACCTAACCTAATCTATTCTATCTAGTCTATCTATCTATTTTATCTTATCTTGTCTTACCTTGTCTTTTTCCCGAGAGCGTCTGAGCGCAGGGTTCTTCCAATAGTGGAGGTCTGTATCTCATCTTCTCATCTTCACACCTTCTCATCTTCTCTCACACCTTCTCATCTTCACATCTTCTCTCACACCTTCTCATCTTCACATCTTCTCTCACACCTTCTCATCTTCACATCTTCTCTCACACCTTCTCATCTTCACATCTTCTCTCACACCTTCTCATCTTCAGTTCTTCTCTCACACCTTCTCATCTTCACACCTTCTCATCTTCACATCTTCTCTCACACCTTCTCATCTTCACATCTTCTCTCACACCTTCTCATCTTCACATCTTCTCTCCCACCTTCTCATCTTCACATCTTCTCTCACACCTTCTCATCTTCACATCTTCTCTCACACCTTCTCATCTTCACATCTTCTCTCACACCTTCTCATCTTCACATCTTCTCTCTTCTCATCTTCACATCTCTCTCTCTCTCTCACTCTCTCTCTCCCTTTTCTCTCTCTCTCTCTCTCTCGCCTTCTTTATCTTTCTCTCTTTAGGCCGAGGGTGGTACCGGCGGCGAGTCACGAAACGTCAACCCTTTCGCACGAAATGAGGGTCGATCGGCAAAAACTGAGGTAAAATTGCGATTTTACTTGCCCTGGAGCAACCCTTTCGCACGAAATGAGGGTCGATCGGCAAAAACTGAGGTAAAATTGCGATTTGACTTGTCCCGGAGCAACCCTTTCGCACGAAATGAGGGTCGATCGGCAAAAACTGAGGTAAAATTGCGATTTGACGATTTGACTTGCCCCGGAGCAACCCTTTCGCACGAAATGAGGGTCGATCGGCAAAAACTGAGGTAAAATTGCGATTTGACTTGTGCTGGAGCAACCCTTTCGCACGAAATGAGGGTCGATCGGCAAAAACTGAGGTAAAATTGCGATTTGACGATTTGACTTGTCCCGGAGCAACCCTTTCGCACGAAATGAGGGTCGATCGGCAAAAACTGAAGTAAAATTGCGATTTTTCGTGTGCCGGAGCAACCCTTTCGCACGAAATGAGGGTCGATCGGTAGAAACTGAGGTAAAATTGCGATTTTTCGTGTGCCGGAGCAACCCTTTCGCACGAAATGATGGTCGATCGGCAAAAACTGAGGTAAAATTGCGATTTTTCGTGTGCTGGAGTAACTTTTTCGCACGCAAAGAGGTTTATGTGTACGAGCGTTTCTGTGTAGAGATGTCTGTGTGTAAAAGTGTTTGTGTGTACAAGTGCATCTGTGTAAAAGTGTTGTGTGTAAAACCTTCTGTGTGTAAAAGTCTTTGTGTGTAAACGGGTTTGTGTGTACGAGTGTTTCAGTGTAAAGATGTTGGTGTGTATAAGTGATTGTATGTAAAATTCCATCTGTTTAAACGTGATTGTGTGTAAAAGCTAAATTGCGATTTTTCGTGTGCCGGAGCAACCCTTTCGCACGAAATGATGGTCGATCGGCAAAAACTGAGGTAAAATTGCGATTTTTCGTGTGCTGGAGTAACTTTTTCGCACGCAAAGAGGTTTATGTGTACGAGCGTTTCTGTGTAAAGATGTTTGTGTGTAAAAGTGTTTGTGTGTACAAGTGCATCTGTGTAGAAGTGTTGTGTGTAAAACCTTCTGTGTGTAAAAGTCTTTGTGTGTAAACGGGTTTGTGTGTACGAGTGTTTCTGTGTAAAGATGTTGGTGTGTATAAGTGATTGTATGTAAAATTCCATCTGTCTAAACGTGATTGTGTGTAAAAGCTAAATTGCGATTTTTCGTGTGCCGGAGCAACCCTTTCGCACGAAATGATGGTCGATCGGCAAAAACTGGGGTAAAATTGCGATTTTTCGTGTGCTGGAGTAACTTTTTCGCACGCAAAGAGGTTTATGTGTACGAGCGTTTCTGTGTAGAGATGTTTGTGTGTAAAAGTGTTTGTGTGTACAAGTGCATCTGTGTAAAAGTGTTGTGTGTAAAACCTTCTGTGTGTAAAAGTCTTTGTGTGTAAACGGGTTTGTGTGTACGAGTGTTTCAGTGTAAAGATGTTGGTGTGTATAAGTGATTGTATGTAAAATTCCATCTGTTTAAACGTGATTGTGTGTAAAAGCTTCTGTGTGTAAAACGTGTTTGTGTGTAAACGTGTTTGTGTGTTGGAGTGTTTCGGTGTAAAGATGTTTGTGTGTAAAAGTGTTTGTGTGTACAAGTGCATCTGTGTAAAAGCAATTGTGTGTCAAAGCTTTTGTGTGTAAAAGTGTCTCTTTGTAAAAGGGTTTGTGTGTAAGAGTGTTTCTGTGTAAAGATGTTTGTGTGTAAAAGTGTTTGCGTGTAGAAGTGCATCTGTGTAGAAGTGTCTGTGTGTAAAAGCTTCTGTATGTAAAAGCTTCTGTGTGTAAAAGCTTCTGTATGTAAAAGCTTCTGTGTGTAAAAGCTTCTGTGGGTAAAAGCTTTGTGTGTAAAAGCGTCTGTGTAAAAGCGTCTGTGTGTAAAAGTGTTTGCGATGCAAACTATTGTCTTGCACTTCTCGCTATTTTGTCTTGATACTCCTCTTCTCGACTGCCTATAACACAGCTTTCATATATCGTTTCTAAAATTGCGTCTCCATACTAACGAGAGAAGACCCTGCTCCTCTACGCTCTCGGGCCATCCGTCGTCTAGTTTTTCTTATCTTGTCCTTATCTATCTTATCTAGTCTTATCTATCGATCTTATCTTGTCTTATCTATCTATCTTATCTTGATTTATCTTGTCTTATCTTGTCTTATCTTGTATTATTTTGTCTTATCTTGTCTTAAATTATCTCATTTTGTCTTATCTTGTCTTATCTTATCTTGTCTTATCTTGTCTTGTCTTATCTTGTCTTATCTTGTCTTATCTTGTCTTATCTTGTCTTATCTTGTCTTATCTTGTCTTATCTTGTCTTATCTTGTCTTATCTTGTCTTATCTTGTCTTATCTTGTCTTATCTTGTCTTATCTTGTCTTATCTTGTCTTATCTATCTATCTATCTATCGATCCATCCATCCATCCATCCATCTATCTCTATCTCTCTCTCTCTCTCTCTCTGTCTCTATCTACCTACCTACCTACCTATCCATCCATCCATCCATCCATCCATCTATCTATCTCCCTGTCTGTCTGTCTGTCTATCTATCTATCTATCTATCTATCTAATCCATCTAATGTATCTAACCGATCTAATCTATCTAATCTATCTAATCTATCTACCTATCTAATCTATCTAATCTATCTAATCCAACTAATCTATCTAATTTATCTAATCTATCTAATCTATCTAATCTATCTAATCTAATCTATCTAATCTATCTAATCTAATCTATCTATCTTATCTATCTTATCTATCTTATCTACCTTATCTATCTTATCTATCTTATCAATCGTATCTACCTTATCTATCTTATCTATCTTATCTATCTTATCTATCTTCTCTACCTTGTCTATCTTCTCTACCTTGTCAATCTTATGTATTTTATCTAGCTTATCTATCTTACCTATCTGTCTAGCTTATCTATCTTCTCTATTTTCTCTTTTTTCTCTATCTAATCTATCTCATCTATCTAATTTATCTAATCTATCTAATCTATCTAATCTATCAAAATCTATCTAATCTATCTAATCTATCTAATCTATCTAATCTAATCTATCTATCTATCTATCTATCTATCTATCTATCTTATCTATCTTATCTATCTTATCTATCTTATCTATCTTATCTATCTTCTCTACCTTGTCTATCTTCTCTACCTTGTCAATCTTATGTATTTTATCTAGCCTATCTATCTTACCTATCTGCCTAGCTTATCTATCTTCTCTATTTTCTCTATTTTCTCTATTTTCTCTTTTTTCTCTATCTAATCTATCTAATCTAACTAATCTATCTAATCTATCTAATCTATCTAATCTATCTAATCTATCTAGTCTACCTAATCTATCTAATCTATCTAATCTAATCTATCTAATCTATCTAATCTAATCTATCTATCTTATCTATCTTGTCTATCTTATCTACCGTATCTATCTTATCTATCTTATCAATCTTATCTACCTTATCTATCTTATCTATCTTATCTATCTTCTCTACCTTGTCTATCTTCTCTACCTTGTCAATCTTATGTATTTTATCTAGCTTATCTATCTTACCTATCTGTCTAGCTTATCTACCTTCTCTATTTTCTCTATTTTCTCTTTTTTCTCTATCTAATCTATCTAATCTATCTAATTTATCTAATTTATCAAATCTATCAAATCTATCTAATCTATCTAATCTATCAAAATCTATCGAATCTATCTATCTATCTACCTATCTATCTATCTATCTATCTATCTATCTAATCTATCTATCTATCTATCTATCTATCTATCTAATCTATCTAATCTAATCGATCTAATCGATCTAATCGATCTAATCGATCTAATCTATCTAATCTATCTAATCTAATCTAATCCAATCTATCTATCTATCTAATCTATCTAATCTATCTAATCTATCTAATCTAACTAATCTATCTAATCGATCTAATCGATCTAATCGATCTAATCTATCTAATCTATCTAATCTATCTAACCTATCTAATCTATCTAATCTATCCAAACTATCTAATCTATCTAATCTATCTAATCTATCCAGTCTATCTAATCTATCTAATCTATCTATCTAATCTATCTGTCTATTGATCTATCTATCTATCGATATCGATCTATCGATCTATCGATCTATCGATCTATCGATCGAGTGATCTATCTATCTATCTATCTATCTATCTGTCATCTATCTATCTATCTATCCATCTATCTATCCATCTATCTATCTATCTTATCTATCTATCTATCTATCTAGTCTATCTAGTCTATCTACTCTATCTAATCTATCTAATTTATCTAATCTATCTAATCTATCTAATCTATCTAATCTATCTATCTAATCTATCTAATCTAATCTATCTAATCTATCTATCTAATCTAATCTAATCTATCTTATCTATCTATCTATCTATCTATCTATCTATGTATCTATGTATCTATCTATCTATCTATCTATCTATCTATCTATCTATCTATCTATCTTATCTATCTTATCTATCTTATCTATCTTATCTATCTTATCTATCTTATCTATCTTATCTATCTTATCTATCTTATCTATCCTATCTATCTTATCAATCTTATCTACCTAATCTATCTGATCTATCTTATCTATCTTCTCTACCTTGTCTATCTTCTCTACCTTGTCTATCTTATGTATTTTATCTATCTTATCTATCTTACCTATCTGTCTAGCTTATCTATCTTCTCTATTTTCTCTTTTTTCTCTATCTAATCTATCTAATCTATCAAAATCTATCTAATCTATCTATCTATCTATCTATCTATGTATTTATCTATCCATCTAATCTAACCTAACCTAATCTATTCTATCTAGTCTATCTATCTATTTTATCTTATCTTGTCTTATCTTGTCTTTTTCCCGAGAGCGTCTGAGCGCAGGGTTCTTCCAATAGTGGAGGTCTGTATCTCATCTTCTCATCTTCACACCTTCTCATCTTCTCTCACACCTTCTCATCTTCACATCTTCTCTCACACCTTCTCATCTTCACATCTTCTCTCACACCTTCTCATCTTCACACCTTCTCATCTTCTCTCACACCTTCTCATCTTCACATTCTTCTCTCACACCTTCTCATCTTCACACCTTCTCTCACACCTTCTCATCTTCACACCTTCTCTCACACCTTCTCATCTTCACATCTTCTCTCACACCTTCTCATCTTCACATCTTCTCTCACACCTTCTCATCTTCACACCTTCTCTCACACCTTCTCATCTTCACATCTTCTCTCTCTCTCACTCTCTCTCCTTTCTCTCTCCTTTTTCTCTCTCTCTCGCCTTCTTTATCTTTCTCTCTTCAGGCCGAGGGTGGTACCGGCGGTGAGTCACGAAACGTCAACCCTTTCGCACGACATGAGGGTCGATCGGCAAAAACTGCGGTAAAATTGCGATTTTACTTGTCCTGGAGCAACCCTTTCGCACGAAATGAGGGTCGATCGGCAAAACTGAAGTAAAATTGCGATTTGACTTGTCCCGGAGCAACCCTTTCGCACGAAATGAGGGTCGATCGGCAAAAACTGAGGTAAAATTGCGATTTGACTTGTCCTGGAGCAACCCTTTCGCACGAAATGAGGGTCGATCGGCAAAAACTGAGGTAAAATTGCGATTTGACTTGTCCGGAGCAACCCTTTCGCACGAAATGAGGGTCGATCGGCAAAAACTGAGGTAAAATTGCGATTTGACGATTGTGCCGGAGCAACCCTTTCGCACGAAATGAGGGTCGATCGGCAAAAACTGAGGTAAAATTGCGATTTTTCGTGTGCCGGAGCAACCCTTTCGCACGAAATGAGGGTCGATCGTCAAAAACTGAGGTAAAATTGCGATTTTACCTGTGCCGGAGCAACCCTTTCGCACGAAATGAGGGTCGATCGGCAAAAACTGAGGTAAAATTGCGATTTTTCGTGTGCTGGAGTAACTTTTTCGCACGCAAAGAGGTTTATGTGTACGAGCGTTTCTGTGTAGAGATGTTTGTGTGTAAAAGTGTTTGTGTGTACAAGTGCATCTGTGTAAAAGTGTTGTGTGTAAAACCTTCTGTGTGTAAAAGTCTTTGTGTGTAAACGGGTTTGTGTGTACGAGTGTTTCTGTGTAAAGATGTTGGTGTGTATAAGTGATTGTATGTAAAATTCCATCTGTTTAAACGTGATTGTGTGTAAAAGCTAAATTGCGATTTTTCGTGTGCCGGAGCAACCCTTTCGCACGAAATGATGGTCGATCGGCAAAAACTGAGGTAAAATTGCGATTTTTCGTGTGCTGGAGTAACTTTTTCGCACGCAAAGAGGTTTATGTGTACGAGCGTTTCTGTGTAGAGATGTTTGTGTGTAAAAGTGTTTGTGTGTACAAGTGCATCTGTGTAAAAGTGTTGTGTGTAAAACCTTCTGTGTGTAAAAGTCTTTGTGTGTAAACGGGTTTGTGTGTACGAGTGTTTCAGTGTAAAGATGTTGGTGTGTATAAGTGATTGTATGTAAAATTCCATCTGTTTAAACGTGATTGTGTGTAAAAGCTTCTGTGTGTAAAACGTGTTTGTGTGTAAACGTGTTTGTGTGTTGGAGTGTTTCGGTGTAAAGATGTTTGTGTGTAAAAGTGTTTGTGTGTACAAGTGCATCTGTGTAAAAGCAATTGTGTGTCAAAGCTTTTGTGTGTAAAAGTGTCTCTTTGTAAAAGGGTTTGTGTGTAAGAGTGTTTCTGTGTAAAGATGTTTGTGTGTAAAAGTGTTTGCGTGTAGAAGTGCATCTGTGTAGAAGTGTCTGTGTGTAAAAGCTTCTGTATGTAAAAGCTTCTGTGTGTAAAAGCTTCTGTATGTAAAAGCTTCTGTGTGTAAAAGCTTCTGTGGGTAAAAGCTTTGTGTGTAAAAGCGTCTGTGTAAAAGCGTCTGTGTGTAAAAGTGTTTGCGATGCAAACTATTGTCTTGCACTTCTCGCTATTTTGTCTTGATACTCCTCTTCTCGACTGCCTATAACACAGCTTTCATATATCGTTTCTAAAATTGCGTCTCCATACTAACGAGAGAAGACCCTGCTCCTCTACGCTCTCGGGCCATCCGTCGTCTAGTTTTTCTTATCTTGTCCTTATCTATCTTATCTAGTCTTATCTATCGATCTTATCTTGTCTTATCTATCTATCTTATCTTGATTTATCTTGTCTTATCTTGTCTTATCTTGTATTATTTTGTCTTATCTTGTCTTAAATTATCTCATTTTGTCTTATCTTGTCTTATCTTATCTTGTCTTATCTTGTCTTGTCTTATCTTGTCTTATCTTGTCTTATCTTGTCTTATCTTGTCTTATCTTGTCTTATCTTGTCTTATCTTGTCTTATCTTGTCTTATCTTGTCTTATCTTGTCTTATCTTGTCTTATCTTGTCTTATCTTGTCTTATCTTGTCTTATCTATCTATCTATCTATCGATCCATCCATCCATCTATCTCTATCTCTCTCTCTCTGTCTCTATCTACCTACCTACCTACCTATCCATCCATCCATCCATCTATCTATCTCCCTGTCTGTCTGTCTGTCTATCTATCTATCTATCTATCTATCTATCTCTGCATTTGAACGAGAAAACATGGGTTATTTGTGATGCAATGTTCCGGGTGAACAACAAGAAATATTAAAAGCAAATGTTTCGAACATGTTCTTACCAGCCAGAATCCACACCAGTGGCATCCAGTGGGTAACCAACATATATTTGCCATACCGAATTTATGTGAAATTATCATACAGGATGGGCCCCCACCAGTTATGAGTTGGTTTATCAACCCCATGAATACTATAGTTATATCATGTTATATCTACTATAAACCATAGAAATCAGCCACTAATATCTCAACTGAACGCGAACTCGACTGGGGTCCCCATCCTGTATTGACACACCCCTACAACATTTGTAGCAACTAACAGTAAGCTATGGAGGCCACGCTTGCTCACCCCCCGAATTCCCAGCTGAAAATGGGTTCTGACCATCCCCAACTAACTAGCTTGGTTAACAACTACCATTCTATAATCAATCAACAATCATCAATAAAAACTACATTCCCGTACTGTTGCTAGTTAAAAATATCTTTTATGTGGATAAAACAATGATAAACCATCACACAGCATCACCATTGAAAAATAGGTGGTATGGTTACCATTCCCAGTCATGGGTGATTTATGATTGTTTTACCCACATGAATCATCATTAGTCAACCATTAATCACCATTATTAACCAATATTAGCCAACTAAACCATGGATATTCCCATGAAATCACCATGAAATCACCATTTATCAACAATCATCTATCAATCATCAATAAAAACTATATTCCCATATTGTTGATGGTTAAGCCTCCAAAAAAAAAAGAAGTGAGGCCTAACCTTCATATATTCCCTATATTCCACAATCATCAATAAAAACTATATTCCCATTGTTGATGGTTATTGCCATGGATATTCCCATTTATGACCTATATTCCCTATAAAGATAAAGTTAGGCCTAACCTTCATCAACCAGATCCGACTTCTGTCCGATAGCCGAGGCTCGGATTTCCACCCAACTTCTCGACGAGCCACGTTGGACTCCTCCGCCCGGCGTCACAGATTTCTTCCAAGCGGCAGGGTCTATGTTAATTTACTGGAGGCTATCTATATGATATATATAAATAAATAACCAATTATATTATATGGTATACATAATGTGTATAGATATGTTATATGTATATATATATATTATATGGTATATATATATATATATACAGTTATATTATATACACATAATATAAAACCATAGGATGAACTATATATAACCATGGTGATGAAGCCCTTGTGATTCCTGCGATACCCCAAGCTGGTCCAACTTGAAAATAACGGAATTTGGACAGTTTTTTTTGCGGCCCAACAACTGGTTTTTGGTTGGGTTTATCAGTTGTTCATCAAATTTATTTGGTATCTAGCCAGTGGCAAAAGATGAAAAAACAATGGTATAATGAAATATAGCAGATAAATCCCAAATAGAAACTGGCTGGTGGTTCAACCCCTCTGAAAAATATGAGTCAATGGGAAGGATTATCCCCAATAATTATTGAAAAATAATCCAAATGTTCAAAACCACCAACCAGGAAATCTTGGACACCAATGTTTCGGAAAAAAATCAGCCGCCGCGTAGAGAACATCATGCTGCGGAGTCACGGAGTCCACACCGCAGCTGCTTAAAGTTGATGCCCCCCTCAACAATAATTGGCTGGTTGTTTCAACCTATGCTAAGAATACAGACACATTTATACAACTGAATTGGGATCATAATCTCAAGATGAACATGTATGTATATACATATAAGCACCACTCATATCTTTCTTGAATTGACGTCCTCTCCATCGTTTATGACTTCCCACCAACTAATTACTGCAAGGAGACCCACGTAATTACATTACCCTCTAGTACTCCGACTTTCCCCATATTCAAAGCTGATTTCCCTGCACTTTTCAGTAACAATGAGGGCGTTTCTAAATACACATCATTTAAGGGAGCATCTGAAAATAAAATGAATGATTTGGGGGCACCCCTATGACTCAGGAAACCTCCATTTCCATGGTTTTTCATTAGTTGCTACCTGGTAATCTAAAATAGCTGTGGAAAAGCACCCTCTTTCACAGGTAAAGCATCTATAAATGGCTGGTTTTCCATAGCTGCATTAAACTACCGGAGAGTAATATTTGCAAATGTCGCCTTGAACCAAGTCATTTGAGCAATGATCAAAACCTTCTGTTCTTCATTTACACTGGTTGATTTAATAGGTTTCCCAGTTCAATGGATTGTGACAATCACCAACATATTAGATAGCATAACCCCATATAATCAAAACAACAGTCAAGTATCAAGGATATCCAGTCATATCTCCATATTTTGATGGTTGGAATCGCTATTGAATGCTTATAATCATCAATCAACAGGGGTTTTGAACAATATATACATCTATATGATGATTGCCCTGTTATATCTACCATAAAGTATTCTCATGACATATCACCAATAAATTCCATGAAATCCCTATCGCTAATGGTTAATCAATAGGGCTTTAGCAGCCAACCAGCATTTATCAACCCCATATTCTTGATGGTTAAAACCACTATAAATCATGCTTAAACCCTCAACGATTACAACCGTCAATCAACAGGGCTTTAGCAGCCACTGCTCATCTTTATCATTTCATCCCAATACTCATTGGTCAAGTCCTGATTTCTAGTTAAATATAATGCCCTGTGATATTCCCACTTATTAGCTGTTTTAAATGCCAAAAAACGACTGCTCAATTCTCGCTTTCGGCAGGGTCTCAGTCAATATAATACTGGTTGGTGGTTTCAACCCCTCTGAAAAATATTACTGTTTATTGCTGTTTATGTAAGGGCCAAGAGGCAGAAATCGGCCCCAAGACCCAGCTGCTCCGCGATCAATCGAGTCTGGCCGGCACCAAGCTACTCACATCTTGATGTGTGGCTGCCTGGCGACCCAATAGTGTGAGAACGTGCTGATCTATCTCATCGATTTTGGTCTGAGGAAGCCTAACTCGAAAACACACCAGCCATTTAGCCAGTGATGCAGATTTGGGCTTCGCAAGGCGTTGTGGCAAGGTCATCCCATTGTGCTTGAGGTAGCACTTGAACAGAGAAATGAACAGTTTGCACCGCTCACCCCACCTTGTTCGAGATTTCACTGGAACCTCTTGTTCAGTCGCATACCAACGTTTCTTACAACACCAAGGACCGCCATATCCAGTGTAGAGGTTGAATGCATAGAACAATTGGATACCAGCAACATAGACCAGTGGCGCACTGCCTTGTACCATCTCAACACCTTGGGCTGTCCACCAGCTGTGAATCTTCTGGAGGTTCACCTGCCCATACCGGCGGATCAGCTTCGTCGGAATACTCCATTGTGTCGGCGGAGGAGGCAAAGGAGCCTCGATCACTTCTGCCACCGGAGATGCCGGAGGTTTCTGAACTTTGGCAGCCAGCTTCGAAGTTTGTAGCAACACCTTCAAGATCGCATCATGCAACTGTCGATGAAAGGTCTGTGCAGCTCGCAGCCCTTCCCACGCTGACCAGAAAACAGAGGACCTGCGGTTATTGATGGCCTCTGCAGCCCGGTCGGTGAGACTGTTGTGCCAATAAGCCCAATGCTCCAACGGCCCCGTGGCTTTGTCAATGTCACCATGGGAAACCACCTTCCGCACCTCGATCAAGTGCCCACCACAGACGATCGCAGCCTGGAGCTGCTGCCAGAGGTCAGAGTGGGGCCTGTTCTTTTTCAACGGACGCCCATGCAGAAGCTTCACCAAACCTTTGATAACACCCTGGCAGTCACACCATAGTCGCACCTGCTGGTGCCTCGCCACAGCCCATTGTACTGCTCTGACGACTGCTGTGAGTTCGGCCCGAAACGCTGATTGGCACAGGCCCATGACGTGACCTCCGAACAAGAGTTGGTTATCCAGTGATCCTGCTGCACCCACCACCAATGTAACAGCCCATGCCGCATACCGCAGGCGTGCTTCATGAGGGTAGGCACAGGTGCCATCCAAAAACAACTCAAGCCGTGTATGGAAACCATTATTGGGGGGACAAACTGGTGACATCTGAGAAAATCCATCATCCCGAAGCAACATACCCGCCACAACCTCCCATTCCGGCAGAAGCAAAGGCCACCCATGATCAACCAAGCACGGAGGTAAAACCTCAAGGGCAGCCCACTGAGCTGGTGTCACATGAAGACGGCAGGAGGCAAAGTGTGGGCAAATCCAAGCCCGATGATGAAATCCATCAGTGGCATCACACCACGGACATTTGTCAGTAACCCCTTGTTGGAACTTAGCCCTGGCATTTTGCGTAAAGAGAGTACCATCCAAATGGCAACGCAGGAACACCTGGTCCGCAGGACTAAACTGCTTCAGCACCCGATGCAATTCTCCTAAGTCCACATGGTCGAGCCCAGCAAAGGTAGGCCGATGTGTCAGCTGTTCAGACAGCACAAAACCCCAAGCCAACCGAAACCTCAGCACCAATTCATCCCAGGGAACCTGCATCAAGCTAAAGGAACCAAAACGGTCTTGGAGGAGACCATGACTTCCAACTCCCCATCCCAATCTTCGGAGACGTGAGACCAAGACAGCCGTAGGACCATTCGACGGCAAACGGGTATCATCAGAAGCAAACAACCCCAAAAGAGACTCAACCTGATCAGGGTGACCAAGCTCACGTGTGTCCCGCAGTGTCTGTAAAATGGCCCAAGCCTCAGGGTCTGATTGGACAGCCGAAGAGGCCAAGTGCAAGTAGGGATTAGTGCCTTTTCGATCGGCCCGCAAGGCACGCACTGCTCCCGCCCTGAGGGCCTTAAAGTGGGACTCCCCAACATGAACAACCGTGACAGCATGCAAAGCACGTGGCCAGGCCAAAAGGTGCACCGCACTCAGTTTGTGACGGTAGGGGCCATGACTGGCTCGCAACCGAACCCAGATCGCAGGCATGCGTGCTAGACGCTTCTGAAGCTCACCGTTGTGGCAGTGTCGGCTGAAGTTCTGGTGTGCCCCAAGGTTACGGGCTGCAAGGGCTACTTTGACCTCTGTCTGGCGGAAGTCTTTTCTGGCCCCCGCATTGGTAGACCACACCCTCGTTTTTCCCATATCCACGGCTAAGTCCAATTGCCCCGTGAAAGCTTCCATGGATGCCCAGATGCGGGAGAAGGCATCAGAGTCCCGGAAGAGCAGACCCCAATCATCGACAAAGGTACGCAAGTCCACAGGAACATCCAGGTGCTTCAACCACCAATCCAACATCCAGTCGACCACCGTCATGCCAAAGACCGACAAGGCACAACCCTCCGGAAGACCACAAGTGGAAAACAACGGCTCTCCAACAGAACGCCGGACACGGAAACGACGACACTGAGCAGCAACAAAGGCAACCCACGGACGGAGAGTAGCAACAGGAAAGTCCATCAAGGCCAAAGCTTGCCACAGCGGCTTGCGTGGGATGTTGTTGAAACATTTCTGAATGTCCATCAGCAAACCATGAACCGGAGTGTCATTCAGGTAGGCCATTTCCAAAACTGAGGCAAGTTCGAACCAAATCGATTTGGCCTGTCGGGAGGGCACCCCACCTTGAACGCTATCTGGCAGGATCTGAGCAACAGACTGAAGAGCCTCCCGAGCCCGCTCAGTGGACCAAACTCTGTACCCCAAGCTATAGACAACCACCGGACGAAATTCATCCACCTGGTGAGCAGTAGGGGTCTTGGCTAGGCTCGACACAAAACCCGTAGCCAACTGAGTAGGCCAAGGCTGACCAGCTTCAACAGCTTGATACAAATCCACCAAGGTCTGAGCTGCTACAGGCGGTAAAGCCAATAGGTCGGCCCTGGAAACCCCATCTGGACCCTTTGCTGCCTTTGCTTTCTTATGGGCCACTGCAGTCCGAAATCGGTCCACGGTCCAAGGGGACCACCGCCAAGACACAGGACGAGCAGTACGCGACAGAAACCCACAGATTTGATCCCATTGGCCCTCCTGAACATGAGACAACTTCAGCCAACGCGGCCCCCACACCTGAGCAAAGCGATCCAGGATAGCTTGGTCAGTATGGACAGCACGCTCCTGGGTGAGCCACATGCCCGGTTGCAAACCCTCAACTGTTTCCACCCAGACCTGGTCATCTGAGTGAGCAACGACCTCAACCACCCGACCACCAACCACAACTGGCAAACCCTCAAGTAAGGAGACCGGCTGAACCAACACCACCGAGGAGTCTTCAGGGCGAACTTCGTCAACCCCAATAGCCACCTGATCAATCAAAGTATCAGCTTGAGGAAGAGGATCTTCCTTGCAGTCTCGGAACACATAAGCCAGGTGATGTTCCCGTCTGGACTTGGCCCATTGGTACCTGTCGCGCATCAGCTGCTGCTCATACTGCCGCACAAAACCCTGAAACCCGTCAAAGAGGCCCTTGGCAAAATCCAATGGAGGGCAAAGCAGGGGAAGAGGCCCGGCCAAGAGTGGCCGAAGTCCAGAAGCCCCCCACCAAAGTCCAAAACCCCCAGGAAATCCTGACGCATTCCTGATAGCCCGCCATGTTTCATCCCGGTTCAGCTGACCCTGCCACGTTGTGACCCCCTTGGCAAGCTGACGGCACAACGACTGCAATCGGCGAAGCTGCCGGAAGTAACGAGCATGTTGCAAGCTAGTCCCCACGAAGGTGGGTTGGATGTCACCCCGTCGCCCCTTTTTCAAAGGGCTGGCATACTCCTTTGTTGGCGTAGGCGCCAAAACACTAGCTCGCCCCAACTGCTTTTTGGAAGTGTGGACCCCTTCATGCTGGAGCCAACATCTGGCCTGTGTTTCAACCTGATTCCAAAATTGTGCATAGGCAACAGTCAAGTCTGCCCGCAAGTCCACCTGAGGCGTACAAGTCCACTCCGAAGGCCAAGGGAAGGGTTGAGGGATATGCCAAGCCAAGTGTTCTTGCTGAAGACCACCAAGGGAAAAGGAAACACACACCGAAGCATGGTCAGCCCAATGATCAAACACCACCCGAGTATCAACGTAGGCATGCTGAAGTTCTGGAGAAATCCATAGCTGATCGATGCGTTTGGATCCCCTTCCCGTAGCTTCAGTGGATATCCCAGCACGCCAGGCACGCAAGTCCTGAACCTCACGAAAGCCCAACTCACGCAAGCGGTCCAGCTGGTCCAGCTCATCCGGCCCATAGTTGAAGTCCCCACCAATGGCCCGTGGTCCCGTGGCCTGAAGGCCCACCCGGTCCACAAGCTCAGCCAGCATGACATCAGTCTGAAAACGGGCATGTTTATGGTGGGCATTGCAAGGCACGCCATACAACATTCCAACAGTGATCCACTGATCGGCAACCGCCACACCAACCACCTGAAGTCGGGCAGTATCAAAAACCTGCTGGTCAAACCCATGAGCCAGAGCCCGCGAAGGTTGTTTCGACACAAACAGAACACCTGCATGTGAGCCCGTGTCAGTGGTAGCCCTCTTGGGACATGGGGCTCCAGGAACAGTGTACTTCCATTGGCTACGCAACATACGCAGACCCTTCTTGAAGTCAGAAACCCCTTTGCCAGACAGTTGTGTCTCAGCCAAAATCCAGGCATCACCTTCCAAATGATTGACCTGATCCAACTTGCCATTGAGACCACTAGGGTTGGCCACCCCCAAAGTCCACAGCTCAGTGCCTGGTGAAGCCGGACCAGGGTGACTCGCTTCACCGACCCGAAGCAGCCAGAAAAGACAGATTATCCACCACCACCTCCCTGTACGGTGAGAACGAAACCAAGGCACTACGACCTCCACAGAAGAGATGGGGAAAGCCCAAGTCCACTCACAGAAACCATGCTGCCGCATCTGAGCATCCAACATTTGGCACCCAGTGAATGGACTGAAATCCAAAATTCCACGCTGTGTCCACCAAACCGCGCAGTAATCCACCAAAAGTCGGACAAGACGGACAACTGACATGACCCAACCACGCCAAACCATCCGCAAAAGTCCCAAAACCGAAAAAGGAACGACCCAAGGATGGCCGGGAATCCATCTGGCCAAATACCCATGGCAAAGTCCAATGCCAACGATCATCCAAAGCCAGCTCAGCAACCACCAACGCTCGTGACTACCTATGGGGTACTCCCAATTGCATGTGGCAGTCAAACACGCAACTGGGCCCCTTCACTCCTGTCGTGGCCGTTTGTTCAGGAGATTCTCAAACTGCTCCATCTGTTTGCTAAACATGCTGTCTAACATGAGCTGTTGGTGGCTCACCTGTTGTCGAAATTGTTCAGAAAAGGAATCCTGAAAACATTGCATGGTGCTGGCTTGTGCTGCAATCGCTTGGTCAAAGTGAGCACCCTGCTGCTGTATTTCACCTCGCAAGGCAGTGAATTGCCCCTGAGTGTCCTGCGCATGTTGTTGTGCCTGAGCAGCCAGGGCTTGAGCTTGGCCATGAAGGTCTGAGACCTGTTGTTCCAAAGCTTCAACTCGCTTGTTGGCCGATTCATCACCGTCAACTTCCATGCTAGTCTGAGGCAGCTTGGACATCACCTCTGCCAAAACCTTTTGAGCCACATCTTCAAGGGGATTACCAATAGGAAAGGTGGTGGCTTTCGCTGGGAGCTTGCTAGCAGCTTTGGCCCAAGGGTCATTCATCTGGATGTAGTCACCTTCACATGGCTTGGAAACAAAAGACTCCGTAGCTGACGTTGCCACCAGCTTGGGGACGCTGCGGTCAGGCTGCTCAGGATCAGCTTCCCTGGAGATAACCACATCACCATGTGACATCCTCAGAACCTTCTGGGGTGGGTCCTGCACAGACTGGACTCGGAACATCAACCCTTGGACATGTGACTTGGTCGCCACAGCTTGCACTGGTTTAGCCACCCATCCATTATCCCGAAGAACCTGGGCAACTGAAGACTGCAATGTGCCAAAGGCAAAAGGTCCAACCAGAAAAGTCTGACGACGGCCCGGAGGAAGAAACAAGTGCCCTGGCTTGACAACCGCAAAGACCTCAGCAGCATGCGAAGTACAGCACCTCAGACCCATTTTATTGCCTAACCGTGCCAGCCCAACCACATGAGGAACCGTCTGACGTTGGACAGTAAGCTGGGACATATCAGCCTTGGGCAACCACACCACCTGGAAGTCCTGAGACGGACGACGACCATCCAACGATTTCGGCTCTAAGTACACACCGGCATGTCCTGAAAAGTGCTGTGCCACAAGTTGCAAATGTTCAGGCATTCGGATGTGAGCTGTAAAGAGCTCGGCTTCAGAAGGGGAAGCGTGGCTAAAGTCCAAACGAAGCCACTGTTTGCCCCACAATTCCATCACCGGTGAGTCCATGGGAAAGGCCGAGGTACGAAGCCAACCCTCACAACCGCAACATTCTTCATCACCACACTGTTGCAACGGAGGCACCTGGGCAAAAATGTGCAGCATAGGATGGGCCACCACCTCACTCCACGGCACTTCGGTCTGATCACGGAACACCAGGGCTTTAACCACACATGTGGCAATGGACTGCACCTGAATGTTGGGTTGCAGAGGAGCCCTTGTGACAGGCGACGCACCAAGTTGCACCAAGAACCCATCAACAAGCAATGGCTCAGAATTGACAGCACAAACCAAGGGCACACGTTCTTGGGTAACCGGAAGGGATGTCTGAGGGGCAGTCAAAGCATCCACCACAAACAGTGCCAAAGGGCCAGACGAGAGCGGGTGCTGAGCCTTGAGGTATGGCTCAATGACAGTCACCGACACAACCACGACTCCAGAAGCCGAACCTCGCACTTGGGTAAGTCCAATCTGTGCAAGTGGCTGACCACTTTCACTATGGAAGATGCCTGGTTCCAACCTGAGCTGAGCGGGGTCAACACTCACAGGGGAAGCACTACCCTTTCCTTTACCCTTGGGCTTGGTATGCTTGTGCTTCTTGTGTCCAATAGGCTTGTCAACCGTTCGACGATCAATTTGGACCTGAAGTTCAGAGGGCTTGATAAACATGAATGGGGGCCTACATTGATTGCCTAACCACTTAAGCTCACGCCATGGGTTGCTGGCATCAAGTGCTTTTGCGACCTCAGTTTCCCCCAATGCTTTCAAGGCCATGGCAGAACGTCCTGATGCTTCGACATGTGGCACGCCATGCTGCACCAAAAGATCAGCTAAGCGAGTCTGCACAGACACCCCTAATCCAGCAAGAAAAGGCCGAGGACACAGATCAGGGACATCATCAGCAAACTCCTTTCGAAGTCCAGTGGAGTAGTAAACCAAGGAATCATGATCAGTGACCATCAACCAACCCCACAGCAAGTGACGAACGAAAGCCACAACCAGTGCCCCACAGTAGCCAGCCGGTGTGAACCCGATGTCATGCGACTTCCAGACCCCCATGGCCCCTCCCCGGTGAAATTCAATCACCCGGCTCAGAAACTGCATGGTCTGTTCATACTCCGAAGGGACAGCCAACGTGTGCAACTTGGCTCCCACTCCATCAACTCTCCACACCAAAGGAATCCAATGCCCACCCAACAGGACTGCCGACACCACCGTGGCTTCAAAACCAAGTTGCCGCACCATGCTGGCCCACGTGGCTGAGACCTCATGCTTCACCAAGCCTGTGACCAACAACGGGTCCCACACATGGACATGTTGATCCACATCAGTGCCTATGGCTGTTTGCACAAGTCCATGCAACACTTCATCATCACCCCACACCGGGCCCTGCATCCCTAGGAGGCTGACACGTTCGCACCTAGACATGGAGGGAGTACGCAAGGACGACAACATCTCATGATCAGTGACAGGCCCTGGATCTTCAGCATTTGAGGCTCGGGCGTACTTCAAAAACTCATCTGCATCCAGGCAACACGGAATGACTGGACTGGCATTCAAAGACTCAGGGGTCCATGTGGGAGGCACAATAGAAACCAATGCAGCAGACGGCAGAACAGAGTTCAAGTCCACAGGTTCACCATCGACACGGACTTGAAAGCCCGTAACATCGTTGCCCAGTTTGGTCTCAGCCGCAAGCAAGTGTGCTCCCGTGGAGTCAGGTGAGACCTTCATCTGAAGATCAGGCTCACCAGGAACCGAACGGGACAAGGTCAAACAGTCCACCATGGGCATGTCACAATCCTCAATGGGATCTTCAACCGTGGCAGGCACCCCAGGAGGTGGAGGCAAAGGCCACTTCTCCCGACAAGCAGCAACAACCTCATCCATGTATGCTTCAAGGACCCGCACAGACTGACAAGGTGGCACCTCAAAAGTCAAGTCCAAGCAGCGACGGATGTGGGCAAAAATCCAGAGCCCCATCAACGGAGAAACAGCTTGACCAACACCAGACATCGCAAGTCTCAAGTTGCGCCCCATGTCAACTTTAGGGACGCCCCCCATGAGTGCCCACATTTCAACCGGGTGTAGGTACCTGGCATGTTGCATGGTCTGGTTCATGTGTTTCTGGTAGGTGGCAAGCGGGATCAAAGTACCTACAAGCCCCTTCTGTTTCAACCGTTTCTCTGACAAGGCAGCCCGGCAACCACAAGCACATGTATACATCTGGTTTCCTGCACTGTGAAGCAAGGTGGGAAGTTGTTCAGCCAACTTGATCCAAACCGCCTCCATACCTCCTGCCGCATACTGGTAGTATTTGGACAACTCATACAAGTTCAATTCCAATTGGGCTTGGTCAAACTGATGCCATGTGCAAAAGGCTGGAATGAGATCTCGGATGACCCTGATGCTGGTGCCGGATGGCATGTCAGGCAGCTCACAACACTGAAGCACTGGGGCGGTCAAAACTGCAATCCAACGATCTCGACGAGTACACCAAGTGTTGCCCAACTTGAGAATGCCCTGGGTAACCCTGTAACCCGTGGTAATGGAAAATTGTCTCAACACTTCTTGTGCCTGGGCATCTCGCAAAACTTCAGGCGTACATTCCAAAACCAAAACAGCAGCTTGAAGCAACCAACCCAAATGAAGTGACTTGGGAAGTGATTCGGACCTGGGATCTGACATGCCCCTCCTGTCGCCCAAGACGGAGTGTGGCTGACATGAAACTCCTGAGCATACAATTCCATGAAACAACTCACGCCCACAAAGATCTCGGATGACCCCAGGGTCCAAAAGGTCACCAACATGAAAGGAAGCACCAGCATGCAAAGACTGGTAAAGTCCACGCCATGCCCCATTCTGATCCACCCCAGCCATGGCCTTAAATCCAAGCCGGTCCACCGCAGCAGTGAAACCCCCCATCCCTGCACACAAGTCCACCACCTGAGTCAAGGCTTCCTTGGAGCAAACAGGTACTGGGAAAACTGCAGAGTCACCATCCACCACCAGTTGAATCGGGGTTACAGATGTCACCAGTAAGTCCACCCCAACCATGGTCGCCACACACGGTACCTGTCCATACACCCAAACTTTGTATCCCCTCCGGTCCGATGTCTGTGTCAAATGCCAGTTTCCTTCAGAAAAGCAAATGAGGACCAAAACTAGTGAAACTCGTTGACCAACCGCCATTTGAGTCCAATCCATTGCAATGAACCACTACAAAAGGGTGACCTCCAGGTGTTCTGTCAGTACAGCCCTACTACTGGAAAGGACCTGGGCCAGAGCTCTGAAAAATATTAGTCAGTTGGGATGATTATCCCCAATATATGGAAAAATAAGAACATATATTTCCTATACATGTCCAACCTTTTCCAAAATATTGGCTAGTCTAACCCCATACCAATCAACCATCATTTATCATATCCACTTGTACCTTTATATTGAACGATGGTTGTCGCCACCAGGTCATTTAGCCTTGAAAAATGCGCTCCTGTTATTGGAGAGAAGCCATTCCTTCCAGGTGCTCGACTCTCCTCACAGATTGGCTGGACAATTCTAAGTGGATTTTAATCAGCAGAAAATTGGGATTTCACCAGGATTTAACCTCCATTTCTAACTGCTAAGTGGATTTAATCAGATTTACCATCTGGTTATGACTAACATAACCATGGAAAGATCCACCCATGCAATTAATAGGTAAACCATCTATTTCTGTGGGCCAGCAATCCGATGGCTATGTTAGTCATAACCAGATGGTAACCTGCAAGAAATTGGGATTTTAATCAGCAGAAATTGGGATTTCACCAGCAAGAATTGGGTTTGAGCACGCGCCTATTTGGATGTTTGGAGAAGTTCAGCGATATTGATTTAATGGGATTTTAATGGGATTTTATGGTGATCAATAGGGGTTAATGGAACTTACCCTCTGGTAAACATACACGTTTAACTAACTATGGAAAATCACCCAATTTTTGATGGTTAAATCCATGATTTCGACTGGGCAATTTTCCAGTTCGCAAACTGTAAGCGTTTACCACGGATTCTGCGGCTCGGATTCTGCAGGTCGGTGGTCATCTGGACGCCATTTTCAGGGGCGACCTCTCCATGAAATGGGCAAAGGTTAGTACCATATTTTCTGGGGATATTCCCTGAAATTTAGGCCTAATATATATATATATATATATATATATATATATATATAGGCCCAAAATAGATGGTAGGTTAGGTACCTCCACTTTTTTAAAGGATCCTGAAGATCTCCCATTGATTGAGGTTGAGCTCACTCTTTAGGTCACAAATCCAAAGCTGTTTTTGTAATCCCACAAAATGTCCATCTCCGAATCGCTGACTTTTTTGGCTGGGCTGGGCATGATCTATTCAGTATACATGGTCCATATATATATATATATATATGTATATATATATATGTGTATATATATACATATATATAATATGGGACATTATATAATTTCATTTTGGGATGGTTCCCCACCAATCATTGGGGCTTGGTCAGCTGGTGATTTTAGGCTCTGCAGACAGGAATTCATACGCTACCCGGCCGCTGAAGAAATTGACTACCTCAATTATATTTTTGTTACTATTATTATTCATAGATAGTATTGGATTCAACCATCAACCGCGGATACAGATTGATATACATATATATATATGTATTATAAACATATCAATGGATTTAAAAACTATCGAGATTTTTGTATCTTTTTTCGGCAAGCTCCATTCAATCACCATGCCAAATCGTGATAATCGTGATCTGTTCCTTGGATTTGCTTATACAGAGGGATGGCGAAGTTTCTGGAAATGAGGCCCCAAAAGTGGCCAAAGTCAACACCAGTGATATGCAGCAATCTCTCAACCAGGCCAGCTGCTGCTGCCATGCATTCGTTCTGCTTTTGGTTGAGCATTCAAACGCGTGAAATGGATACCATTATTGCTCCACGTGCTTGGCAGTACTTCCAAACAAGCATTTGGATTTCTGCCCTGAGAGTGAACCGTTCTTTTTCTGAGAGGAGAGTCATTTAGAACAAGTTTCAATTAGCGACAGAATGATCAGACCAGGGACATGACTGCACCACAACAAGAAAATGAACATTGTTTTTGTGTAATTTTCAGGACGCCTGGTCAAGAGATTCTTGAGCATTGTATCACTGTCAGCTGCACAGTATACACAGTTACTAAGGGAAAATTGAGAAACACCGCAGGGTTTTACTATGGGTTTTGTTAGTAAACACCATAGCAAACACAATATGTTATTTCAATATGTTACTATTAGTGGCGAACATTTGAGAAACACCACAGGTTTTTTTCCCCCAGTCGAGCTCGTGTTCAGTTGCCGCACATTTTTGTGGCTGAATTAATTCTGGTTTATGGTAGATATAACGAACTAGTTCATGGGGGTTACCCTCTGGTAAACATACACATAATGGAAAATCACCATTTTCATATTTTTAATGGCTAAATCCAGTATTTCTATGGCCATGTTCAATAGCTTCTTGTTTGTTTACCAGTATTTCATGGTTTATAAACCAACAAACACAACTGGAGGCCTATCCTGCAGAGGATTTCCAGTCAACGATTCCCGTGGGAAAGCGCTACAGTCATCGTCGGCGGCTTCTCCATGTCAGGATGTAGGGA
Source organism: Cladocopium goreaui (assembly GCA_947184155.2). Taxonomy (NCBI): domain Eukaryota; class Dinophyceae; order Suessiales; family Symbiodiniaceae; genus Cladocopium; species Cladocopium goreaui. The sequence continues at coordinate 581,375 of CAMXCT020000003.1, forward strand.
ATCTTCAGGACCCATCTGGTTGGTGGTTTTTCGCCACCCCTCTGATCAATATGAAAGTCAGTTGGGATGATTATCCCCAATATATGGAAAAATAAAAAACATATATTTCCTTTACATAAATAACCAACATTTTCCAAAATACTGGCTAGTCTAACCCTACATCCAGTTGGGATCATGACATTCCCAATATACGGAAAAAGAAAATTCATGTTCCAAACCACCAACCAGCCATATTCCCAATATACGGAAAAATAAAATTCATGTTCCAAACCACCAACCAGTCATATTCCCAATATACGGAAAAATAAAATTCATGTTCCAAACCACCAACCAGCCATATTCCCAATATACGGAAAAATAAAATAGAAAATGTTCCAAACCACCAACCAGTCATGCAACGATGTAAGTTTCATATCTGTTCTTCCACATTTTCAGCTGGTAACTGGTCAATGCCCTTGCGTCATAGATCCAGTAGCTGGCACTATTCCATGTCTAGCTTCCCTTGGACGACAGTGAAACAACAACCACCTGATTTCACGATGTAGGGCGACTAGGAACCAGAAAAGCTCCAGTTGGATGGGTGAACCCAAATCAAATTTCGATGGGTGTGTCTGAAAATGGGGCATGGCCCCATTTTCATGCTATGTTGATCGGGATAATGATAAGGATCATTCTGGACTTAGGGATATTCTCTTTTCGGACAAACTCATCTGCTGAAACCATACTAATGGCTACCCTCCGGTAATTTAACATAGCTATTGAAAATGGCCATTTATAGTGAGTTTTCCCGTTAAGGAAATGTGATTTTCCATAGTTATGTTAGTTTACCAGAGGGTATGCGCTTTCAACTTACAACTTTATATCCATCCGAAGATGGGAAATCTCCATTTGATCAGCGCGGTTGCACCCAAAATAGCGCCGAGTTCCTGCTAAAGAAATTGGGTTAACTCCTGGTGATGGCCAATACTCATTAATTCTCTTATATTCTCTTCATATATCTTCATTGTAATCCCTTGTGGTACCCTAGTATCCTATAACAATTTAACTAGAATAACATTCATATTCCTTACTGTAAATATATATATATATATATATATGTGATGGTTTCCTAAAATGGGGTACCCCAAAATGGATGCTTTATAATGGAAATTCCCATGAAAATGGATGACTTTTGGGGTACTCTATTTTAGGATTCCCCCATATACCCTAACTATGGAAAATCGCCATTTTTAATGGGCAAATCCACTATAAATGGCCATGTTCAATAGCTTTATGTATGTTTACCAGAGGGTAAGTTCCATTAATCCCTATTGATCACCATAAAATCCCATGGAAAATCATCGTAAATTCCCCCTTTTTTTCCTTAAAAAACACATGTTTTCCAATGCGCTGGCCCCACCAGCAATCCTTCCGCTTCCGCTGCCGCCGCATGGCGTTGATCAAAGCGTTCGGGTGCCATGACGTTGCCACGGGGCAGGGTCCGCAGCACCTTCTTGGCGATGTCACCGAGGACTTCGAACCTGGCAATTTCGATGAACCCTCCGGTCATTTGTTACAGTTTGCTATTGAAAATGGCAAGTTATAGGGTTTCCCTATAACAAATGGTGATTTTCCATAGTTATGTTAGTTTACCAGAGGGTATATTTTGGGTGATGAACCAATGGTAATATGGTAATAATATGGTGATTTCATGGTGATTAAATGGTGATCTAGTAGATTTAGTAATCTGGTTGATGTACTATATTTTGGGGAACCAATGGTAATATGGTAAATTATGGGATAATATGGTAATATGATGATAATATGGCAATTATTTCTTAAAAAGGACGTGCGTTGGATGATTTTTTTGCAGCGAAAATGAAGATGTGAACCGTGGAGATGACGGTTGTTTCACAGCAACAAAATTGGGTTGAAACAGCAAAATGAGGTTAAATTAATAAAATAATTGATAGCAAAACGCGCGACATAAATGGCAGAGATGAGGAATGAACCATGATACGATGTTTTTGCAACAAACATGGAACCATAGCTTTGGCATTTTTCGTCCATAAGAGGATGGCTCAACGGGAAATGTGTAGTTTCAAAATGTTTCAATGGTCAAAGTGTATTACTGGTTGGTGGTTTCAACCCCTCTGAAAAATATGAAAGTCAGTTGGGATGATTATTCCCAACATATGGAAAAATAAAACATGTTCCAAACCGAAACCACCAACCAGGTATTATAACTGGACATCGCTTGCGTCAAAATGAAACATTTCTTGCCATTGAGTACCCCAAACATTGACCCACTTGCATCTGTGGGGTCTATCCCTTTTGAACTGTCAAGGAGTGCGTGCGACTGGGTATGAAGTGTCTTGGACACACATCAAGTTTGAAGTCGGCACACATTTTTTTCAGAATTTGGGCATAAATCCTGATGCATCACCAAGCAAACTTAGTTTTGATGGTTTCATTTTCATGATTTTTCATGGTTGGAAGCGACTGCACACGATTTTTCTAGATCCAGGAAATCAACCGACTGGAACGTTCCCTTTGGAAAAATTGTGACGAGTATTCAATATTTGGCCAAGATATGAGGGTTTCCATAGGGGATCCCCATAGCTGGATGGTTTATTTCATGGACAATCCGAAAATAATTTCTGGATGAGAACTGGGGGTACCCCCATGACTCAGGAAACCTCCATATCATCAGTATGGGAAAGTAATAGCCAGTGCCCATTTCCTCTGGGTTGAGCTCTCATCACTAGGGGCAGGACTGGGAGGGAAAACTGGGTAATCATGCTTGGTGATTCAGCCCCACTTAGTAGGTAGGTGAATTCACCCCAGTTGCAAGTGTATTATTAACCCGGAACCTACTTATCCCACTTATAACTGGGGTTATAATCCACTTACCAACTGGGATGAACCACCATTGGTGGGTTTTAAAACCTCCATAAGTTGCGATCTGGCTATGCCAGTAACCGTTGGGTCCACCTATCCCAAACCCCAAAACCAATCCATTGAAGTCAAAAACACAAGAAGCATACTTGGTGGTTCAGCCCAGTGAATTCTAACCCTAGATGTGCACTAACTTTCTCTACTTCTGACTGGGGCTATGACCCACTTGCGAAACATCTTTTCATCAGCCATCTCTTCCATTTTTGACCAGCCGCGTCCATAATTACTTTTTGGGTTTGGACTAAACATTTATTAGTCCACCAAACGGTAAAGGATCAGTATATGAACACCCACTTTGATTGTTGTTGGTTGGTTTCCACTTTGTAGTGAGAATGCAAACCTCTAGGATCTTTCACCAGCGCAATTCATCAGTCTTTGCTTCAAAGGAGCAAAGAGACCGGCATTTTCTCGGCGGCTTTCATGGCAAAGTCCGGGTTCAACAAACACCGCTCCGCGCATTTCCTGTCCGCCGGCTTTAACAACAACAGCTGGACGAAAACTCTTCAGCAGGATTTTGTGGTGGGTAAAGCCAACAGTCTAAACAATGACTAATTCTTTCCGTGTAGGTTTGTGTAAACCTTGAAGTTTGTTCTTTTTCCCAGCACATGAGGTTTACCATTAAGATCCAATTAAGGGGTTTTGTACACCTTGAGAAAAAATGTTCGCTTATGGGCTCTACTCCTCCACATTGCCAAACAATACCGTCCAAGAAAAACCTATGTCTACATAACTATACACACAATACACACATTATATATGGGTATGGGTCAAAATTAGGTACCCCAATAATTGGATGGTTAATACTAAACTAGACTAACATCTGTGGTCCCCTAGGTCTTCCATTTTGACCCACATCCATATATACACATCTGCTGGCCCCTTTTTTACAAGCACTCTAGTAGGCCAACCCAGCATAGCTCTACAACGGGGGTCATTTGGGGAAGTGGGGCTATGCCGCGCGGCTCAAATCTTGTGGTGCCATATTGCCCTATTGGCTGAATCATTAATATATAATTGAACATATGTATATATGCATATATCATTTTACCATAGTGGTTGATTCAGTATCTGATATATTATATTCCCATGTTGAAAATATCATATGCATTCATATACCTGGGATTGAATCAATATGGGATTGAATCCCAATCGAACCTATTTAAATAACTAATTATTCATATTGAACCATATACTTCGGCGCAATGCCATCCGTATGCCAATCTTCGTGAATCTTGAACCAGCACCTAGTTGTGGCTGGCATTGCTACAGTTTCAAAACTAGATGGGGTCGGCGGCATGGCAAAAGAATTAAAGATCGCTGGGAAATTCCCTTCTTGATGCCAGCTCAACCAGGGTCTGTTTGGTGTCAGTTTTCATAAAAGAATCATCAATCATTGCCTTGTCCATGGCCCAAAAGGGAGCAAATTGGTGGTTGTGGCCCTGCCATTCCTATGACATCATAAAGGATGACTCGTGTAAAACCCTTTGGCAGCAAGGCTCACACCCATGGTGAGCAATGTATGGCCATCACGTCATCAGTAGAAAAAATGCCAAAAAGGACTGGGACACTCACTGGTTACCATCCCTTAGAAATGGCTCCAACATTAATTCCCCCACCGTTCTACCCAAAATAGGAACCGTCGACGCTTGCACTTACCAAGCATTCTGATGTTGAATTTTGGTTTTTACAGTTGAATTAAGTTACCCTCTGGTAAACATACAAAAAACTACGGAAAATCACAATTCTTAATGGGCAAATCAACTATAAATGGCAATTTTCAATAGCTATAGTATGTTAAATTGCCAGAGGGTAATCCACAATTTGTATTTCCGACACCCCTTTCTTGTGATGACTCAAAACCACTTTTTGAAATTAAGCATAGCAAAGCATCGCATATGAATGAGTATAGCCATCGTAGAGTAGATAGAATATGGACATTTCAAAAGATCACCACTAAAATTTGGAATATCATTAAACATTCCATATTCTATCTACTTCAGGATGATTACACACACACATATATATATATATTAACAGAAATTAGATGGCAGTCATTCTTCCAATTTTGATGTTCAAAGACACCCACATCAAAGCCCAACAAATGTACTATATCCCCAGTCAAAAATCCTCATTGATCCATGATAAATATATCCGTGATATCCATTGCTCATCGATTGGGTCGAATCCCCTGAATCGTGTACCCCGTGTACCCCAAAAATCCATTGGATTCAAAATAATAGCCATTGGGTATGGGTTAAAATCCAGTAATAAATCCATTGGGTTAAAATCAATGTATTAAATTCCCTATTCAAATAGCCAGACTTTGGAGGTTTTTTCCACATTTTCAGACACATTTTGGCACATAGTTATGGGATGTTATGGGTCAAAACCTGGTACTTTAGGTACCCTAAGTACATAGCTGGTGGATGTTGATTCCTCCAGTCATATGGTAATAGGTTTGGACCTATCCCCAATTGTTCCGGATGTATAACGTCCCATGATATTCACCTGATTGCCAATCATATATTATATATCCAATACTGTTTGGAATATCTAAAGGTCGAGTTTTCATTAATACCAAAGTTAAGAAGAAGCTAGTTGACAAAAGTATGGAACAAGCAGCGCGACAGATCACAGCAAATGCGAATGGCAACGTCAGTCTGAGCGCGTCACCATGTGCCAAAGTTCTCTCTATTGAAGCGTCAGTCTGGCACGCCATAGGGAACACACGTCCCTTGGTGAGAAGCTGCGCTTGATACTGTTCCCATATCTCCGACAGGCCCCGCATAGAGTCGCACAGGTCCGGCCGTTCTGCCTGGCAGAAGCCGCTAATCACATAATCCCTTGAAACAACGAGAAAAGGATGGCGACACAAGAAGCGAACCATTCCCTGAAGCTGACGGCAGAACGCGACCCTCTCTGCCTGGCACCGCCAATTAGATTCCCATTATTGCTGGTTGGTGGTTAAGCCATCTGAAAAATATGAGTTCCCCAGTTGGGATGATGACATTCCCAATAGATGGAAAAATTACTTTACTTCGTGTGATCCCCACCATGACATTTATACATGTTCTTACTGGCACATCTTCTGGCATTCTATCTGACATATCTTGTGACATTTGGCATTCTATCTGGCATATCTTCTGGCATTCTATCTGGCAAATCTTCTGGCATTCTATCTGGCATATCTTCTGGCATTCTATCTGACATATCTTCTGGCATTCTATCTGGCATTCTATCTGGCATATCTTCTGGCATATATTCTGACATATCTTCTGGCATTCTATCTGGCATTCTATCTGGCATTCTATCTGGCATTCTATCTGGCATATCTTCTGGAATATCTTCTGGCATTTCTATCTGGCATATCTTCTGGCATATTTTCTGGCATTCTACCTGGCAAATCTTCTGGCACTCTATATGACATTTTATCTTCCTACACGAGGTCCGGCAGGGAACACTTGGCGTGGATACTCGCGGTTGAGGTCCGGCAGGGAACACTGGGCGTGGATGGTCGTGGTTGAGGTCCGGCAGGGAACACTGGGCGTGGATGGTCGTGGTTGAGGTCCGGCAGGGAACACTGGGCGTGGATGGTCGTGGTTGAGGTCCGGCAGCGAACACTGTGGATCGCGAGTCGCAGTTGAGCAGGAGGACGAGGAGGACAACGAGGACGACGAGGACAACGAGAGGAGGACGACGAGAGGAGGAGGAGAGGAGGCAGGAGAAGGCAACTTAGATAAAATCTAACAACCCTCACCTGGCAGGTGGGGAATAATCCAAATGTTCCAAACCACCAACCAGATTGTTAATTCTATCCCTTCCCTGTCCTGAGTGCAAGCGCTTGCAACGTTGGCACCGACTTGCAATTCTTGTCCCACGACTCGGCGCGCCATGGGACCGGGCGGTGGGAAAGTATGTCTGCTGGGCGGTAAAGTGTTGGTAAACCGCCATAAGAATTTCCGAATATCACTATAAATGGGCGGTATGTTTACCGCAAGTGGTAGGTTTATGGCGGTTTCCCAACTTCTTATTGTTTGTTTGTATATGTTTGTATCTTGACTTGGAATGTATGCATAAACTGCAGCACAATGTGTTTGGTCAGCACTCTTAAGACATCAATGGGAGCCCGAAGAAACCGGATTCACAATAGTCAGCTATAATGCTACAAGGAATGAAGATGGCGTAGCATACCCATCCGGTGGAAAGGAATATTGACATTGCATATTGACATTGCGACCTGCTACTTGGAAAACCACTTCAATATCTGAAATTGGGAGACATGTGGGGATAGATATTTGAATGGGAACATGCAATTTGAACCATGGGATTTGAGGGGTATCTCACATGATTGCCAAAACTGATATGTTTTGCCCTGGTCAAAAGATGGTATATGTATGGATTCTTTTCATCTCACCATCATTTGTTTTTTTTTCATGTTTTTTCCCACTGGTCTATGAATCTCTATGAACATGGGATGGATCTGGGCAAATTATAATTGACAAACCTGAAGTGATGAGCCCTCTTGGGGATGATTCCCCTTATTAACCATGATTCCAGGCTTCGGGAGAACAGGGTTCGGTCGTTACAATTTGCCCAGATTTATGTAGGTTTCCTGAAATATGGTACCCCATTTCATCATCCATTTTAATAGGATTTCCATGAAATAAACCATCCAGCGAGCTTGGGGTACCACCATGACCATGGAACCCCCCCATTTCTGACTCTCTTTATTTCTGGGGATTGATGATCCTTTTTGCGCCATGCCCCCAAGACATGCCAAGACACATCAACGAGCTGTCTCCGTGATTGCTGCTCCTGAACAAACATAGAACCGATTGAAAGCCTGGAGTCTAAGCAGCCCCGCTTAGCATACTGGAAACCTTAGTCCTCTGGTAACATGATGAAATCTACCGTAGATTTAATGATGATTTAATGGTTTAACACTGGTTTAATGGTGAATAATGGGATGATAATGGGATGATACTGGGATGATAATGGGATGATAATGGGATATACCCTCTGGTAAACATACATAAAACTATAGAACATGACCATTTTTAATGGGTCAATCAACTATGGTCATTTTCAATAGCAAACTGTAAGAAATTACCAGAGGGTAGTCCTCGATCTCCAAGGCGTGAGACTTTGATTTTTTCCTTACATTCGTTGCAGCTCCTGCAGGAACACAGGTGTGTTTTTTTCCTCAGATTTTTTTCAACATATTTTGATAATTTGATATATGTTTTCCCGGAGCACATGTCTTGTTGGAAGCAATGTTTTCCTTATTCAGTAGTTAAGCAGTAAATGCCAGTGTTCACCACATATCTTGTTGGCAAAACACACATTTTCCAAGTTCAATCCGCAAACAGATTCTCTGGTCGGTGGTTTCAACCCCTCTGTAAAATATTAGTCAATGGGAAGGATTACTTTTTCACTTTCAGCGTGCTGCACGTCATTGTGCTTGGTTTTGTACCATGCTACCATCCAGTTGTGGTGCCTGTACATCACCCATGGTAGTCTGGCTGTACGACTTCCAAGGGCACAAAATTTGTCACCACGAAGTGGGAAAACTCCGCAGGCAGGGTGCGGCTGGTGCCGCAGCCAGCAAACGTGCCACATGCAAACTTTCGAATTGCACGAGCAATGACATCGTTGAGGCCAGCTGGGTAGATCTTGGCACGTGCTGTGCAGAACTCCCCATTTTCATCGCGCCCTGCCATGCGCTCATGCTCCTTTGCCCCATGGTTGCATCTTCCCCCGTGCCCACCTGCCAGCAACAGTCGGCGCAGCTCCGGAAGCCGCACATGGAGTATGGTTGTGGGCTTGATAGCGTCACAGCCTAGCGTGCACTGGTCAAACGAGGTGATCCCAACACAGGCTAGGGTACGCAGCAGGCGGATCTCCCTGGAACGCCATACACTTGCGGGGTTCTTGTGCGTGGCCCATAACGGGAATTGCGGGTGCTCAAGGAACCCTGTCCCTCCAGTGTGGGCAAGGCACAGTAAGGCTTCTACCAAGAACCTAATGAGCCTAGAGCCGATAAGGCATTGTTGCCACTGGCGCTGTCTGAGGTTCGGGAGCCAGATCGGAGCGGGGGAGGACCCCCTTCAATCAATCGGGCGGCGGTGAAGGTTTCACATGGCGGTCCGCCCCCCATTCCACACACCTGTCCCGTCGCAATTTGGTGCATCCAAAATTGAAAGGCTTTGGACGAGGCAAGGTTGCCTTCGATCTTTTGCATGCACATGTCGATGGAGATCACGAAAAAATGGAGGGCACCCCATATCTGATGTTCCAACAATTGGTGCAGATCATTTTCTCGCCTGAAACCTGAAAACCAGGGTTTTGATGTGCAGGCGGGCGTGTTCTCGGGCTAGATTGCTGGCTGCAAAATGCCCATCCCCTTGGTTGGGACCAGCAGCGGACTGGAAAACAAATGGGGGGATATAATCCTCAAAGAGCAACACTTGCGGATCATCTGCACTGCCGTGGGTGCGGCGCCCTTGGAGGTTCATGAAGGCTGTGCCTGATGGTTCCAGGCGCTGTTCCCATTTCTGTTTCAGAACGGATGCATCCTGTGAACCTGCCTGGGGGAGCATGGGGCCCTGCACCCTGCGCACTGGGAGCAGAGCTTTGGTAGCCCACCAACCCTGTTGTCGCATGCTCAATGTGTGTGCATGGTCTGCCTGATCCATTGTCTGAACACTAGCGTCATCCAAAGCAGGAAAGCAGGCTTGCAAGACATCAAGGCAAGACGGCACAAATTTGAGATGCTCAATGAAGCGTTGTCGGGAGTGATACCATTTGCAGCACGCGTGGCAAGTGTCACCGATGGCGTAGTATTTAACCACTCGGCGGTACCCATGCGCTCGGCCGGCATGGGTGGCCAGTGCTTTCTCACTGGCAAAGGACTTGCTACAAGTGTCACATGTCCATGTTTCCGCGGGTGCGGACTGCTGGAGAGGCAAGACCCCTCCGCCATTGACAAAGTGCAGGTCAAACCGTTTTTGCCATATGTGGTGTTCTGCAACGGCTCTGCGAAATCTCCGGCATGCGGCTGCGGCTGCTCGCAGTCGGCCTTTCCAGTTGGCGTCCATCGCAACCCAAGGGATCCAGTCACCACCCGGAAACCCGAATGGAGCTGAATGCTGCTGCACCAGGTGATCCGATTTTGGGTCCCATCGATCAACTGCCGGATGAAGAATTTCCAGATTTACCATTTCAGGTGTTTTCGACACGTTTTGGCGGAGTTTATCATTTGAGCCGAAGCTGTCGACATTTGGCTTCGGTCGGTGAACACTGGTCTGGCGAAAGAATCAAAATGGTGCAGTCGATGCCGACGCTCTGCCTATCAAAATGGATCAGTTCCTGCTCTTGGTGCCACCCTGTTTCTGAGAGCATACGGAAGTGCTGCACATTCAGATATGAGATGCCCTATAGCACTAGGATCGAATCATCTGCAACTGTGCACGGCATGTTTAGAAACCAAAAATTCAACAGCTTGAGCCTGGCTGAAAGGTGAAAGGTCCAAAGCGGATCTTTCAAGGGGGAGTGCTGTTGTGGCACCACCTTACCTTTCATTTTTGCATTGCACATTTCAAATCCTTTAACCTGTCAGGTGCTGAACTCAACCTGATGCGTAGCTGTTTTTTTCTTCAAGGGCCCCGTGGCCAAACTATGCCCGCCAGATAGGGCTGCAAACTGGCTGCAAAGCAAGGAGAAAAACTAGAAGAACGAGCAGCTGCGGAGGCCTGGATCCGAAGAAGGCTGGGAATTTTAGGTGGCTGGGCCTGGTGGAGCACTAGGGCTTCATCAATGATCATCATCATCATCATCATCATCATCATCATCATCATCATCATCGGAACAACTACCGAAATCTTACCAGTGCAATACATCACGACCCCTGAAGAAGCCAAAGCAAACATTAAACGTGTATCACTCGCAAAAACAACACAGTTTCCACTCACACATATCTTGTTGCAACTGTCTTTTCTTGTCACAATACCCCCTGACTTTCCACATTTTTTCCCCCAAACACCGGGATCGGAAAAAACATGTTGCTATTGGCCATGTTGGTTTCATGTCGGATCCTTGGGGGTGTAAAACACATACTATTTTCTAGCATCTTTTTGGCTCCCCGGGATGCAAAGAATCCGGAAGGCCCCTGCTTCTTTCGACCATCCGACATGGCCACAGAGTCACCGATTGCAAGTTATGAGCGTATCGCCGTCAACTCAGGTGTCTCTTCAGCAGGGTGCCAACCCCAGTGCCTCCTCGTCCACCAGCAAGAAGGTAACCAGGCAGTTGAGGCAATTGCCTACGGTCTGCCTAACACCGCGCTTGACCGCCCTCGAAGTTCTTACGGTTAGCAATTCATGGCGTGCCGTCTCACCGGCTGTCACGTCTTTCACCAGGAGTCAGGTCGGTTAGCACACTGGAATCAACCATATGTATGCTTGGGACGCCGCCTCCGTGACACATTGAGTTTCTCGTTTCGGGACACATGAGTTCCGCAACACCCCGCAGGGTGATTGTGCTACAATTGAAGGATTATCCCATATATTATGGGAAATAAAACATGTTCCAAACCACCAACCAGATTCTGACTTCAAATCAAAGTATCAACATTTTGGGAAGGAATTGACCACGGCTGAACCAGTGATTGGAATGTGGCATCTTACAACGTCAAGACGGGAGATACCCCAAAGTGGCAATTTTCATGAGCCTAAGAAAGCCAGTTGAGTCAGGAATTTATCGAACATAACTGGTTGGTGGTTTTTCGCCACCCCTCTGAAAAATGAAAGTCAGTTGGGATGATGAAATTCCCAATATATGGAAAAAAATCATGTTCCAAAGCACCAGCCAGATTAATTAATAAATTAACCATGAAATGTGGAAGCGTTCATGAACTTCACTTCATCCAACCCATCTCTATTTCGATCACCATCCATCATCAGTAAGGTGTCGCCAATCTTGCGTACGAATCGCAAAACAATAGGAGTTGTTAGCCCCATCAAAGTAGCCAAAGCATCAAATACTAAACTATCCATCCGGCCAGTTGAGCCAGGAATTTATCTACCCTCTGGTAATTTAACAAAGCTATGGAAAATGGCCATTTAGTTCGTTGATATTTTCCCATTAAAAATGGTGATTTCCATCGTTTTTTGTATGTTTACCAGAGGGTAATAACATCTAATAACTGGGTTATGTAACCATAGTTGCAGAGGCCCTATCTCGTAACTGATGGAGGAATTTATCTAACATATTCTAACATAATTTCTGTTTTCGTTGATTGATGTTGATGAATTCCCCACTTGGCTTCAAATCCATGATTCTCTGTGGTGGACCCTCTATTCCCAAAGGGTGCAGTTCCAAAACTCGTTATGGCCGAGGCCCCATACTGCAGCACGAGGTACCCCAAAAAGCAATGAGATCCCATCAAACCCCATCAAATCCCCATGAAATCCCAGAAAAATCTATGAGAAACTCCATGAAATTTCCATAAAATGTTCATCAATGTCTAGGAAATCACCATTTCCATCCCAGCAAAATCACCCCTCTCCATCTCCTGCAAGTTGGGGTGCGGAAACGGCGCATGCCCCCGATGCATGGCGGGTGGGTGACGCTCCAAGCGCTCGAATTCGAGCATCGCGTGACCCGCGGGCCCCGGACCCGGGGGGACCTGGACGACCTACCGGAGCCGTGGAAGATGGAAAAACATGGCTGCGGATGCCGAAGAAATGGCGCAAGGGGCTTGCCGCAAGGGTTTGTGAAAGTTGGGTTGAAGTCAGTGAAAGTTGCTGAAAGTGGGTCAATCTTTCACTACTGTCATGGGGCAAAAAATTGATATACCAGTTTTCCACATTATCCTGGAGGAATCCAACAAAATGTCACCGCAGCCGCTATCTGGCCATTTTGGATGGAGCTGGGATTGGCTGTGACGAAAGTTGGTGTATTTGAAACAACTTGGTGGTTATGTGGTTCAGTAAATGCGTTGCGGGTAAGTAGGGTTTGTCCAGTGATACGGCGGTGACGGGGCCACTTCATTGTCACTTCATATTCCTTGGGTGAACCACCAAGTATCAACCAGTTCTCATTGAGAATCATCAACCATCAACACATTTGGAAGATGAAACCTGGTTGGTGGTTTGAACCCCTCTGAAAAATATGAGAGTCAGTTGGGGTTATCATTCCCAATATATGGAAAAATAAAATTCATGTTCCAAACCACCAACCAATCAACCAGAAACTCATTGTCCCGCCTATCTGGTGGGTTCCCCACATCTTACTGGGAAGAGGAGATGAACTCAGTAAGTTGGCTGTTCCCCCGCTGTTCCCGTCATCCTGGGCGTCATCCCGCATCTCGGATGAAACAAAAGCCTACAAGTTGGGAACCCCCCCAGGTATACGTTGGTTTATGAACCCGATGAACTATAGTGAACTATAGTGAATTATAGTGATATGCCCCATACACCTTAGTTAACCAAGTTATAAACCAACTTAGCTATCATAAATCAACTATTATTCACCATGTTTGATGGTTAACTCCAAAATTTCCTGAGGTTTTTGGGGCCGGGCCCCACCGCAAAAACAAAAAGGCGACCTCCCCTGGACACTGGACACCCGCCTTAACGCCATGCCTGGACGCCGTGGAGGGTGTATCTGTGGTTTGAACCCACTGGAAACAATTGAGATTTAGCCAACAATTGGGGATATAAGAAGGTACTATAGCAATACAACATTATCCTAATACGTATAGGGTAGATGTATCTGTCAGATACAGCCAACAATTGGGAATATAATATATATATATGTATATATATATGTATATATATATATACAGTATAATATAGCCAAATATAACCAACAAACATGGTGACTTAATAGGACTCAATGGAAATGTTTTGGGAATACTCTGCGGTAATCAAAGATGACTAAGTTGGGAAATCGGAAATCCAGAAAGAATTTGAATGGGAAAATCATAGCACTTACAATTGGGTGATTTTCCAGCAAGGCATGGGGCTGACTACCAGAAGAGTACGGTTTAATCAGCAGAACAATTACAACCAACCTAACCAACCAGAAAATTTGAAAAGGGTGGTTATCCAATATAGATGTTTGATTGATTGTTTGCAGAAAATGGTGGGTTTACAACCAATATTAATGGCCGTTTTCATGGGAGAAATGATGGGAGAAATGAAGTTGTAGACCAGTGGATTTTGATGGAGTTGGATCCTGGGAAACATCGACCATTTTCTTTCCAGCTGCTTAGGTTTATATATATATATATATCATATCCCTTTCAAAATAGCAGCCTACCATAAAGTACTAAACTAGCCTTCTGGCACAAGTTCGCTTTGCCAACTGTAATCCTCCATTCTTCCAGCTTTCAGTCAAATTTAAGTCTCTTCTTGCCACTTTGCTAGATATGGCAGATGTCACAGTTCCGTGTTCTGAAAAGGTTAAGAAGCGATTCTACTCATGGGTTTTGATGCTTACCCTCTGGTAAACTAACATAACTATGGAAAATCACGATTTTTAATGGGAAAACTCACTATAAATGACCATTTTCAATAGCTATGTTAAATTACCAGAGGGTAGATCTGCTGTTTGGGTCATCTTTGGATATCGTTTGGGAGGTCAGCAATCTCCTGTTTAGCGGGTGAAGTCCAATTCTTTTTCTGATGAAATCCTCAGTTTTGCGGGCGAACCCTGATCCTCGATCTTTTGCGGTGAAACCCCGTTTTTGCTTATGAAATTTGGTGAACTTTCCAGCCGAATGCTGCCGACTTCCAATTTTTTCGTGATTGAATCGTCATTTTTCCCGCTAAAATCGAACTTATTGCTGGTTCCTCCTGACGTTGGCTCATTGAATCCTCAATTTTCGAACCAGAATCCCCATGATATCACCAGTTATTGCTGGCGAAATCCCCATGTTTGCTGGGAGCTTGAAACCGTTTCGCCTTCGGAGCAGTTCCACCAGTTCGCTTTTCTCCACCAAGCCGTCGTCACTGAGGCCATGCCTGGGTGATTTTGGAGCTTTTCGCCAGTCAAAATGGTATGATGGGGATACCCTCTGGTAAACGTTTACAGTTTGCGAACTGGAAAATCACAATTTTTTAAAGGCAAATCAACGAACTAAATGGCAATTTTCAATAGCAATAAATGACCAGATGATATCTCAGGGTTTTTTCCCCTTCCAAGAAGGTTTTTCCCTGCTGATATGGTGAGCATGCCATTGGGGATATCTCAATGGCAAACTGAGAAACTCTCACGCTGGCAAGCCGGGCAAGCAGACCAGTTTTCGTTCAATCCTTCACCGCCCCTATTGATAGTTATGTTCACTCCGTGGAAACAGCCTTAATACCATTAAGAGGATTTGATGGAGATATGATGGGATTTCACGGGGATTTGATGGGACTGGAAGCAACTGGAGATGGGAATTTGATCTTAAAAGTTGGGATTCATTTCAATCAACTCGAATGGGGATGTTTACCAAGAACACTGGGGATTTTAAAGAGGATCAAGCAAAAAAACAGTTAAACCAACACAAAGGATAGATTCTAGGCAGCAAAAATTGATTCAAATAACACACAGGGCAGATTGTCATATTTTGGTTGGTCGCACCAGCGTCATCTTCTCCTTTGGTTACGAACATCCCCAGTTCGAAGGTCAGAACTCGATTGATCTGGCCCTACTTCGATGTGCCCAGTGTGTTAGCGGTTTACGACCCGATGTAGTCTGTATATAACTGGGGATATTCCAAATGTCACTGGCACAAAAATGATGTGTCATTAACTGGTGCCCTGCACATCCAAGTAACTGATGGTTAATACGAGTAAGTCCTTGATTTCTGGAAGGTTCCATTGAAAAGTGGGTAAACTAACCCCAAAAACACTCAACAGTTTCTAAATGTGGTGATCTTCCAAGTAATTTAACGTTAATTATTATTACCATTATTCGACCATCCATTTATTACCATTAATCCGAATAATCATCCTGAACAAAATCAAAAATGCAGGTTTCTCCAGATTGTTTAAGTTGGTTATCTATCCCATTATATCCCATAATATGTCACATATGTCCTATTTTGGATAACCTCATTTGCTCTTGGTGAATCACACCCATAGCCTCAGTAAGGGGTGCTTTTCACCCGCATGTACTCCATATAGAACTGGGGATATTCCATATTTCACGGGCTTGTAAAATGGGTTGTTTTTCGGTGCGGCACTTCCACATAGACAAAACGCTGCAGCCGTGGTGCTTTCGAATGAGCTCTTTCAGCTCCTTTACGGAACACCTGATCTGCCAGCTGTGCTGGGATGAGGGGTTGAGCATCAAAAACCGGAAACATTTGGATATCATCTACCATACTTGGTGGAAACCATGGTTTTTACCAATGGTTGATAGGGACTACTTGGGGGTTATATAACCAGAAACATACTGTAAGGCCATTTTGGGCTGATTGCGCTTTTTTTAGCAATATGTGAGCAGTGTTCAAAATACCCTGTCCCATAGTGGACTATGATAATCCCAATATACCCTCTGGTAAACTAACATAACTATGGAAAATCACCATTTTTAATGGGTAAATCAACTATTTCTATGGCCATTTTCAGTAGCTTTCTAGAGGCAACATTCCCATATTCAGAAAATCTTTGCATACCATGTTTTCATCGTATTCCAGACCTGGGTTTTGGTATGTTACTTTGATAGGCATTTCAGCTCAATCTGGAGGGAACAGTTGGGCCATGGCGAATCCACTGAATGCCCCCCCACAGCTTTCTATCCCCTATGTCGTTCCAAAGCAGCTGTGGACGCTGGATGAATTGAAGGCTGCTTTGATAAGGGAGTTTCCTCATTTGTCTACCGAAGAAGGACAGGGTTGTCAAAGGTAACGTTTTTAAAGGATGGCTGAATAAAAATTAGCCAGTTTCTTCCCCGGGGCTTCACCCAAGGTGAACTCGGAAAAACAGAACCCACTAGCTGGTGTGCCCCTGGAAGTTTGGGCTGGCTTTGGGATTGGAATTTTGGTTCTGGCCCCGAAACTTCCCTCTGTGGTCTCTATACCAGCCACGCATACTCAGAATTCTTCGCATTCCATAATTTCTTCGCACTCCACATGGGACATCGCACTCCACAGCTAGGGACGTACACATACTGTAAAATTCACGCACTCTGCAAGATCTTCGCACTCCATAAAATCGTCGTACTCCGTGTTTTTTTTTTCTTTCTTTTTTTCCGTTTTTTTTTTCGCTTTTTTTTTTCGTGTTTTTTGGCTAAAATCGCCTGGAATCACGTTTTCTGGAATATGGGGAAGATGGAGTTTTCGCGTGAGACGTCTGTAGTTTCACATGCTATCGCATTCCAGGCCATTTTGGCCAAAAAAAAATAGAAAAAAAACTCAGCAGGGTGAATTGTGATAATTTTCTGGTATATGATGGAAAAAACTGGGGTTGGATCCAAAAAGAAGGTCGAAGGGAGCCGAAGGGGGCCACGCATACTGTTTTATTTTCGCATTCCAGAAAATTAGCGCACTCCAGGGGTGGCATCGTACTCTCTCGGTGGACTTATTTTGCACAGAAGAAAACAGGATCGTCGATGATTTGTGTTCCCAGATCCTGTTGTGCAGAGCTCTTTGCGGGGCCACAAAGATGTCAAGAAAGATGGGGATGGCGCTGCTGGTGAAAGGCCAGCCAAGCGTGCCAGAACATAAGCTGAAAGCTTATGAATTGGGTTTTGAGATCCTGAAAAGTGTAGACATTCCCATAAGAACGTTATTAACCTATTTTTGGAAAGCTCAACACTATTGATTATGACATTTCCAGAAATTGTTGAAGTAAGGATCGTCTTTGGGGAAGAACATGTGCAGTCGACAACGTACGTGCCAGAAGAAAAGGAGTACGTGGCAAACTGTATGAAATACAAATTTCACCTGAAAGGGGTCTTCGCAATTCCCTGAAATTTCCCAGCTATTTTGGCATGGAATATGCTCGGCCCTGGAATATGGGCAAGAAATTGCTAGAAGCTTTTTGTATGTTTGCCATAGGGTATTTGGTAATATAACCCCCTCCAAGAAATCACTGTAATTATCACCCGGAAAGGGTTTTCTTTCGTTCATTCGTGGGTCATTTTTTATCACCAGAAATCCTAACGGAACGACGAACACGACCCGCCGACCCGCCTCATGAGACTCTCGTCCACCTGTGGATGGCAGTGGATGGTCATCAAATCTTGAAGCATACGATATTTAGCCAGCAATCACTGGGGATATCATGGGGATTCAGCAAAAATTGGGGGATTTAGCAAAAATATGGGGGATTTAGCCAGCAATGACTGGGCAATCCAATGAATTATTTTTCCCGATGATTTCCCATCAACAATTGCTAGTCTTCCATCTGACCGATTTTGCGGATTGAATGGTTGCTCCCACCTGCTATATTTCCAATGGTAAGTTTTCACAATTGGGTTTTTTACATTTCATCATTGGTTCCCCATTAAATTTACATGACAATTTTTGGATGACTCTGGGTCTCCCGTTTCAAAAGCAACATCCGTTTGGGTTTGTGTGAAAATAGGGAATTCCCAAATTTTGGGTGTACATCCCATTTTCAGACACACAAGAACTTGATTTCTTGCCAATCAAAGCCCAAGTGGAGGTTTCCTAAAATAGGGGTACCCCCAGTTCTCATCCATTTATAGATTGTTTTTCCATTATAAACCATCCATTTGGGGTACCCCCATTTATGGAAACCCCCAAGTTATTCCCAGTTCTATATGGATAGAATCATTTTTTAACATATAGTTGTATTATATACATATGGGATATATATATATATTTAACTATTATTATATCCCTATGTGATAGTCTATGAATTCCATATAGTTTCTTCATTTCTGCAGGTCCTGTGTCGGTTTGCACATTGCCTAAATTTATAACCTGTGAACGGTGATTTACGCCGCGACGATTTTTCAAGACAATGGATGATCCCCTGAAAAAGTGGATCTCCAAATTGATAGCCATACGAAAAATCACCATGACTCATTGCTTTCCCACTTTTTATATATAATAGATATATAATATATATATATATATTATATATATATATATACATATATATATATATATATTCCAACTAGATTCCCATGTTTTTGCAGTTCTTCTTGGTGGTTCTGTTAGAGTCACAACTATCCTTGGGCTATGCGCCGCCGCTGGATGTTCATCCAAAATCTTGGAGCCCAAAAAAAGAGCGGTGGAGCCCCAGTTATAAGTTGGTTTATGAACTCAGCTATCTATAGCTATATATATGTATATATATATAGAGGGCTATGGATCAATACCTATTAATACCATTTTTAGGGGGATGAACATCCATTTACCAGCTATTTTGATGTTCACCAGGGGTACAAGGTTTTGACACACTGCCATATATATATATATATATATTCCTTGGGTGAACCACCAAGTATCAACCAGTTCTCATTGAGAATCATCAACCATCAACACATCTGGAAGATGAAACCTGGTTGGTGGTGGTATACCAACCCCTCTGAAAAATGATGGACTTCGTCAGTTGGGATGATGAAATTCCCAACTGAATGGAAAAATAAAAAATGTTCCAAACCATCAACCAGATATATATATATATATAGACAAATACCATATCCACCTATAACCACTTCTTAGCCTAGTTATAAGCCAAGTTGCCTAACTCTGGGGCACCACTTTGTAGGTTTTACCCCCCTGTGCACTTTTCAAACACATCTATGCGGGTATAGTTCAAAAAAGGGTACCCAATAATCAGATGGTTAATACTAAACATATGGGGATGGGTCAAAACCCTGGTACCTAGTGAACCCCAAAATAGCTGGTAAATGGATGTTCATTCCACTAAAAATTGTATTAATAGGTATTGGATCGGGGTGCCAATTCATTATGTGAAGTTGTGCAGGAGTTTTAGAGCGGTCTAACTTTTGTGCATAGGCCTCAGGCTTTAAAATGCAGAAAAACAATGAAAACTGGCTCTGCAATAAAATGCCTTGCCACCAAATTCATGCTTGAATGTGCATCCAACATCATCCAATTTCAACCAATTTTGAAGACCCTCAGAAACGCATCTTTAAAAAGAGGTCAGGAAATCCATTTTAGATAGGGGTATTTTAGAGTGAAGGTGCCCAAATATTTAGTGTGTTTTTTTAAATAGCATTCTATAGCAACAAAATACGGTGGCATTCTTTCGTGGCAATTCCTTAAAATTCCTTAAAAATCCTTTAAATTCCTTAAAATTCCAAAAAACTCCTTAAAAAACCTTAAATATCCTTTAAAATTTAAAAACATTAAAGATCCTTAAAAATCCTCCAAATTCCTTCAAATTCCGTCAAATTCCTTTAAATTCCTTAAAAATCCTCTAAGGTCCCTTAAAATTCCTTAAAACTCTCTAAATTCCTTAAATTTCCTTATATATAATTCCTTTAAAATTCCTTAATATTCCTTATAATTCCTTTAAAATTCCTGAATATTCCTTAAAATTCCTTAGAATTCCTTCAAATTCCTTAAAATTCGCTGATCTAAAATGACATGCCCAATAACATCGATATAAAAAGATCCTGGAAAAACACTGGTTCCATTCTGCAATAAAATGCTCCAAGCAAACTTTTTTTTGCAATAAAATGAGAATGGAATTTTAACATGTTAAAAATAATCGGGATTTACCTTTACAATAAAATGCTTAGCCCAACCCCCCAACAATAAAATGACTAGCCTGACATCAATTTTAAAATTCCAATACATTAAGAATTTCGTTTAAACTATGCACAGGTTCACCAGTTCTAGAGTGGAAATTGCCACGGGGATGGTATTGGTCCATACCCATATACTTAAAAAATGTGGTTCCACAGGGCTTGAACTGTGACCCATCTCCATGTTAGTTTACCCCACAGGATAGGGCCCCCGTTCAATAGCGTTCAGTTGGTTTATTTTTGTGGCTGAATTCTATGGTTTATGGTAGATATAACGAACTAGATTACTATGGTATTCATGGGTTTTATAAACCAACGTTCACATCACTGGGGAGCCCCATCCAGGTTTTAACCCACAGCCCATGTCCAAACCTGGCGCGCCGTTATAGCCATGGCTTCGCCGTCGCTGAGGTCGAAGATTTCACGCGAGTGCCTGGGTTCAAAGCTTGGAGACCACGAAGAATTGGGGATTCACCAAGAACAATCAGGATTTTGACCAACTAAAAAAAAAAACTGATTTTGCCAGGAAAGAATGGTGTTTTGACGATCAGTTAACACCGCAGTTTGATTCAACCTGAATTTCCAGGATCAATCAGCGGGATTTTTTACTAAACAAACAAACAAATGATGGTTTTATCAGGGATACCATCCGAAATTGCTATTTTACCATATTTTACCCAACATCTATCAGACTTTCAACCAAATGAAGAGGGATTTCACCAGCAGTGATGATATGGAATTTAATCTACTTTGGTTAATATGGAACATGATGACAGACCACTGGATTTTCAGATTGAGGCACGCTATGTGTGAGGTGAAAATAGGAAGCGAACCAGCCAAAGTCAGAGATTCTAACCATTCTAACCGATAAACACTTGCAAACATGCCGAATTCACCATTAAGAATATACCCAAATCTTTTTTTTCCACAAAAACACGAGAAGGTGAATCATCTGGCACCTGGGGGAACGAATTTAAACATATCACCTGCGGCTGATTTCAGGCGTCTCAAAATTGGTTACAAGCGTGCAGAATAAGGTCTGTGCAGGTTACATATGCATAGATAGAGTATGATTTACATATATATACATATATATATATATATTTGTATTATATATCAACATCAATTTGTGTACCTTGGATATCATTCATGCATCCACATTTAAAACATACACTACTCTAAATACATGTTTTACACGTACATAAACTGAGTCATCAGTTCTTCATCTCTGAGAATCACCTGTTCCCATGGCCCGGTTCCCATGGCCCCGGACGGCTTTTCTTTGAAAGCGCTTCTCGGATCAAAAGGTCCCGGCCTTGGGCCGCAGCCATGGTTGTTACCAAAACGGGTAACTTATGGATGGCAAGCATCGAAATGGAACTCATGGGCTTATTCAAATGCTTATGATACTATACATACAAATAACTGTAAATCATATTAAACTATCATCATCATCATCATGATAATGGATGGATGGATCTATGGTGATTATACAATATAATATTAGCATATATTAGCTATCATACCATCTGGTTATGTAATAGTTTGCCGTGGAAAATCACCATGCTATTAATAGGTAAACCATCTATTTCTATTGGCTATGTTTCATGGCTATGTTAAATAACCAGAGGGTATATAGATATCTCCATCAATAGATTGCAACCATCCAAACCAGAGCCCCATCTGCATCGCCTCAATGTCGCAAAAAAAAACTCACCGTCTGATGTGATGTGAACTGAAACCATTTGTTTAAAGCGAGGTTGTCTAGAGGCATGATACATCACCAGAAAGTACAAGTAAGCCCAATAGTAAGCCATAATGATGTATATGTATATATATATGCATCAATTATATATATATATCGACATATGTCGACCATCTGTCAATCTCCCTATGTTCAAAGAAGTCCTAGAAAAAACTTACTTTTTGTTGATCGCATATTGAGCACGTTCTTGGACCTGAAGAAAACTGACCGAATTAATTGGACTACATCTTGTCTTCATTCGAAAAAAACCTGCATCCATGCCCATCTTTGTTCCTCACAACACTATTGCCGCAGCTTATAGCCACATGTTTAGATGGCCCCATTTATTTTCAGTTGAGTCCACACCATTTCTAATTGTAAATCACTTAATTTTAAAAAAACATACCTCCCGATTTGTTGCCATTCACATCCGCAAAAGTACAACAACGTTAGGAGCCGAGCAGCGGTTCCAGCTCATCCTCCACCACCACCGGTGGCAGGAGCAGCATATTTCGGGGCACCGCAGAGCGCTCCGGGCGATCTGCACCGGCAGATGGACCATGGCATCATGGGACCATGGATGTTGAATCGCTTTTAATGGGTTTCAAGTGGTTAGAATATGTTAGAATGATTGAAAGCTCATATTAGAATATATATGTATATATATATAGTAGATATGTGTGGTTTGTTGAAAAAACCATCCAAACAAGTGCTGGCCAATATTGGGATGGTCAAAGCATGTCAAAGCTACAATAGGATATCAAGTACAATCAAGTACAGCCAGTTGGGGGAGATTGGTTTGTCCACATCAATATTGAAAGTATAGACACCATATTTAAGAACCTACGAAGTAGAGAGGCAACTACATGAACCCGTCACCATTGGGTTCACACCCATTTGCCAAATGTGTGGGCTTCGAGGACGCCATTGACTCATCTGGTTGGCGGTCAAATGCTTTTACTGTATAGTAACATATAGTAACCCCCCAGAAAGACAAAAACATCCCGGCGGAAGCGTTACCGGCGTACGAAAATGATGAAAATGACTATTTCGTCACAGCGAGGAGCGATTTTTTTCATTCAAAACCTCTCCGAAAAAAAGGTCCATCTACTTTGTGAATAACAACCCTTCCATGACTTCAGCCTGAAAAAGGGCAACCGCAACTTTTTCTCACATTTTCTTCAACGTGTCAGCGGTGGCTTCCATCAGGTTTTTCCCTGCGCACTTCCACTGCCACTGGAAAGGGCGCATGCATTTCCATATTTGAGGATTGCGCGCCTGGCCCTTTTTCGATGGTAAACTTCCAGGGATGGTTTGTTTGAGGACCTTCCAGAATCCATCTACGTGACCCGTGTGGATCTTGACTTTCCAATGAAGATCATAGAGCGTAGCAGCAGGTTCATGTGGAAATGCCAATGAAGATCATAGAGCGTAGCATCAGGTTCATGTGGAAATGCCAATGAAGATCATAGAGCGTAGCATCAGGTTCATGTGGAAATGCCAATGAAGATCATAGAGCGTAGCATCAGGTTCATGTGGAAATGCCAATGAAGATCATAGAGCGTAGCATCAGGTTCATGTGGAAATGCCAATCAAGATCATAGAGCGTAGCATCAAGATCATGTGGAAATGCGAATGAAGATCATAGAGCGCAGCATCAAGATCATCTGGAAATGCCAATGACGTTATCATCCCACCCCACCCCACCCCACCCCAGACTATCGGATGCGGATGTGTGGAATTGCAATTGAAGATCATGGAGCGTAGCATCAGGATCATGTGGAAATGCCAATGAAGATCATAGAGCGTAGCATCAGGTTCATGTGGAAATGCCAATGAAGATCATAGAGCGCAGCATCAGGTTCATGTGGAAATGCCAATGAAGATCATAGAGCGTGGCATCAGGTTCATGTGGAAATGCCAATGACGTTATCATCCCACCCCACCCCACCCCAGACTATCGGATGCGGATGTGTGGATTTGTGCGACGGTAACGAGTCCGTTGGCAAAAACATGTTTCCAGGATCAATGGGAATTTCAGGATCCTAAAATGGAGGTACTGTACCATATAAGGCCATATTTTGTGGTGATATTCCCTGAAATTTAGGCCTAAGAAATAGGCCTTCGGTACCTCCAATCAATCGGTTCCTGAGTCATGGCCATTGATCAATATATCATTCACCATCATTCACCATCATATAATCTCCCCAATAACCTCTATAACCGATGACACTTGTCCCTTACGACTTGCAGCTTTCCTTGGTGGCAACACCCCATGGATGGTTACTCACCTTCGGAGCCTTCGCTCTGCGGCGCCTGGGCCTGGCGCTGAAAGGATAGGATGATCCCGTGGAATTCAATGGGATTCAGCCAACTTCACTATGGAAATTGAAGTATAACACGGATGTACCTATTCTATATGCTATACCTTCTGGTACTGTTCACTAGAAACTCACGACCATTAGGGATTGATCATTGAACTGCATCTTTTTTATGGAAAAATGAACGACGCCAATTGCTATTTCCATGTGTCAGTGCTACCAATTCCACCAAGAAATCCACCATCTACTTGGGACTTTGCAACGAAAACACCGAGGTGTTTTTCTGTTTTTGAAAGAAATCGTTTTTTTTAAGCGGTTTTTAAAGGTTTTTTAAGCGCGCAAACACAGGATAGCAACAAGCAAAGTGCGTCCACCACTTTTACTTTCTCCTTGCACCCATAGCTATGTGCGCCCTCTATTGGGCTTTCGCGCCGGCCTAAGCACAAGGAGCTGCGGAATGCAGCCACGCGTGTGCAAAACACATGACAACATTAGAATTTGGATTGGGTCCAAAACCAATTCGTCTCGCCGTGGGTCCACGGCTCTCAATGAAAAGACTTCAAAGTCAAAATAAATGTGCAAAATCAGAAAAACATAGAAAAACACCCTCCCGTAAGATGGGACTGGAAGAACTAAAATCAATGGGTGGCAGTCTCAAGCCACATGCAAGACAGCCTTCATTATGCCACTCAGAGGTTCAGTTCAGAGCACGGGAGTTCTGCCACAGCATCGCATTGCGACAAAATGCCACAGCAGAAGTTGACAGAGCTAGACTCAAGGCTATAGAAACTGAATGAATTTCGCATCCTGTCGTTCTCTGTAGCCACACGGACAGGCTTGCATAATCCCAAGCGATTGTCCTCAGGGCCCTTCCATATGTCACTATCCAACCAAATGCGCCAAACACTTCAGGCGCGGGACAAGTGGCAGCTCCGAGCAGAAATCCGGCTAAAAAGCATGTGGATCCAAAAAAGCAGCCAAAAGCCTGTCTCAAACTGAATTGCAAAATCGGACCATCGACCGGCACTGCGCTGGGCGAGCACTGGCCGCCTGACAGCACCCTTTTTCAGGCAGATGCTTGGCAGCAATGGGCCTGGTCAAGGAGCACATTTTTGGGACAGAAATTCCACGAGCTTGGACACCCGCTGTGGTTTGCTCCGGGGCACGCTTTCCGAATGGCTCACCAAGATTTCTCTCAGAACACCGGAGTCTAGCGCCATGAGGCGTTGCTCCACACCTTCCCATGAGCATAGACCATCGCTACTCACATGGTTGTCGGTGAGGGATTCAATGAATCTAGCAGCTAAAGTTGACAGTGGCTGTTCATGCGCCTGGTGTCCATCAGCAGCAGAAGGCGAACCAGTCTTCTTCTTGGCTGGGTTCTTGGATGGTGATTGGAAGGCTCGCAGGATGCGTTCTTCCATCCGTTTGAATTCAGCTTCTCTTGCTTCTTGCTCTGCCTTCTTCTTTTCGGCTTCTCTGGTTGCAGCTGCAGCAGCTTCAGTTTGTTCCTTGTACCGGCGGAGCTCTTCAAGCTCCCTGCGTACGGAGGAAGACGTGGACGATCTGCTTCTATGTTTTGGGGATTGAGAGCGGCAGCGAGATGAGGAGCGGCTTCTGGCCTTTCTTCGTCTGCTGGAATCTTGGTGCAAAGCTTCCATCATACAGGCCATAGTCTCTGAAACATTGTCAGGGAATGAGCCTCTACCACCAAATCTGCCAGAATTGTGATGGAAGCCATGACTGCGCCATGGACTGTTTGCCCCAACCATTGCCCTTTCCGTTGCCCCAACCTGCCTGGACAAGTTGAGGCCAGACGAGGCATAGAAGCAACGCTAACGCAGGAGCGCCCTTGTTCTTAAGCTACTTGGGACAGACTGACAGGCTGAACCTAGAGAGCTATGGGTGGCATGTAACATTCTTATCCTCTATCTGAAGTCCGCTCAGTCCAAACAAGCCTACACGCAGATTTGGAAAAAGAGACCATGTCGAGAAAGTGCAGATGGGAGATGGAAAACAACGCAGACAAAACTTTGGAGCGCGGCCATGCTGCTGACTTCAAATCAAAAAGAAGACGAAGGCGAGCACGTTTCCATTCGTATTCAGGGGGCCGAATATTCCACCATCTACAAAATTTACCCAGGAAAGATTGCGAAGGTAAGGCCTAGGGACTCCCCAGCATGGTGGTGCACAAAAAGGCTTCACATTCAACCCGACTTCCATGGTCAAAGTGTCAATGCACATGTCAAGCCAAGGGAGCTTCTGGACTTCCTCCCCGATCTCGAACTCAACCGAATACATGCATTTCAGGAGGGAAATCAAGCAACAACGGCAAAAAAGCATGCTGACAAGGACAACGTCATCAGTATACCTCAAATGGCAGACTGCATTTCTCCATGGAATGGGCGTACAGAATCCCTCTTGGCATCTTCTTTGTGCATCTTCTTTCCAGCGGCGTTCTTCGGCACCGAGTACTATGCAGGCTGCTATCTTGGAAAGGAGGCCACCGATTGGTAGGCCATTAAGGTTGGAGACACAGGATCCTACTGACGCAAAGCCTACTGACATGGCAGCAACGAACGCACGCATCAAGTGAGAAACATGCCAAGAGACACCTTTGTGGGTGTAGAGCAACCTTTTACCTCCAATCCAGCTCATGAATTTTCGGCTGGAAAGGACAGAAATAGGTGCTTCACCATGTGTACATGAGAACACATCCATCAGCAAACGAGCCTCTGTGATAGCTCTCGCAGGTGCCACTGTCTCAAAGAATTGACCAGCATCGGCAACAATGCCTGCACAACCTGACATGCTGCCCTTGCAACGCAAACAAAGACCAGAGGGGTTGGGGGTCAAGCTTTTCAAGTTTTGCTTAGCACGATTGTTTGCATCAGGGAGGCTCCAAACGTCATTGGTCTGGCCACAATGTTTCAAGATTGTTTCCCACCCGTGGTGGATGGATCTCCATACACGTTTGCCTTTCCAGTTGCATACGAAACCACTTTTCTGACGCAGCTGTGAAATGGCTTACGGCATACACGCAGGGCTTGGCACCAACATTTTGCTTTCATCGTGATATACACGTAAGGAAGAAGAAAAGAGGAACGTGAGATCTTCAAGCGACGGGCAAGTTTTGTACCAAGCACAGACATGACAAACATACACAACCATTGGTTAGCCTCCATGGGGGAAGCCTGGCAGCGCTCCCACGAAGCAGACGCCGAAGCAAAAGACATGCACAGCAACAGATATGACGCAATTGGCATTTTCCAACCAACTTTTTTTGGCTTTGTCGTCTGGTACTGCAGCAGTGCCTGCAGGCACATTCATGTCATGCGCGTACTGAAGAAAATGTAGTTGTGACGTGTCCTGTGCTTGCCAGTGACGCCGAACCTCTTGCGGCACGGGAATCTGCAAAACGGCCTTGGCCGGAAACGATTTTTTTTGGGCACATTTCATGTGATTCTTGATTTCAAGCAACTTCCCATGGCAGAATTCAAGCTCTTCTGCTTTTGCCATTCTCTTGGGGACTTGCCAGTTTCTGTCCACTCGCTCAACTGTGCCAGGTATGCATTCAGGAATGGGGTAGCGCTACTTTGAGGCCAAGGGCCGGAAGCTCGGCAAAGCTTAGCATGGTTCCAATCATCTTTGAATGTGGGCATCTTACCTACACAGAACCTAATCCTAGAGGCGATCCACTTTTTTTCCAAAACATGTATGTCAGACTGCAAGCTCAACATGTGTGAAAGCATCCTACGGCGGAAAGGAATCAAGCAAGCATGTGGCAGCTTGAGGTAGTGAATGCCTGTGCCGGCATAATTACCAAACGCAAGCCAATCATCCAAATGCTTTCGGGCATGTTTGCACTGCCCGGGCTTTTTCAAACAACGCAACATGAAGGCACATTTGATGGCCATGAAAGGATCACGGCGCCATGCGGCCTCTAAGTTCACATTGCACTGCCGTAGACCCAGGCACAAAACCAAAAGTCTGCGGTAAAAGTGTGCATACACATCAAGAGGACCTTGTGCGCCTGTCCTACGGTACCATCCCTTTTGTTGCAATATGTATGCGGCAAAGTCCAAAAGTCAACATGTGAAGTCTCAGCTCCTTCTGTCAGAACACGGGAACATATGCGACGCAGCTCAAAACAGTATCGCTTGTCAACGCACCGCTCAAAGACAGGAGAAACACGTGGGACCGCTGCATGGCGAAGGTGTTTGGCAGGCCTCGTTCTGTGTTTAGTTCGCCTGTTCTTTGGGGCAGATGAGCCACCATTACTTCGAGGCTGATGCACTTTACACTCTACAGACTCGCATGCACGTATGAAGGCTTCACTGCCAGAGGAACAAACCAAGAAAAAGCAAGACCAAGGGGCAACACGGCGTGCTAGCATGTAACGCAGCTTGAAACCATCCCTGTAAGTGGAACGGATGGTGCCGCACATATGTTCAAGAAAACGCCTTGACAAACTGCCCTGGTTTTGATGCATCTTTCTCTGGTGCTTACCTATCCCCACATATCGCCAGGAATCAGATCACCATTGGTAGAGGCCAAAGAGTACAGGAGGCCCATCAATCAGGAGCCTTTGCCTATCAGCAAGTTTTTGAAGGAAGGCAAGGTTTGTTCCACTGTCAGAACCGCACCCATACGATAGCACGTGACTCTCAGCAGGATGCAGCATTCGCAACACTCGTTTGGCCTGATCAGTCCAATGGCGCGCACGGATCCACAGAAGGCCTTTTGACGCAAAAACAACTGCAAACAGGATTTCAAGGTGCGAACATGTGCGATGGCCGAGGTGGGAATCAGGAAAACACCAGAAAATCAACATCTCACTTATACACAGCAGTTTTGACCATAAAAAGTCTGGCACCCTTCTTCTAATCAAACTCTCGCAAAGAACATCAAGGATTCTATGAGCAAAGAGTTTTCCGTCATTGAGTAGCTGCACATTCCGCGGGACTGCTTCTCTCATACATCCAGGAGAAGAAGCAGAAAATATGGAAACAGCAAGAGAGAAAACATGGGATGCAGAAAAACGCTGGATCTCTTCCTTGCTGTAAAAGGCCTGAATATGGAAAGGCCTGAATAATGTTGTCCAGCCAATAGTGATCTCTTGTCAATAGTAGAAACATTTTTCCGCAACTCCAATTTTTCTCCAATACTAAAAGTCAATTAGCAATTAGCACTATTTACTTTTAGTATTGCCAAAAGAGTCATGTTCAGACCTTGTCCAGAGGGCATGGCCAATAGTGGACCCAACGTGGCAATAGTGGAAACTTGTTTCCCAACTCCAATTTTTTCTCCAATACGAAAAGTCAATTAGCTCCATTTACTTTTAGTATTGCCAAAAGAGTCTTGTTCAGACCTTGTCCAGAGGGCATGGCCAATAGTGGACCCAACGTGGCAATAGTGGAAACTTGTTTCCCAACTCCAATTTTTTCTCCAACACGAAAAGTCAATTAGCTCCATTTACTTTTAGTATTGCCAAAAGAGTCAAGTAAAGCAAATCCTTTTCAAAGCAGCCTTCACTTTTGATTAACAAAAGCTTAGATTCCAGAAATCTGATCCAATTACCAAACAGCTGATTTCCTTATAAAACCCTTATTTAAAAAAAACAAAAAACAGGTCCACAAAGGGTACCCCCTTTGCAAGCCCCAGAATAGCAATAACAAACCTGCACCAGGCATGGCAATAGTGGAAACTTGTTTCCGCAACTCCAATTTTGTTGTCCTCCTTCTCCTTCTCCTTCTCCTTCTTCTCCTCCTCCTCGTCCTCCTCCTTCGCCTCTATCCCAGCCATAAGGTTCCAAGACTTTATTATTGGAATGCTGACCCCCCCTGGATTTTCCTCCAAAATTATTTTATTTAGGGGGGGTTTACTATTATGCAGCTAACATTATGAGAAACGCGCAAACACAATCAAAGTGACATGTCTGGTTCAAAAATTGGAGTTCCCTTGTGGTCAATGATGTCCCCACAATGTTCCAATGGTTGTTGTGTGTATTCCAAGGATGAAGCAGAACCGTGGCGCAAATTGGGAACCCCCGCAACCAACAAGAAAAAGGTGAATAGGGGGGCACACATGGAAGGTAAAAAACATGTAAAAACGTATACCCTCCGGTAAACTAACATAGCTATTGAAAATTGCCATTTATAGTGAGTTTTCCCATTAAAAATGGTGATTTTCCATAGTTATGTTAAATAACCAGAGGGTAACAATTGAACACGACCATGCCAAGACAATTCTTCTCGAGTCTTTTCCACCATTCCATGGCTGAAGCTCCTCTCTTTTTGCAGGCCATCAGGTATTCTTCGGCAGGAAACAGCTTCCATCACCGTGGTGGATCGAGTTATCCATGCGCTGATGACTCGCTGCGAAAGCGCAATGCTCGCTGCTGCTTCAACATATCCATTCCAGATCCCATCCCAGGTTTTTTTCGCCCGGTTCGGCGCGCACTCGTTAATGCCGCTCGTTCCTGCAGCAAGTTCTAGGGTTGGATGTACATTCTCTCTGGAATCCAACTATCATGCAAGGTATCTCTGCTTCCCCAAACCCTTTGGAGTGTTTGGCAAAACTTTCCGCACGTCAGGAAGGCGGACATCAGGAAGGCATGCAGCATTGGCAAGCAGAAAGCGTGGAAACTTCTCAGTTGGCTTCAACTTAAGCCCTTTTCTTTCGGTCCATAAGTAATCGTTGAACACATTTGAACAATTAAGTGCCTTAATAGGGAAACCATTTCGTTTGGGCCCCCCTCTCTGGCCCCCAATGTTGAAGACACCAGGAGGGGAAAAGTCCGCCTTTTGTAGGTTGTCCCAAAACAAATCAACCAGTAATCTGGGACTCACATTGACAACATGTCGAGTCGGGTAGATCATGCCTCCCCATTCACAGGGTTTCCTGCTACTTGTAGCAAAGCCAAGAGCTTCATACGGCTTTGTCTGAACTAGGGTACCTCATTCGATCCACTAGTGTGTCATCATTTTCCCAATTGACATCGCAATCAATTGGGGGACCCTATTGAAAACCACTTCCAAATATATCAAGTTGCTGATATCCCCACTACATCCTGATATTTGTTGGCAACAAATCCCCAGTTTGATTGGTCAAAACCCATGAAATCACCCGGATAGTATCCATTATGTATCCTTCTGTTGGTGGTATCACCTTAAGTCTCCCATGATTTCTCCATTACCATCTGGTTATGACTAACAGTTTGCCATGGAAGCCATGGCCCATAGAAATAGATGGTTGACCTATTAATAGCATGGTGATTTTCCATGGCAAACTCTTAAATAACCAGATGGTATGTTCGTTGTATCCCATGATTTCTATAGATTCTATGCCCATGTCCTGTCCCTGCCTCTGCCGCCACTTGCAATGCCTTGCAAGCCACCTGAGATGAGTTCGGTAATCTGGGGATTCTGATCCGCAACCATAGTAGGGGGCCATGAAATCACTCATGTCAGGGTATACACAATACCCTCCAGTGAATTGACATAGACTCTGGCATTTTTGGGGCTTGGAAGTCTTCTTTCCAGAAAAATATGCGTGGAATGTTCATTCACTTTCAGGGTCGATGTCAATTTACCAGAGGGTAACAAACTACAACTTGGGAATGGGTTCTTATTTCTGTATTTCTATGGCACTGCCATGACTACTATGATCACCCAATATTAGTACGATTGTCTATTCTTAATATTAGTTTACACGTAGTGCTAAAATTATTAGAAATTAAAATCATTGTCTAATTGGTGGTTTCAACCCCTCTGAAAAATATGAAAGTTAGTTGGGAGTATTATTCCCATATATTGTGGAAAACAATCCAAATGTTCCAAACCACCAACCAGAAAATCATTATCATGCTTGTCCTCATGTTTGTTGGTATTTTCGAAGGTAAGCTCCAATTACAAGTGAACTTATCTGACCTCACGGGGGCTATATCCCAAAGAACCAGGGGGTTTATAATCATAGTTATACCCCCATTTGCAACCTCAACTATGCCCTCTGGTCAACTAACATAGCTATGGAAAATCACCATCTTTGATAGGTAAATCAACAAACCAAATGGGCCCTTTTCAATAGCAAACTGTAACAAATGACCAGAGTTTTCCCGCACTACAGTGGGATACCAATAGCCATAGCTATAGGGGCTATATCCCCACTACATGGGGGTTCATAATCATCTGGTTGGTGGTTTCAACCCCTCTGAAAAATATGAAAGTCAGCTGGAATTACTATTCCCAATATATGGAAAAATAAAATTCATGTTCCAAACCACCAAGCAGTAACATAGACCCTGAAAATCACCTTTTTTCTTCGTGGAAACTCATCTTCCAAGCCCGTTTAACATGGCAGGGTCGTCATGTTAATTTACCAGAGGGTAATGTTTGACCCATCCCACCATCCCACTACATGGGGGTTAAGAATCATAGATATTACCCTCTGGTAAACATACAAAAAACATACAAAAAACTGATGGGAAAATCACCATTTTTAATAGGTAAACGGGCTATTTTCCATGGCTATGTTAGTTTACCAGAGGGTACATGTTCTTACTAGCCATTTGTAGCCTCAACTGTACCCCCAAGGGGTTGCAACGCGCAGACTCCGCCAAGTAACAGCGCCAGTGGACACCAACCAACCGCAGCAGGCACTTTGGGCAAGCCCCTGGCTGCGCCACGGAGGGAACCGGCGGGATTTAACTGCTGCAACTGGATGTGGATTTCCCGGAAAATATAGGATTTTCTATGGATTTACCCTCTGGTAAACTAACATAACTATGGAACATTGTCATTTTTCATGGGAAAATTCACTATAAATGGTGATTGTCCATAGTTATTTTAAATTACCAGAGGGTATAGGGATTTAACATGTCTATTGGATTTAAATGGATTACCAAAAACAATTAGATTTATATGGGTATGAGTCAAAACCCCTACGTTGATGCACCCCAAAATAGCTGGGTTTCAGGGATGTGCATACCCTCAAAATATGGTCCCAATATATTTTCTGTAGTGTCAGCCCTGAATTAAAAATATCCTGGGCTCTTTTCTTGGGGGAGTATCATTCTTGTCGCAAATGATCACTACATACTGATGTATCCAGGGTTGACTTTACACTGTTTGAGCTAATATGCCGTACTAGTATAGTTAATGCGGACTAGAAAGTTGGAGGAATCCACTTTTTGTAAGCTCCACGTATATAAGATATATAAGAGATACATGAGATGTACTGCACAATATATGGGTCACTCATGCAAGCAACCATGGTAGAATACCTTTGTGGGTCCCTGCAAATGTGAGGA
This sequence comes from Cladocopium goreaui, assembly GCA_947184155.2. Classification (NCBI taxonomy): domain Eukaryota; class Dinophyceae; order Suessiales; family Symbiodiniaceae; genus Cladocopium; species Cladocopium goreaui. The sequence continues at coordinate 615,429 of CAMXCT020000003.1, forward strand.
ACACCCATGCAATTTCATTTTGCTAGTCTGAACTACCCCATAAACAAGAAGTTTAAGCATCATGAGTGAAACAATTGGTTTTACCAGCAAGCACAGGGATTGAACCCCAAGATACCTGGCAAAAAATCCACTTCTTCGCTGGACATGCGTGATTTCCAAAAGCGGAATTCCATAGCTGGCAGCGACGATGCCTCCAAGGAGGAAAACAGCAAGGACCGGTTCTGCCGCAGCTGTTCCTGCCAGTGGCTGATGAAAATGTATCGAAAATCCCAGGCCTTATGGACCAGGGATGATGGGATAGGTTTACATATGATCTGGTGGTTAGGCCAGAAAATGGATCCAGAATTCACCCGCCCAAACAATCATTCTATCATTATCTATCATTCTCATATGAACAAACACATTCATCTTTATGTATGATTGCTTCTTTTCATTAGATAATAGCAATTATTCTGGGATGATGTATTTAATTTTCAGACATATACTAATACATGTACCATATTGATGGTTATGTAATGTTATATAATCACCATTCTATCCCCATAGTTGCTGGTTCAGAATGGTTTTCAGTCCCCATGTTCATTGGTTAAATTCAAGAAACACCGGAATATCCAGCCAAACTCTCAAGCCCTGGAAAAATCACCATTGCTAAAGGACTACCCTCTGGTAAACTAACATAACTATGGAAAATCACAATTTTTAATGGGAACATCAACTATTTCTATGGCCATTTTCCACTTCGCAAACTGTTAGTCATTACCAGAGGGTAACAGCCTCCCACGTTTCCCAAAAAAAATCCCAGGATCTCTGTGGGAAACCAAGGCCTCGATCTTTTTGGTGACCACTTTGTCGGTGTCCATGTATTCGGACTCGGCATACGCCAGCTTCTCCTGATTTCTCGACCTCGGTCGGTATGGATGGCAATGGCTGAAGAGCCCGGTTCGCGTGTTGACGGGTTGTTTTTTAGCATTTTTTTGTACCATTTCAATAGTTGGATTATCATAGCTATGATTTCAATAGTAGATTATCATAGATTATCACTGTAGGGCTTCTTGACTTCATGCATAGGGGCTTTTTTTTCTCCAGAAACGCCATAGTAAAGGACCTCATATGTTGACCTGACTATTCCAGCATCATTCCAGGAATTGTAGGTGGTGAAAGAGGACGTTCAGCCAACAGGGGAATGGACGTTCCAAATATCAATAAGCAATAACTCAGCAACTAACTCACTCAACGTGTCGATAAATATTTCGGTCAGCAACTCACAGAGTGCAGAGTGCATCACCGATTTATTGGACACAACTCTGAATTCCTTTTTGGATCATCCAATTGATGTGACGACCAGCTCTGCCTCTCCACTTTTTTCAACGCTTTGATTGGCCAAGCAACCTTAAAAAAAAGCCCATTCTCCAATGTGATGGTGAAAAAAACTGCCGGGAAGTTCTCAATCCAACACTTTTGGATCTCAGTATATAATTGCTTTTAAGGCGGCTCGCCTCGCCTTTGCTTGTTGCCAATGCTTGGTCAAAATCTTCTTGTTTGAATCTGTTTTCGTAGCTGTCCAACAGTTTATCGACAATAGAAAACTGGCCCATTCATAGATCATGTACCTTTGAAGCATGTTGATTTTCCATAGCTACTGTCTACTGTACAAGTTAAATTACGAGAGGTTAGCTGGTGCTTAGCTTAGGTATAGGTACATCTCCCATCAGTATAACTACTGCGTGATAAATTTGGGAGGGAAATTGATTGTCAATAGGTGAACTTGATAGCCAATGTAAATCCATGTAACATGGCAAACCCAATACAAAACCTCCAATTGCGGATGGCTTGGGCTTACACGACACGTTTCTGATACAACCCCGGATGATTTTTTGGCTTTGGGTTTGACACATTCTATACCCACATGATGTATCATACATGTCAATATCCATCAATATCCACATTGGGTGGTTAAATCCAGTAACATATCGATTCCCCAATGGTAGTTCTGTCATTGGGTTCAACACATTATTTGATAGTCATAGTGATACCATGTTAAAACTGTATCATGAAATGAGCATATTCTAGAACAAAAATGTTCGATGATAATGTCATTGTGTAACCTTGGGTCTACCACTGTGTATAGTAACCACCCTATAAAATCAAAAATTAAAAAGGTGCAACTATTTTGGCAGGATGTTAGATTTCTCTCAGGCTTCGTCGTATCAGCTAAGTTGCAAATATCATCCCAACATACTACCCTCTGGTAAACTAACATAGCTATTGAAGCCATGGCCATAGAAATAGTGAGTTTTCCCTTTCGTAAACGTTTACCAGGCCGGGTATCCCAAATATCATCCCAACCATCATCCTAAAATAAAGCTTCTTAATCCCATGATTAATCCCATTAATCCCAGTTGGTATTTAAATTTGACCACCTTCTGCCAGTTGATATATCGGATCCATTTTAGTATCATCCCAACTATTAAATTGTTCCATACATCCCATCCATCTCACTATTGTTGTTTCAATAAATATCACCCCAAATCTAATCCTAAATCTTAATCACACGAATTCCATTCCTTATCTTCCACTGACCTGTCAGATACAGGTCTGTCAGATACAGGTCACCAACGCCATATCTCATATCTCATTCATATATATCATATCTTCATTCAACACAACTATACACTCCCGTGAACCCCCAATCCTTGTTTCTCCAGTACAAGAAATTATCCCGTGAACCGCCAACACTCGAGTAGAACCCGTTCTCTCAGAGGTAACGAGGGAAGGTTGTTCGGGCCATTGTCACAGCCATTATCACAGGCGCCATTACCAGCTATGATTCCTTGTGATTCTACCCATGATCCAATAATCTTAATCCCATCATCACAGAGTTTTACCCACTGGTAAACTCACAGTTTGCGAACTGGAAAATCACCATTTCAAATGGCTAATTCAACGATTTCTATGGTGAAAAATCGCAAAGTGAAAGAAATGACCAGAGTTTTACCACCTTGCATTGGAATAGCAACAGCTCCTATAAATGGCCATGGCTTCAATAGCTATGTTAAATTACCCGAGTTTTACCATACATCGGGATACCAATGGCTCAGCCGTCCAAGTTGCAAGCGATGCAGCTGATCCTTGGAATTTCCCTTTCGCTGCTCCTCACGCTCCTGGAACTCACGCCTAACGTCAGGATCCGGGATTTCATTGATTTATGGAGAATGAACTTCTGGGAAATTCAAGGGGATTTCAGGGGAATTTCAAGGAATTCCAATGGGAAAGTTGGGGGATTTTTTTCATGGGAATTCATTGGCAAAGGGGGGATTCAGGGAATTTCATTGTTTTTTTTTTGCAGAACTTGAATGAGAACATGGAATCGTTGAATGGGGACTTAACAGCACAGCAAAATGGCTGCACCTGGGATCATTACGGTGACCTAGGACTGTGTACCGTCGCGTTTTTTAAGGATTACCCCGGACTGTGCCTTTTTTTGATGCACTGGGTAACAATCATAAAAACATTCATTTTCCGTCGAATCAGCATCAATTGGAAGTATACCCAACATGACCCAACTATGTTATGTTCAAAAATTCTATGATATTATATTACATCCCCGTTATATATCCATAACATGGAGTTATCTTCCATGATATCCCCATGAAAAATCTTCATAGACTCCATCAACTGCTTAGTGTCATCACATATCCCCATTAAATCCAATACTGGTTGGTGGTTGAGCCACCCCTGGTGAAATATGGTGATTTCCATGAACAACTAGTAGTGGTTAACTGGTTGGTGGTTGAGGTTTTTCGCCACCCCTCTGAAAAATCATGGAGTGTTCGGACCAGTTGGGATGATGACATTCCCAAGTGAATGGAAAGTCATAATCCATTCATGTTCCAGTCACCACCAACCAGCCATTAAATCCCATAAAACAACCATTTTGGTAGGTTAGTAACCCCACTTTTCTAATGTTCCAAACCACCAACCAGCATAGTTTTTTGTCTTCGTCCATTCACTCCGGATTCTGCCAGAAATTCTGCCAGGTCACCGTAGGGTTTCCACCTTCAGGGTGTAATGATTCCTTGGTTGATGTGGCAGAAAAATCTGCCGGAAACCACTGCCAAAAAAGGATATATTGATCAAGCCATTTTTCGGGCTTGGCCACCTTTGCTGACGTTCATCTCATCGGTTTTCAGGGTGATTGACTCATATCCATGTGAGGATACTGTGACAAAAAAACGGGGGAAGGTCAATTTTGCACCAACAATTTCATTTCGAAGCCTACCCAACTGATCCAATTTCAGGTAGCTGGGTCATCCCCTAACCCACGATGCCAGATAGTGAAGGTTATTCTTGGGGGCCAAGCTCGAAAGACGGCAGATCCCGCCAATGTGGGGGGACAACCTGCCATGCTGTGTCATTCCCTGCCGATTTCACCGAAAAAGTTCGGGCACCGCTTTCATTGACCCAGCTGCCCCCCTACTCTGGCATTCACCATCATCCTACAGTTACGTCGTTGTGATATCATCATAATTTACCCAAACACCTATTTTGGCTCCCAAACACCTGTTTTGATTGGTTCATCCCTCATTTTTTGTGGATTAATGATTAATCACAATCTTTCTCGTTGTTGGTTAGAATCCTTCAAACATCACCATTATACTAGAATGGCATTGGTTAAACATCTCCACCGTAGCTTTCAATGCGGGTTTTCATGGGGTTTCGACATGGGGGTACCCCAACAGCTGGATGGTTCCCCGAGGACTTAGGAAAGCCCCAGATCCACCATATGTTTTCACTTGGCCAATGATGCTCTCCTTACTGCACCGCTGCACCAAGAATCTTCTCCACCATGGCGCTCCTCTTCCGCTCAAAGAGCTCCATCACCTCACAGCTTTTAGCTTTTCTTTGAGCGGAGGCCAGTTTTTCTGATCCACTTAGCTGAGCTTAGCTGCTTGGTGTTTCGAAAGTGACCGCCAGGACCGCCATCCCAATGGGGATCAGCATCCCACTGCGCTGGTAGAAACCTAGCCATGTCAAGCATGGAAGCCTTGAATCGCCGTGGAAAAAACAGGTCCAAACTTTGCCAAAAAATGGGAACATTCCACAGAAAAAGACTGTTTGGGGCGGATTGTTTTTTCTTACTTTAACAACATGGCCAATCGGCTCATGCTTGATAACCTGCAAGAACAATACTTAATTTCCAATTGCTTAGGATATGTTAGCATATTCCTCAATTTATCATCCTGTGAGGCTTTTAATCAGTGTGGTGATTTGACTTCCTCTTGAATTCAAGGGCAAATTGTTTGTACGCAACCGATAGAAGTCTTGCGCCCTTCCCTGATCTTCACTGTGGATGAATGCCATGGCCGGTCCATCTGTCGTCCACATCAAGTCTTGAATTTCTACCAATCCAATATCTGCACTATGTTGCCTCCATTTTGTCTTATAAGTTAAATGCAACTGTTGATGCTTAAAATGGCAAGTTCTTCGCTATTACGCTTTTGCATCCTCAGCATTCTCATGGTGGGATCCCTGCTTTTCTTTTCTTGACTAAATCACAATTCCCAGTCTGGGATGCTTAAGTCGTAAGCATTCTGATTTAACATCCCCCAATATTCTCAAGGTTATAAGGTTAAAGTCAGCATTCCACTTCTTACAATTTGCACATATACTGGTGTCACCGCCATTTTAGTCGCTTAAATCACCAATTTTTCATCGTAAATGCCGCCTCCCCAATCATTCAGTTTTCAGGGAATGATCTGATCCAACGACCGATCGCATCGGGCCGGCCTTGTGAGTAGAAGTCCTCAGCTCCTGCCACAGTTCTACTGGGGAATCCTGATGACTTGTGGTTCACCGTTAGTCACGACTCCATAGATCCTGGGAAGATCATTTGGAAAGTGATGTTGATCGTCCCACTATTTTGAGCAAATTTTGGTGATGTTGAATGATTCTGAATGACCACTATGCCAGTATGTTCTAATATATAGACAAGAATTTAGGTCTCAAACCCAACATCTTGGACTTGTTTTTGGAGTCCGGTCGTTCCGAACGACAATGTTATTCAGGTGGCTGGAACGTATATATCATCCCAGCAGGAGATGTAGATCACTATTATTATCATAGAGATAGAGTCAATAAACAATACATATCTCGAAATAGCGTTCAGTTGGTTTATGTTTGTGGCTGAATTCTATTGTTTATGGTAGATATAACGAACTAGATAACTATACTGGTTGGTGGTTGAGCCACACCTCTGAAAAATATTACTCAGTTGGGGTTACTATTCCCAATATATATGGAAAAATAAACAAATGCTCCAAACCACCCCCAGATATCAATATAGCAATCCCGAAACAGATCAAAAAGAAAAGTAAAACTTGTAAAACCTAAACCCGTGATCAACTGCTACCTATCTCTTTCGGCGTTACGGTCATCATTGATAGCGCGCCTGGAGCCGTGCGAGATGTTTCTTCATCTCAACTGCTACGCGTGGCGCGGTGGCCTACGGACCGGACAAAGGGTGCTTGGAGTAAGTCTTCACAGAAGGGGATTGAACCGCATAACAAGAAGAACAACTTCCATCAGTTGCGAGATAGGGCCTCTGCAACTATGGTTACATAACCCAGTTATTAGATGTTATTACCCTCTGGTAAACATACAAAAAACTATGGAAAGATCCACCATTTTTCATGGGAAAATCCACTATAAATGGTCATTTTCAATAGCTATGTAACAAATTACCAGAGGGTAAGCACCAATTGAGTGTCAATGAAAAAGTAGAATTGGCTGCATTGTAATATCCAGATGGGTCAAATTTGAGTGATCAAGAGAAAGGTGGAATGATGAGAACCAAAGAAGGGATGAGATAGGAAAGGGTCAGTAAGTAACCCTGGAACTTGTAGCCTCAATTAAACATAAAAAGTACCACCAAAAATCTGGGGTTCGGGAGGGGTATGGTTGATTGGGTGGGGGGGAACCATTACTGTATTTTGCCGGGGGGGGAACCATGCAATTGACTTTCGTAAAGCCCCAAAATCGGGTGAACACCTCCATTATAAAATGATTCTCATCTCTTTCTGCTTTTCGTCATCATTCAGAAAATTTAAAAACATATGATTTATGAAGCTGACTCATTGACTGACTGAGGCTATCAATTGAACCAGAAGATCGACAAGGCAATGCAAGAATTGGTGGAAAGCATTGGCTCTGGCTCGACAAGTTGTGCGAAGAAGAAACTCGTGAATGTCATGAACAACTTGGTTGGCTGGACAATTATGTTCACAGGAACCTCAACCAGTCTCAGATATTCACAGCTCCAAAAAACCGCTTCCTCCATTCACTGGATAGAAAAAACACAGAGGTAATCTTATCATTAACAATCATTAAACACTCAATTATGGTATCTTTTGGAGATATATACATTGATCAATGGTGATTTTTCTGGTGATTTAATGATGGTTAATAATTGGCCAATTGGCTTTTCGGACACGAAACCACGCCGGTGCACGCCTTGACCCCACTGGCGAGCGCCCAGACTTGGGCTTGCACAGAGGCCTGACCGCTGGTCACGTGATTTCATGCGAAAAATAGATAAAAATATGGTGATTTCCATTCAACTAGTAGCTGGTTGGTGGTTGAGCCACCCCTCTGAAAAATATGAGTTCGTCAGTTGGGATGATGATTCCCAATATATGGAAGAATAAAACATGTTCCAACCAGGTAGTGTTTAATATTCATAAATCATGACATATTCAGTATAACCTCCACAAAGATCGAAAAGTAAATCCAAAAATAGTGTTAATTTACTCTATTTATCAAGGGGGTGCTATACTATATCCGTGATCAAGGGGGGTGTCAATGTACATGCCTGTTTTTCGCGCGCGAATTCGAAACCCAAGTGACTGTCACGCTGTTGGCTTGACCACCTTGTCAATGAACAGACAGCGGATGGAACTTTCCGTCGTTGACAATGAGTACCCTCTGGTTATGTCAAAATAACTATGGAAAATCACCATTTATAGTGAGTTTTCCCATTAAAAATAGTGATTTTCCATAGTTTTTTGTATGTGTACCAGAGGGTATCAGCCGGATCCTAAGCATCCCAACTGATAAGCTGCGCGGAGCCCTGTTGCCCAGCACTTCCAGAGATCACTCCATGCAGGATCACGTGCTTGGTTGACTGATTGTGAGAAGGAACCACAGCCATTCCGGAGAAACCGTCGACGAACTTGCCATTGGTCGCCCTGTAGTCAATGAACCTCCAGCCATCATCAGTGGTACCCTCTGGTAATTTGTTACATAGCTATTGAAAATGGTGATTTATAGTGAGTTTTCCCATTAAAAATAGTGATTTTCCATAGTTTTTTGTATGTTTACCAAAGGGTATAGTACTTGGTGGTACAGCAACGGGCTCACCTGCCACCCTGCGAAAAAAGGCTGCGTATTTCGTGGTTACCAATGGGTGATTTCATCAATTTTCATCCCCATGGTGTCGAATATCCAGAAACATATCCCGCAGATGGGCACATACCCTCTGGTTATGACTAACAGTTCGCCATGGAAGCCATGGCCCTAATCGAAATAGATGCTTTCCCGTTCTTAAACATGGTGATTTCCCATAGTTATGTTAAATATATAACAAGAGGGTAAAATAAATAGACAACAGTACTGAACCGGAGGAAGTAGTAATCCACTGGCTATCAGGGGGATGGGATGGCCATGGCGATGGAAAAAACCGCAGTGGTGAAGCCGTTAGCCGTTGGACTTTCAGGGCACCAAACATCAACCGGCAGGAGTGGCGTTAAACTGCGAGATTACAGTCAATGGGAATTCCAGGATCCAATACATGGAGGTACGTTAGTACCATATGTTTGGCCATATTTTGGGGGGATATTCCCTGAAATTTAGGCCTTATATAGGCCTTATATATGGTAGCTACCTCCAATTGAGGTTCCTGAGATGGCCATTGATACAGTAACCCACAAATACAACTGGTTGGTGGTATACCTACCCCTGTGAAAAACATGAGTCAGTTGGGATGATGAAATTCCCAACTGGAAAAAAACAAAAATGTTCCAAACCACCAACCAGATTTCAATCACGATTTCTACTGGATGCCCAATATCTGCCATGGTCAAAAGATGCTAAATGGGGTAGGGTCATCCCAGCATCATGAAGTAAGTGGGGCTCTAGCCCATAAAAAACTGCTTGGTAGAGCAAGAGATTCCCAGAATGGACTATGATAATCCCGTGATAATCCCCGATGTACAAAGGGTAGTGTAGCCTCTGAACCATCCCCATATTTGAGACCCTCGCTAGTCAACCAGGTTTAACTGTTTAACCAGCAACCTGGTTGCCATCCAAGTTGAACAATTACCCGGCCTGGTAAACGTTTACATAGCACTGGAAAATCCCCATGTTTACCCTCTGGTAATTTAACATAGCTATGGAAAATCACCATTTTTAATGGGAAAATCCACTATAAATGGCCATTTTCAATAGCTATGTTAAATTACCGGAGGGTAATAGGTTATTCAACTCTAAACATGCAATTTTCTATAGCAAACTCTTAGTTTACTGGAGGGTATATCCCCATTATACCAATGATACCCCCCATCATGCCCCATCAGATCCTCAAAACATGCTTGCTTGGAAGTACCTCAAAAAAGCCCTCCGATAATCAAACATGGCTTGCTGGACAATCATTCATTTAGTTCGATGTTTTTGCCACTGAAACATCCATTTCATTCGGGGATTTCCTAGCTAGTCACGTTTTATGACAACGGAGGGTAATCATCCCAATAATCACGATCATCCTAATTAATCATAGTATATATGTATATCACTATACATAATTGGAATGAGAATACCGATATACCCCAATATTCCAATAATATATCATATTGGGACCATTATATCCACAACTATGTGGGGGTACCCTAAATCATCCATTTTCCATCAGCGAGCTTGGGGATCCCCCATGACCGTGGAACCCCCCGAGTGACCCATCATGTTTGATGGTTAAAATCACCATCTTTGTTTAAATCATCATCTTTCATGGATCAAATCACCATGTTTGCTGTTTAAATCATTTTAAATCACCATATCTGGTTGGTGGTTGAGCCACCATACCTACCCTACCCCTCTGAAAAATCATGGAGTGTTCGGACCAGTTGGGATGATGACATTCCCAAGTGAATGGAAAGTCATAATCCATTCATGTTCCAGTCAACACCAACCAGCCATTAAATCCCATAAAACAACCATTTTGGTAGGTTAGTAACCCCACTTTCCATAGTTATTTTGACATAACCAGAGGGTCATTGGGGGTATAAACCAACCAGAATGGGATTTAGTAGATTTAGTTATTATATTGAATGGTGCTTTAATGGGATTTACTACCCCATGTTATTGTTCCAGTCACCACCAACAACAGTTGGGGGTAATGTCAACCCTGGATTAATAAACCCCAAGCGGCTGTTTAATTGGGAGGGTACCATTTAAGTATTAGATTATGACTATTGGAGGAGTACCCCCCTAATTGTCATAAACCATGGTTTAGTCTCATCCGGGGTTGACATTATAAACATACAAAAAACTATGGAAAATCACCACTTTCAATGGGAAAATCCACTATTTCTATGGCCATTTTCCATAGATTACCGGAGGGTAAACCATCCAGGCTCCCGTTCGTCCTCAAATTCAAAGGTTGGCTCCATGGCTCGCAGCACCGCCAGCAGGTGGTCCACCAGCTCCAAGTGGGTGCCTCGTCCGCTGTCGCGATAAAATGGTGATTTACAGTGGACCCTCAGTTAGAAGATCGGAAAATCCAACTTATACAGTGAGATCTGTGGTGATTTAACCAAGTTTTAAGCAACTTTATAAACTTGAGATCTGAAAAAAAAGGATTTGAACAACAGAAATAGCAAATAGTGATTTAACGAGCATGGTGATTGAAGCAACACCATTTTGTCATTCGAGCAACAAGAACGGTGTTTTCGGTGATGTCATCAAAAAACATGTGATTTGACCAACAAAAAATAAGGTTGAATTCAACAACACCCATGGTTTCAATTCAAAAAACAGAGGTTTCTTTCCAACGAACATAGATGTTTATTTCTAAGCAGCGAACTCTTGGATCCTACCAACTACAGATAAGACATGGGCTTCACCAAGAGGGTTGGTGGTTGACCTACCCCTCTGAAAAATATGAAAGTCAAATGGGATGATGACATTCCCAATATATGGGAAAATGATCCAAATGTTCCAAACCACCAACCAGATTAGCATACTTGCGGATTTCGATAAGACACTTCAAATTTAACCAACTACAACATATGTAACATGGGTTTGTGATGGTTTGAACAACACATGGTGGTGCAACAAGTATACATTTGGGAAAAGCTTGGAATTTAGGACTCGTGGAAGAATGTTTGGTTATTTCTGTATGGTGATCAACTGGGGGTTCAAGTCATGTTTTTCTGAAACGGGGCATCACTTTTTGATGCCTACGGATGACGCTTGCGACCATCCAACCTGCAGCCAGATTCAGCGGAGCCAAGGACTTTGGTCTTTGGAATTGTTGCCCATCCAACCTATGGGTGTGTTGTTTTTGGAAAGGAAACCATTGGTCAGTATAGCCCTAAGTTTTCCACCAAAGACTTACCGTTGGTTGTATCCCCGATTTTGCTGATAAATTATATAATCTCCAAACTTCTCATATGGTGTTTCCTAAAACAAGCGTATCCAAACTGTCCCAAACCATGGGTTTTCCGATTCAACATGACCCACAAGTTGGAGAGTTTCTTGCGCCAATGACTCGTCGGAAGTCCTCGAAATAGTATTCTCCAATCCAAGCGGCTCACAGATCTTACAAAGTCCTTTGCAAACTTTGTCAGACCCTGGCGTCGCGTTGTGAGGTGGTGACCACATTCATGGGGATGAAAAAACCATAAAAAACCCAAAGGTGACTGCTCCAAATAGTAGATGATTAAAAGACCCGGCAGTGGCTGTGGCTTTTGTTGCTTAGCCTTCAATAAACCCAACAACCGAAACACTACCTATCATGGCTAGACATGATTTTCGTGTCGAGATTCCATGTCTTGGATTGGTCGCACCGTTCGGGACCTCATCCCACCCAACCTGCGCATCATCCCCCCATTCAACCCGCGCATCTTGGGTTGCCTATGGACCATCGGTCTCCTGGTGAACGACCTTGTCCATGATTGACTGTATCACTTCGAAGGCTCCAGGTTCATTCACAAGATACTCTCTAACGGCGGGCTGAGACCCAAGTCCATGTGGGCACTCGTGCGCGGGATCATATATTCCCCTCGCATCAACAACTTGATCATGGCGCAATCCTAATGGTTTACCCTTCTTTCCGAAACCAAAGGATATAAGGCGCACGTGAGGGAACATGAAAAAAACTATCAATTGTCAATGGTTGGTTATAAATCCCTAATAGTTGCTGGGCATATACTGGATGTTCTTATATATCCCGGACATGTAATTTTGCTAATTACTGTCAGATACCCTCTGGTAAACTAACATAGCTATTGAACATGACCATTTATATCCATTTATAGTGGAATATAGTGGATTTACCCATGAATAATGGTGATTTTCTATAGCTACGTTAGTTTACCAGAGGGTATATATATATCCCCTTTATATATCCCCAGTGTATCAACCATAACCAACCGACTGACTGTCATTAGAAATCATCCCATTACCAAGGCTATATCCAATGACCCTCTGGTTATGACTAACAGTTTGCCATGGTAGCCATGGCCCATTTATAGATGGTTTACCTATTAAAAATTGTGATTTTCCATGGCAAAATGTTAAATAACCAGGTTTACATATTAAAAATGGGTGGATCTTTCCATGGCAAACTGTGAATGTCATAACCAGAGGGTAACATGGTTGGTTACATATCCTAATCTTACACCAATTACCAGGGCTAATGTGGGCAAACCAAGGCCATGCCTACCTACCATTTATCGTGATGGTGGTTAAATAGTTGAAATCCCAGCCATTTATCGTGATTCTGGGGATGAATTATTGTCAATGGTTGCTTATACATATATGTATATATATATATATGAACCATAGACAAACAGAAAAAGAGCCACTCGTAAACTAACAGTTTGCTATTGAACATGGCCATTGAGTTCGTTGATTTACCCATTACCAATGGTGATGTTCCATAGCTATAGTTGATTACCCATTGAAAATGGTCATTTTCCATTTACAGTGCTACCCGAAAAGGTAAACTGACTATTAAACAAATGCCATTTAGTTGTGTTACTAAATTAGTTTACTAAGAATTGCCATTTAGTTCTGTTACTAAGTTAGTTTACCCAAAAACTATTGAACATGGCCATAGAAATAGTTGATTACCCATAAAAAAATCTGATGTTCCATAGCTTTTTGTATGTTTTCCATCGAAAAATATCGCCCTTGCGCCATGCGCCTCCGAGATCATGACGTCGTTCAAGAGCAACTGTTGCCGCTCCACATCCTGACGGTAAGAAGGAACGAACAGCGTTAAGGTTGCGTTACCTGACGGCAACCTGTTCATGGTGCTAAACGTAGGGAATGGGATGGAAGGGGATGATTTGTTATATGTTAGTATTTTTTTACATATGTTATTATAATTGTGATATGCTATGATAATTCATATAATTTACTATAGATCATTCCCTATATTCCCTATTTACTAAGCACCAGTAAGGTTTTTCACGTTACGTGGATCTGGAGGTTTCCCAAAATGGGTTTTCCCATGGATTTCATAAGCAACTTTTGGATGATTTGGGAGTATCCCCATTCAAATTTGTGGGAAGTTATTTCCAGCAATGGATGATAATAATTTATAGGAATTTTGGAAAACCTCCATTTATTGCCAGCAATGGATTTATTACCAAAACCAGCAATGTGTTCATTTTTGATGATTTGGATAATAAGCAATTTTGGATAATAAGCATTCTAGAAAACCTCCATTTATTACCAGCAGCAATGGAGCAAAATTACCAAGAACAGGACGCCACTGCAATTACCATCCATTTTTTTGGGGTTTCCAGCAGATTGTCACAGAAACCAATCCAATAATGGAATAGTAAACTACAAATCTTAGAAAAAGGGTAATTTGTTTTTATATCTCTTTAGGGGGTGCTATACACCATGTAGTAACCAGCATGCCGCTGAATAAACGCCTATAATATGGCGTAATTGTGTGAGATATATACATATACATGTACCGATTTACCTTTGTAACTATCAAAATACATGTGAACTTATTGACTGGAACTGCACCTTTCTTTTGCCAAATGTGCCCGACAAGAATCGTCTTCAGTCTGGTTGCATCATCTCCTTTTTTTCTTTTTGAGGGAAAATGAACGATTCAATCTTAGATGGCAAAACAGTAGCCCATCAATCTACCCAATCAGGGTTGACCTTGCGTAGAGATATTTTTTGGGGCCATTAATAGCGGTGGAAGCTAACGACATCCACCAAACAGTCACAACTGGTGGTTTGTTATCGAAAAACGCAGTAGAAATGTAGAAGTGAAGGTTACATAAGGTTACTGTACACCCCGAATCAAAAAATGTCCTGTAGATGTTCTGAGTTCTCGGTCTGGGATCCAGAATTCTCCGACCCGTTTTTGGCTACAAACAGCGATCATACCATCATACATGACACTACTTCGATACTTCGGCTGCCACCCAGAACTGTATCCTCTCAAAGTATTCGTCCAACCCTTACATCTAGCTAACAATCCTTGCCTCAGTGACTCAGCGCCCAGTCTTGCTGGTTCAATCTGAAGTTTTGGATGGTTGGATCCAAGCATGTTTAATCTATAGATGGTTTTTGCCGGGTAAATCCCCCATTTCTTGGGTAAGACACCCCGCACCTCTGAACTCAGGGGAATCCGCTCTTCGCCACGCACCTTCGAAGGAGTTTGCCATGGAGAAGATGGGCTGTCTCAGGTTCCCGAACCAAAGCAGTTCTTACTGTCCAAAGCGCGAATCAACACCATCAGCCTTTGCCATTGGATGATTGCCAAAATTGGATAAACTATAGTTTGGCCAATCCAAGTCCCAATTATCAATTGCTGTTGGTTAACATCAAATCTTCAATCATCATTGAACCTACATCAAATCATCATCAAATCAGCATCTTGAACCATAATAACCCCCCAGTTCTTTTCATGTTTTGTTACCACCTGGGATAATCAGACTGCATCAGACTGCCTGCTTCTCGGAACGAGAGGAGAGGCGTGACCGCAGCGCGCTGGCTGCAGCATGCATGGTGATGCTGGTGATGCTGGTGATGCGGCCAAGAGCTGGTGATTCTATCAATGGATTGGTCCAACTTGGTCCATGTTCAACCCCAAAGCTACCATCTGGTTATTTCTTACATAGCCATGGAAAATCACCAATTTTAATAGGTAGACCATCGAACTAAATGGGCCATTTCCCATGGCTATGTTAAATAACCAGATGGTAAGATGTTAAAGTGCGTATTCATTCGAAGTATTCCTCAAGGATATACGATTTTCCCAAGCATGGGGCGAGTTAAGGGAAAGTCAAATCTCAACAGTGGCCCCCAAAGGATAGATTTCTTTTGGTTTATAAGTAGACTGACTGGGATTTATGGTGGGTTAATATCTATGGTCTATGTATGGTTATAAATTATACACCAACTAATAGCTGGGGGTCCCTTCCTGTTGCCAGGGGGATTTTGCAGAAAAAAATGTGCTTCCCATTTGTGGCAAACATTCACCACGGACCAACCAAACCAAGGTTTACAATTTACTCAGGTACTCCTGATGCAAACCTATGGATTTCCAAATCAAGCGATCATGGATTCTAAATTTGCAAGGGGATCATCTTTTCCGTTCAACATTTTAACGATCGACTGGGCTAGAATTCATGAGTTTGGTACACATGATGTACCCAATCCATCATTTCTGCTGCTGTTGCTTTGCTGAAGCCTAGATTCAGCAGAGCCACATGTGTTCTGGGTCTGCATCTGGCAGCTTGCGCACGCCTTTTATCAACCCAACGGTTTCTACATTGCCCCCTGATATGGTCCAGTTTTGGTTATCAAGTCTTCATTGTCCTCGACATACAATCACCACACCCTGCTAATTGAATTCCAACAAAAATGACCTCAGGTTGTGTTGGGGAAAGTTTTGCAGAGGCAATCAGAATCACCAAATGATGTGTTGTTTTTGGGGTTCGGGGGCGGTACCCCAAATTACCAAACACATTACCCTCCGGTAAACATTCAAAAAACTATTGAAAATTGCCATCTATAGTTGATTTACCCATTGATAGCATGGTGATTTTCCCATCAGTTTTTTGTATCTTTACCAGAGGGTAGCAATTTTTCTATGGCTTCGGGGGCCTCGAATCTGAACCCCCGTGACATGGAGAGTATTCCCACTTCGACGAATGGAGGAGTTCACAAGTAGATTCATGGTATATGAACATGTGTATGTATGTGTATATATATATATATCTCTATTTCTATATCAATATATATATACATAGGTATGGGTTATTCATTCTCTGGAAATTTAGCATAGCTATTGACAATGGCCCATTTATAGTTGACTTACCTATTCAACTGGTGATTTCCCAGTTCGCAAAGTCTCGGTTTACCAGGTAAACCAACTGGTCTATGTGAAATTACCGGAGAATAACCTACATATATATATATATATCACTAACCTGAATTAAGGCCATTAGGGGATGATTTCCCTTATAAACCATGATTCCAGTGAGGTCGCAGTGAGGTCGTTATAATTTACCCAGATATGTATATATATATACACATGTTCATATACCATGAATCTAATTGGAACTCTCTCAATTAGTCTGGGAATATATGGTTTTTGTCTGAAAATGTCGTGTACCCCAATCAACCCAATGGTTTTGCTGATCATGAAATCCCGTTTTTAAATGGCTATTAAACTATGGGAAGATTAACCCAACATGTTCAGACAAAGCCATATTGGTTTTTCTATGGCTTTTCCTTGGGTGTTGCTCACCATCCCATCGACGGCAACGTCTTTTTTTTTGAACCAATGCAGCGCAGCAGGTGAGGCCAACCCACCTGACGCGACGGCGACGGTGAAACCGACGCTGGGCGGAATTTGATGCTTTTTTGTCATGGCCCTAAAATAGGGGAAAATGAGGATTTCACCAAGCAAACATGGTGAATTCATGGTGATTTTTGAGATTTTTGTGGGGATTTATGGGATTTAATGGGATTTAATGGGATTTAATGGGATTTAATGGGATTTAATGGATTTTAATGGATTTTAGTCAACATGGGGAATATGGGAATGGGGATATGAATCATGGATAGTAAAGGTAATCAACCCACGAAGAAGATGGTTGCGGAAAAACCAACGTTGGGCAACGGATAGCTACCTCTTTACTTGCCCAGTGTATCCGCTTGTATCTGGGTTGTGGGAGCGAAAAACATGAGGATATTAACGGGGGTCTAGCATCATTGACAAGTGATGACAAAGCACACTGAAGGCCTTGTTTGATGGATAGCTTTCTTAATTTTTATCCAAATCCCACCTTGTTGGGGTCAAATTTATAGTCGCAGTCATCGTGCTGGAAGAATCCTGAGGCCTTTTGGTGATTGTCTTGGTTTCATCTTTACTCAATCGTGGTGCTAACATCTACACTGCGGCGAACACGAGCACGTCGACTTTCAGCAACACAGGGCACTTTGGTAGCGGTTCACCCCATCGTAAGTGGGTTACCCTACTCATAACCATTCACCCGACTTGACCTGCCTATAACTGGGGTTATAACACACTTACTAGCTGGGATGAAGCAATTTAAGTTCCTAAACGATCAGACGATCAGACTAGCCACAGGAGTCTTGCAAACATTTTCCATAGCAGGAACAAAAAACTCTGTTTCTGATATTTTCCCTGCAACCACCATGGATATCCATGGACGACATGGTCAATCACCATATTTTTCCCCTTCAAGATGCACCTGTGAAAGATGGTCGAACTTCAAAGGAGTTCCCTTTGGCAGGGATACAGAAAGACCTTGGATGGGGAGGCGACTGGTGTGGTTGATGTCACATGAAAAAAGGGGTCAAAATCATTCAAAATCAATGATCTTTCCACATTTGTCTAAGAATAGGGCATCGTTTTTGCTATAAAACTGCGATGAACGATGGGGGCCCATTCCGGGACGAAGCCAGGGGGAGCATCAAAATAAAAAAGATAAACGCATCAGGGAGGACATGCTTTGACAGCGTTCCAAAAGCTTTCAGTGGCATGTTGGGCAAAGCGTGTGGCAACACGGTATGCCCCGTTCGACGCCAATAGTGGCCGTGCCGGACCATAAAACACGGCTGTTGATATCTGCAACAGAAAGAAGTTTGAAATGCCGGTCTACCTTTTTACGTCATCTTACTTCTTATCACCAGCACGGGGTCTGTTACCCTATGCATTCTGATGTCGTCTGTCAAGATTTTGCAACAATATCATGCGCCCATATTTCTGGGCAAATTATAATATTTCACTAACCTGAATTGTTGGGCCATTTGGGGATGATTTCCCGAATATAAACCATGATTTCCAGTGAGGGAGAACAGTGAGGTCGTATTCAACCACGAACTTCTGGGAGCCCCGGCTGTGGTTGGCCAAAGGTGTATCTGTCAACGTGGACCTTGGGGTCTCAACCATCTGATGACTGCTGGATGGCCACTATAAAAACATACTTGGGTATCCAACTCTGCCAGTAAATGCATCATCGACTTTTATCATTTTAGCCAAGTAGATCCTATTTTAGCCACATATATTCCCAATTTGATAGGCAAAAAACGATTAGCCACATATCCGCCGACCCCGGCCGACCGCAAGGGGGAGCGCGTCAGGGAAGAGAGGTTGTGGACAACAAGAAATACAACAACGGGTCGGGGACCAGCAGCAGCAGCAAAAGCCTCTGCAGCAGCAGGAGGAAAAGGTAGCCAAAATTCATAGCAGCAGCAAGAGGAAAAAGCAACCAAAATCATCATTTTCTATGCGTTTTCGTTAGGCATTTATGGGGTGCAATTTTGGGGTTTCTCCGTCCTTCACTGCCATGGTGTTTTCCCATCCAGCAGCAGCCAGCAGCAGGCAGGAGCAGGCAGCAGCAGGCAGCAGCAGGAGCGGCAAAGTTTCAATTTTATAGTAGGGTTTCAGAAGTGACGTTAGGCCCTTTTTTGGGGTTCCATTGCTACGTTTTTGCTCTTTCGGATGTGTTTCGAAAAGGGTGTCTGGCTGTTTGTTTCTTGCTTTGGAGGCTGTTTGATTGCAGCAGCACCACAGCAGCACCACAGCAGCAGCAGGAGCAGCCACCAGTAGCAGCACCAGCAGCAGGCAGCAACAGGCAGCAAGCAGCTTCTGCCAGCAGCATGCAGCAGCAGGCAGCAGCAGGCAGCAGCAGGCAGCAGCAGGCAGCAGCAGGCAGCAGCCAGCAGCAGCCAGCAGCAGGCAGGAGCAGGCAGGAGCAGGCAGCAGCAGGCAGCAGCAGGCAGCAGGCAGCAGCAGGCAGCGGCAGGCAGCGGCAAAGTTTCAATTTTATAGTAGGGTTTCAGAAGTGACGTTAGGCCCTTTTTGGGGTTCTGCATTCAACGCTGCGGCACGCTTGCGGATGGCAGCTTGGACTGTGGCCACATGACATGCGTTGCAGACCCGTGTGCCATGTTGACCCCGGCCGACGCAAGGGGGAGCGCGCCAGGGAATAAGACATTTTCCGCCGACCATTTGGAAGCTTGCAACAGCAGCAGCAACAGCAGCAGCAGCAGCAGCAGCAGCAGGCAGCAGCAGGCAGCAGTAGGCAGCAGCTTGGAGCTACCAAACAAGAGCTGCAGGAGACAAATAAAGAGATATTTTTTCTAGGCATTCAGAAGGGACGTTAGGCAGTTTTTGTGGGTAAGTTTGAGCACGGTTTCAGCACACAATTAGGTGCTGTTTTGCTGTGGCAAAGGGTTCGTTCTGGAGGGCTGATGCTTGCAGTTTGGAGCCACCAGACAACAGCTGCAGGAGACAAAAAAAGAGAAAAACATTTTTCTAGGAATTCAGAAGGGGCGTTAGGCAGTTTTTGTGGGTAAGTTTGAGCACGGTTTCGGCACGCAATTAGGTGCTGTTTTGCTGTGGCGAAGGGTTCCTTCTGGAAGCCTGATGCTTGCAGCTTGGAGCCACCAAACAACAGCTGCAGGAGACAGAAAAAGAAATTTTTTCTAGGAATTCAGAAGGGGCGTTAGGCAGTTTTTGTGGGTAAGTTTGAGCACGGTTTCGGCACGCAATTAGGTGCTGTTTTGCTGTGGCGAAGAGTCATTTTTGTGGGGAAGTTTGAGCACGGTTTCGGCACGCAATTAGATGCTGTTTTGCTGTGGCGAAGGGCCCCTTCTGGAAGCCTGATGCTTGCAGTTTGGAGCTACCAGACAACAGCTGCAGGAAACTAAAAAACAAAAAAAGATAGATTTTTTCTAGGAATTCACAAGGGGCGTTAGGCAGTTTTTGTGGGTAAGTTTGAGCACGGTTTCGGCACGCAATTAGGTGCTGTTTTGCTGTGGCGAAGGGTTCCTTCTGGAAGCCTGATGCTTGCAGCTTGGAGCCACCAAACAACAGCTGCAGGAGACAGAAAAAGAATTTTGTTCTAGGAATTCAGAAGGGGCGTTAGGCAGTTTTTGTGGGTAAGTTTGAGCACGGTTTCGGCACACAATTAGGTGCTGTTTTGCTGTGGCGAAGGGTCCGTTCTGGAAGCCTGATGCTTGCAGCTTGGAGACACCAAACAACAGCTGCAGGAGACAGAAAAGAGAATTTCTTCTAGGAATTCAGAAGGGACGTTAGGCAGTTTTTGTTGATAAGTTTGAGCACGGTTTCGGCACGCAATTAGGTGCTGTTTTGCTGTGGCGAAGGGTCCGTTCTGGAGGGCTGATGCTTGCAGCTTGGAGCCACCAAACAGCAGCTGCAGGAGACAGAAAAAGAGATTTTTTCTAGGAATTCAGAAGGGACGTTAGGCAGTTTTTGTGGATAAGTTTGAGCACGGTTTCGGCACGCAATTAGGTGCTGCTTTGCTGTGGCGAAGGGTCCGTTCTGGAGGACTGATGCTTGCAGCTTGGCGCCACCAAACAAAAGCTGCAGGAGACAGAAAAAGACAGACATTTTTTCTAGGAATTCAGAAGTGACGTTAGGCAGTTTTTGTGGAATAAGTTTGAGCACGGTTTCGGCACGTAATTAGGTGCTGTTTTGCTGTGGCGAAGGGTTCCTTCTGGAAGCCTGATGCTTGCAGCTTGGAGCCACCAAACAACAGCAGCAGGAAACAAATAAAATAAAAAAGATAGATTTTTTCTAGGAATTCACAAGGGGCGTTAGGCAGTTTTTGTGGGTAAGTTTGAGCACGGTTTCGGCACGCAATTAGGTGCTGTTTTGCTGTGGCGAAGGGTCATTTTTGTGGGTCAGTTTGAGCACAGTTTGAGCACGGTTTCGGCACGCAATTAGATGCTGTTTTGGTGTGGCGAAGGGTCCGTTCTGGAGGCCTGCTGCTTGCAGCCTGAAGCCACCAAACAACAACTGCAAGAGACAGGAAACGAAATTTTTTCTAGGAATTCAGAAGGGGCGTTAGGCAGTTTGCAGGAGACAGAAAAACAGATTTTCTCTAGGAATTCAGAAGGGACGTTAGGCAATTTGTCTGGATAAATTTGAGCACGGTTTCGGCACGCAATTAGGTGCTGTTTTGCTGTGGCGAAGGGTCCGTTCTGGAGGACTGATGCTTGCAGCTTGGCGCCACCAAACAAAAGCTGCAGGAGACAGAAAAAGACAGACATTTTTTCTAGGAATTCAGAAGGGGCGTTAGGCAGTTTTTGTGGATAAGTTTGAGCACGGTTTCGGCACGCAATTAGGTGCTGTTTTGCTGTGGCGAAGGGTTCCTTCT
This sequence comes from Cladocopium goreaui, assembly GCA_947184155.2. NCBI lineage: Eukaryota > Dinophyceae > Suessiales > Symbiodiniaceae > Cladocopium > Cladocopium goreaui. The sequence goes on from CAMXCT020000003.1 coordinate 637,394, forward strand.
GGAAGCCTGATGCTTGCAGCTTGGAGCCACCAAACAACAGCTGCAGGAAACAAAAAAAATAAAAAAGAGAAATTTTTTCTAGGAATTCAGAAGGGGCGTTAGGCAGTTTTTGTGGGTAAGTTTGAGCACGGTTTCGGCACGCAATTAGGTGCTGTTTTGCTGTGGCGAAGGGTCATTTTTGTGGGTCAGTTTGAGCACGGTTTCGGCACGCAATTAGATGCTGTTTTGGTGTGGCGAAGGGTCCGTTCTGGAGGCCTGCTGCTTGCAGCCTGAAGCCACCAAACAACAACTGCAGGAGACAGAAAAAGAAATTTTTTCTAGGAATTCACAAGGGGCGTTAGGCAGTTTTTGTGGATAAGTTTGAGCACGGTTTCGGCACGCAATTAGGTGCTGTTTTGCTGTGGCAAAGGGTTCGTTCTGGAGGGCTGATGATTGCAGCTTGGAGCTACCAGACAACAGCTGCAGGAAACAAAAAAAAACAAAAAAAGATAGATTTTTTCCAGGAATTGAGAAGGGGCGTTAGGCAGTTTTTGTGGATAAGTTTGAGCACGGTTTCGGCACGCAATTAGGTGCTGTTTTGCTGTGGCGAAGGGTTCGTTCTGGAGGGCTGATACTTGCAACTTGCAGCCACCAAACAAGAGCTGCAGGAGACAGAAAAAGATATTTTTTCTAGGAATTCAGAAGGGACGTTAGGCAGTTTTTGTGGATAAGTTTGAGCACGGTTTCGGCACGCAATTAGGTGCTGTTTTGCTGTGGCGAAGGGTCCGTTCTGGAGGACTGATGCTTGCAGCTTGGCGCCACCAAACAAAAGCTGCAGGAGACAGAAAAAGACAGACATTTTTTCTAGGAATTCAGAAGGGACGTTAGGCAGTTTTTGTGGATAAGTTTGAGCACGGTTTCGGCACGCAATTAGGTGCTGTTTTGCTGTGGCGAAGGGTCCGTTCTGGAGGGCTGATGCTTGCAACTTGCAGCCACCAAACAAGAGCTGCAGGATACAGAAAAAGACAGACATTTTTTCTAGGAATTCAGAAGGGACGTTAGGCAGTTTTTGTGGATAAGTTTGAGCACGGTTTCGGCACGAAATTAGGTGCTGTTTTGCTGTGGCGAAGGGTCCATTCTGGAAGCCTGATGCTTGCAGTTTGGAGCCACCAGACAACAGCTGCAGGAAACAAATGAAATAAAAAAGAGATATTTGTTCAAGGAATTCAGAAGGGGTGTTAGGCAGTTTTTGTGGGTAAGTTTGAGCACGGTTTCGGCACGCAATTAGGTGCTGTTTTGCTGTGGCGAAGGATTCCTTCTGGAAGCCTGATGCTTGCAGCTTGGAGCCACCACACAACAGCTGCAGGAGACAGAAAAAGATATTTTTTCTAGGAATTCAGAAGGGGCCGGGCGTTAGGCAGTTTTTGTGGGTAAGTTTGAGCACGGTTTCGGCACGCAATTAGGTGCTGTTTTGCTGTGGCGAAGGGTCCGTTCTGGAGGGCTGATGCTTGCAGCTTGGAGCCACCAAACAGCAGCTGCAGGAGACAGAAAAATATATTTTCTCTAGGAATTCAGAAGGGACGTTAGGCAGTTTGTGGGGATAAGTTTGAGCACGGTTTCGGCACGCAATTAGGTGCTGTTTTGCTGTGGCGAAGGGTCCGTTCTGGAGGGCTGATGCTTGCAACTTGCAGCCACCAAACAAGAGCTGCAGGAGACAGAAAAAAACAGACATTTTTTCTAGGAATTCAGAAGGGACGTTAGGCAGTTTTTGTGGATAAGTTTGAGCACGGTTTCGGCACGCAATTAGGTGCTGTTTAAAATTGCCACAACTTTCAAAGCACACCTAAGTAAGTTTGAGCACGGTTTCGGCACGCAATTAGGTGCTGTTTTGCTGTGGCGAAAGGTCCGATCTGGATGGCTGATGCTTGCAGCTTGGAGCCACCAAACAACAGCTGTAGGAGACAGAAAAAGATATTTTTTCTAGGAATTCAGAAGGGACGTTAAGCAGTTTGTGTGGATAAGTTTGAGCACGGTTTCGGCACGCAATTAGGTGCTGTTTTGCTGTGGCGAAGGGTCCGTTCTGGAGGCCTGATGCTTGCAGCTTGGAGCCACCAAACAAGAGCTGCAGGAGACAGAAAAAGACAAACATTTTTTCTAGGAATTCAGAAGGGACGTTAGGCAGTTTTTGTGGGTAAGTTTGAGCACGGTTTCGGTACGCAATTAGTTTCTATTTTGCTGTGAGGAGGGGTCCGTTCTGGAGGCCTGATGCTTGCAGCTTGGAGCCACCAAACAACAGCTGCAGGAGGCAGAAAAGGATATTATTGCTAGGCTTTCAGAAGGGATGACAGGGAGATTTGTGGCTAAGTGTGACCACGGTTTCGGCACACAATTAGATGCTGTCTTGCTGTGGCGAGGGGACGACAACAACAACAACAACAACAACAACAAAGAAGCAGCAAAGCCGAATACTTTTTCTAGGACTTAAGAAGGGACGTTAGGCACTTTTTCTGGCTAAGTTTGGGCACGGTCTCGGCGGGACGTACATGATTGACGCTAGACATGGCTATGTTTGCCAGCTTTCTTGGCGGCAGGTCTTGCCAGAAGGAGTTTTATGTTTTACTTGTATTCGCCCGGCTGCCTGCGAGGACGAGACGATGGTCCCACATCTAGGGCATGCGTGTTTGTGAGTGCGGCCAGAAACACTGCCAGCATGAACGCGAAACTCATGGCCGCAGGCATGACGGTGATCAACTTGGCCTGTGCGAACGCTGCTGGCTACAGAGATTGCACAGAATGGACATGTGTACTGATAGACTGGCCGTGCTGCAGTTGCCGCGCGTGGTGCGTGGTGCTCAGTCCGCGGCGTGCCATCATGCTTCATTGTATGCGGCGCTGTAGGAAGTTTGATTGGCTGCAGTTGTTGTGCATTTCGCTTTTGGGCAATTGCTTCCCATGTCTCTCGCAAAACCTCAGCACGGCGAATTCTTTTACGCAGCGGTTCCAACCGTGCAACGGTGGCTGTCACTGCACGCTTGCGAAGAACTTTCTGCGCAATTTCTGCGTGACAAGCGTTACATATCTGAGTTCCATCTTCTCCCGAAGGCCGCTTGGCAAGGAAGGTCGAAAATTGTAGCTGTGGCCGCCGTTGGTGACAGGCCGCGCAAGTCCAAAACCCACGCGTTCTTGTTTGGCATTGCAAGCACACTCTTCGATTCGGCTTTCTGCACACTCTTCGATTCGGCTTTCTGGCTGTCCACGCTGCAGTGCAGAAATATTCCTTTGTTTGTTTTCTTTTGCAGGCAAAACAATGCTTGACAGCATCACATGATAAGCAAACGCGGTACATGCTCCACCGGGGGTTTTGATGCTTGCTTGCAAAGTGACATCTGTTTTGGACACCAAGAACCCTAAAGCTGCGATACCAAATCCCTATAATTTGAATAGAATACCTGAACTATTAGTACCGGAAATAATGGATGCTATGCATACTGTGTGTCTTTCTTCGTGTCTACGCCTTGCCATGGCACAACACTGCACCTTGCCACAGACGGGGGGGGTTAATGGGAAGGTTTATTTAATAATTCACGAGCTCAAGACCCAGACTCTGGTTGAAGTCGTCGAGGAACTGCTCAGGGGGGTGAAGGGGTTTGGTGGGTGGGTGTTCTTACTATATCAAAATATCTTGTCAAATATATTGCATTCAAAAATATTAAATATACCTTATGAAATATACATATAAACAAGGGGGGCCTGAAAGTGCGAAGCACTGAAGAATATTTAGGTCAATCTTGTGACCTTGGTAATCCACCGACTATGTCACTTTGTCCGAAGTCTCTGGCCTTCCCCAGCTTCTTCACATTCTTTTCCGGGGTCGGCGGCAGGGGCGGCAGCCCTTAAATATGTGTAAACATATTGTATAGTTGTAGCAAGGTTATTATACACTATCAGATCTGAAACTACTTCCTCACTAGGCACAAACATTACATGATGTTTTCATGCACTAGATCAAACAATTAAGACCAAGTCTTGCTTTAAAAATGCTGGAACAACAGACTCTCTCCATAGCATGCTGGGAGTTGCTATTTCCCAGCGCGTTATATTTTTGAAAATTAAATCAGTTGTTTTACCATTTTTGTTTTTAAACGATGAACGGACCAGCGCAGGGCAAGGTTGATTCCTGCAGTCTACATAGTATTGTACCGGAATCTAGCTAGACCGTCCGGCTAGACCGTCCAGCTAGACCATCCGGCTAGACCGTCCAGCTAGAAAAGGGATGCATGTACTTGAAAATTAGCTTGCAAGACAAGAAGCCATGCATCAATACAAACCAAAAGAAAGCGAAGCAAAACATAGGCGCAAAATGGCCGCAATTGATTCCGCCTCCTTCGGGGTCTACTGGGGTTTTCAGAAAGCAAAACAATATAGCGATGGAGCCGATCGAGCCGATGGAGCCCCGGCCGATGAGGCCGATGGAGCCGATGGAGCTGATGGAGCCGCTGGAGCCGCATGAGGCCGATGAGGCCGATGGAGCCGCTGGAATCGCGAGGAGGCCGATGGAGCCGCTGGAGCCGATGAGGCCGATGCGATGAGGCGGCCCTTCCTTCCCAAAACACCCAGTGCAACATTATTCATGCAGCGGTTGCAATGGGTTTCGCAGCATGACGTCACAAACCGGATGTATCTGCGCACATGGCAACAGAACATGGCAACAATCAGGCAGTACATTGCGACCTGCAACCGCAGATTCCAAAACACCCTAAAACTACGCACGCATGAACAAGCGCCCTTTGCAGAACAGGGAGGAGCAACCGATTCGCGTCCGAAACGACCGCCGCCGCAACCGCCTCCCGCACGAGCTGCCCTTCATCGCCGGGCATCCACTTTACCCGAAAAAAATCGCGCTCCAGCTTCCCCCCGAAAACACACATGCAACATTCACGCAGCCATTACAACGCGTTTTGCAGCATCAGGTGGCAAACCCGCATGTATCCACGCACATAGCGACAGAACATGGCAACAGAACATGGCAAAAATCATGCAATGCAGCCATTACACTGCGATCTTGTTTTGCGATGTACTGTTATACGTGATGTCGTGTTATGTGATGTCTTGTTAACTGAGGTATTGTTATGTGATGTAGTGTTTTGTGATGTAAAGTTATGTGATGCATTGTTGTGTAATGTGTGGCTATGTGATGTATTGTTATGTGATGTATTGTTTTGTGATGTAATTGTTATGTGGTGTAATGTTCTGTAATGTGGTGTTATGTGACGTTGTCTTTTGTGATGTAGTATCCGGCGATATATTGTTATGTGATGGAAAGATATTTGAATAATATTCGTAGCTCGGAAGGTTGCTTCCTCACGCCCTTTGATAAATCTACAATCTACATGTTCTCGAAGGAAGTTTAGAAGTCAAACTTCGGACAGTATGGATAGATGAAAAGCAGAGATGGGAAGAGTCAGAGAAGAGAAGAGCAGAAGAGAGAAGATCAGAGAAGAGAAAGAATCAGAAGAGAGAAGATGCAGGCGCGTGAAAAGGCAAAAAAGATGCGACTCACTGTGTTTTTCCAATGATTCGTGGCTCCGGAGGGTCGAAAAGTAGGCTCGCTAAAACGCGGGTGCGGAGCCATGTGGTCAGATGAGAAATGAAAAGTTGCACGCTGTTGCGGCCCGAAGCACATTTGCAAGTGAAACAGCTCAAAACACCTCACGTTCGGACCACTTTTGGAAGTTGAGCTGAAAAAGTGCACACCGTTGTGGCGAGAAGCATATTTGCAAGTGAAAAAGCTCAAAACAATCTGCTTTCGGAGCGCTTTTGGAAGTTGACATGTCGAAAAAGTGCACGCCGTTGTGGAAGAAAGCACATTTGCAAGTGAAACAGCTCAAAACACCTCACGTTAGGAGCACGTTTGGAAGTTGATATGTCGAAAAAGCGTACAACGTTGCGGCGTGAAGCACATTTGCAACTGAAAAAGCTAAAAAGCACACACGTACGAAACACTTTTGGACGTTCCAATGTCGTTTTGTGTGGCAGGCGCAAGGGATTGTGCACCTTGTCAAAAAAGTGAGTAAGACGTGAGGGTTTTACAGCAGTGTCAAAAGCATTGGCAGGCGTGGGACATTTGAAGAGGATCTGCAAAGAGGCATTTCGTGTGGCAGGCGCAGTACAAGAGACATGTCCATCAGAGATGTCCGGAGGTCAGGGAGCAGATTTCCTGAAAGGGTTGCATTTTGGAGCATCCAATCTTTAGGTTTGCTACAATGATTTTGCGTGACAGGTGCACTTCCTATGACCTGGCCTCACTTTTTCGTGGCAGGCGCAATACTTTACACAGATGTAGGGAAAATCGCAGAAAAGCTTCGTTTTTGAGCTTTCAGCTTCCAAATTTAAAGGAAGTCTCGCAGAATAGCTTCGTTTTCAAGCTTGCAGATAGATAGATAGGTAGATAGATAGATAAACAGATAGAGAGATAGATAGACAGATAGATGGGCAGATAGATGGACAGATAGACAGACAGGCAAACAGGTAGATAGATAGATTGATTGATTGGTTGATTGATAGATAGATAGACAGCTAGATAGAAAGGCAGAATGCGACAAATGGATAGAACGACAAATAGATAGATAGATAGATGGATAGATGGATGGATGGATAGATGGATAGATGCATAGAGGATGGATGGATAGATGGATAGATACGTAGATAGGTAGACAGATTGATTGATTGGTTGATTGATTGATTGATTGATTGATTGACAGATTGATAGGTAGATAGATAGAGACACAGGTAGATAGATACATAGATAGATAGATAGATAGATAGGTAGATAGATTAGATAGATTAGATAGATTGGATAGATTGGATAGATTAGATAGATTAGATAGATTAGATAGATTAGATAGATTAGATAGATTAGATAGATTAGATAGATTAGATAGATTAGATAGATTAGATAGATAGATATATAGATAGATAGATAGATAGACAGACAGACAGATAGATAGATAGATAGGTAGATAGGTAGATAGATAGATAGATAGATAGAGAGAGAGATAGAGAGAGAGAGAGATAGATAGATAGATAGATAGACAGACAGACAGATAGATAGATAGATAGGTAGATAGGTAGATAGATAGATAGATAGAGAGATAGAGAGAGAGAGAGATAGAGAGATAGGTAGATAGATAGATAGATAGATAAATAGATAGATAAATAGATAGATAAATAGATAGACAAATAGATAGATAGATAGATAGACAGATAGATAGATAGACAGACAGATAGATAGATAGATAGCCCGACACTCCAACCACCTTTCGATCCATCAGTGGGTTCGCTCTGCCATCCATGATTCACCACAACCAATTTCTCCTATAGGTTTCCTATCTCTGAAACTTCCGCCACCGCCTTGTGCGGTACTACTGGTATCCATAGTTATAGATATACCGCTGCAATGCCTCCTTTCTGCGACCAAGCTACAGGTGCATATGGGAAACAGAAGCCCGGTGAATAGTATGAACCATGCGCGCCGCAATGCAAGGCACACATGCTCTGGAAATGGTGCTTCGCGCCGGGGATTAATTTTCTGCAGATTTGCCACTTTAAAGGGAATCCCAGGTAATGGCTATATTTATCGGGCTACCTTAAGAACCCATTCCACCCGGCTTACATGTACAAGAAGTGGCACCGCAAAATCGACGCCAAGCGTCAATGGCACGGGCTGACCCCCCCCCCGTCCCTCCATAGGATCAGAATCTTCAATGCTCCTTACAAACCTTCTTTAAAGCCTTTGGAGGTTTCCAGGGGGGGGTCACAGGTTTTTTTCTTTTCTGGTTCTTGTGTTTGATTTCTTCCCCCTCCTCCATGAGTTCAGAATCCTCCAAACTCCTTACAATCCTTATTTGAAGCCTTTCGGAGACTCAACATCTTGATTTGGAACCTTCCGAGGTTTTAATACATTAATTTGAAACCTTCCGAAGAAAAAAACACATCAAGAAAGTTGTGGGAGTTTAGGACCTTTAGTTAAATATGCCTACCCAAAAAACACATAAACTTTGAACATCTATTGCAAACCACTTTCCGCAAATACGTTGGAATGCATGTTCCATGTCTCACTGTATTTCCTAAAACACTGTTAAAAAATGAGGCCCCAACAGGGTACCTTTCTGAAGAACACGCCATCATTTTCAATGTATCTCCCCAACCCCTCGCATCCCCAAAACCTACTGGGCGCTCGAGGGCGGGGTTCCCAGACTTACTTTATCCCAAATCCACATGTGACCAATCAGTATAACCCCAAAGAAAGCTATAAAACCAGCATTTGCAGATGATGTCGCCATGTCTGTTGGTGAAATCCCTTGAACTCTTGATGGTTAAATTCGTCATCCAGAGTTGAATACATCTATCATATGTATTCATGTATGTGAAGCAATGTAATGTAACCTTATGTTATGTAATTTGATGTTATGTAAATATATATATATAAACGTTCCCATAATATGAACATAATAAGCATTGACCACCAGGGGTTTGGGCGCAACATCCCGCCGTGCCAAGGCACCGGTAAAGGATACCACTCGCCCTGAGCACCGCGCATGCCCTTGGGCGGCTTGATGGAGCTGTTCATCTTGGCCTGCGCAGAAGCAAAAAATGAAGCTGGGATGGTTGGAATGCCACCAATTAAAAGTAGACATGGATGTATATAATACGCATTTATATACTTATACCTTTGTGTAATACATGTACATGTACATATACATATACATATATATATATATACATACATATACATATACAGATACATATACATATTATACATATACACATATGTATCTATTTCCATACATATACATATACATTTACATATACATATACATATACATTTACATATACATATACATTTACATATACATTTACATATACATACATATACATATATATATCCATACATATACATATACATTTGCATATACATATACAGTTACATTTACATATACATACATATACACATATATATATCCATACATATACATATACATATACATATAACATAGACAGCGAGAGAGAGAGAGAGAGAGACAGACAGACAGACAGAAGAGACAGAGACAGAGACAGAGACGGAGACGGAGACAGAGACAGACACAGAGACAGAGACAGAGACAGAGACAGACACAGACAGACACAGACAGACACAGACAGACACAGACAGACACAGACAGACACAGACAGACACAGACAGACACAGACAGACACAGACAGGCACAGACAGACACAGACAGACACAGACAGACACAGACAGACACAGACAGACACAGACAGACACAGACAGGACAGGACAGGACAGGACAGGACAGGACAGGACAGGACAGACAGACAGCGAGATGTAGAGATATATATATGTGTGTTCAAGTGTAAATGATATAAACGAATGCAGTACATAATTTGTTTGAGGTGATAATAAATGCACCCATGGCGCTTACTAATTGCATAATTCAGGTTCCCGCTTGTCCTTGGCAAATCTCCCAGCATTACGTTTGTCAAAATGTGTTTGTGTGTGTGTCAACCGGCTTTGATGCCTTTGCCCGTGAGGTTCATGATTGAACTCCCATTTTCCATGGTTCAATCCCCTGCTTTTTGTTCAAAATTCCACCTCCAAGTTGAGCCTTACGAAAGATGTACCTCCGCAGCCGGTGGTTTTTCGCGGGCTCTCTGGAAGAACAGATATACTGGGGCAGCAAATAGGTCAAAACCTGTACGTTTCCACTTGGATCACGTAAAGATATGATTGGTGGGTATAGAACCGGCCTACTCTACATGTCATCATATTATAATTTTGAAGTGATGAAACTCGATGACTATCCACTTGTTCCTCTCCAAATTATATACATACATACATACATATATATATATATCTGTCTGTCTGTCTGTCTGTCTGTCTGCCTGCCTGCCTGCCTGCCTGCCTGCCTGCCTGGCTGGCTGGCTGTCTGTCTGTCTGTCTGTCTGTGTGTATGTATGTATGTATGTATGTATGTATTTATGTATGTATGTATGCATGTATGTATGTATGTATGTATGCGTACAGCATGTATGCATGTATGCATGTATGTATGTTTGTACGTATATATACATATTTCGTTGCATGGCAGTTTTTTGTTGGTTGAAATTCTGCTTTGGTCCTTCCAAGTAAAAAAAGTAGGTATGAAATGAAACCCAAATAGCCAATCCGGCGGACTTTGAATTTGCAGAAATGAGGATTCACGTGATAAAAATGGCTAGTGCAACATTGGGTTGGCAGAAATTGGTTAGTCTTAGGGCTTAGGGACTTGAAGACCTCTCACAGATTGCGAAAAAAAAACGGGTCGCTGGGCAGCAATAAACAGAAACCCGGGTGCCTATTTGACTTGGAGCCTATTTTATGGCGTTTGTAGTGCCTGATGTGTCTTTGAAAGGATGGGATCATCCAAGTATCCAGTTCGGTATGTTTTTCCCCAAAATCATCTCACTCTCCAAAATCGATAAATATACATAGATATGGAAAAAAACACAATTCATACATGATCTTCCTTGGGGAACTTGGGCTTTCCATTAACCATTCTTGGGCGTTATTTAACCATAATTATCCGAGCATTCACAATGTGCGTAACCTCCCACCCACCACACTCGGAACTTTTAAACGAAGCTGCTGTCTTTGACCTATGTCAATTGCATGGGTGCCAAACCCACAGGCCATGTGGGTGTCAAGCAATTGGTGATGGTGTCATATTATTGTCATGGGCCAAACAATGATTTGATTGCATGTCCAGGTATTCAGCCCGCATTCTTGACGAATAGACCAACTCGTCAACGCAACGCGGCTTGGTACTGAACGTGTGGAAGGCTGAGATTCGGTGTTCATGCCAGCCAATCTGGCCTCATTGGGCGGACGCTTCGGACGCTCGCACAGGTTGGTAAGTGGCGCTTCTGCCAGGTACGAAAGCACAGCATCAGACCCCCATCTGCCCAACAACTGAATAGTGATGGCATCCAGGCCAAGCCACGCTAGGGCCGCTAGGGTGCGAGCACCTGTGATGCGGAACGTATGGAAATCAGCCATGCGCCTGACAGGTCCTGAACTTGCTGTCCAGCTTGTCGAGCCGCTTCTCTGATAGTGGCTGTGACTCCATCCTTGGTGCGGAACCTTCCGCCCTCCGAAGGAAACAGAGGCGACTGCACATCAGTTGTGCCCAAATTCGACACCTGCCCTTTCAAGACATGATAAGGGCAAATGGGGTATGTGCCCCAAATGCATTGCCATGATCTCCTCGTGCCCTTTGCCTTCCAATCGACCTTCGAAGCAGGCAAATTCAACGTGACGTCCCGTTCGCCAAAGGTCACATCTTACAATTGAATGCCTTCAATCTCCCGCAGCACGAAGAAGGTTGCACACACAATCAACGGCATGGGGTGCCAAGGAGCTCCATCAGTCACCGGAGCCTTCAAACGAGCTGCAACCTTGTACACTGCAATCAGGTCGAATGGTTCCGATCTGGTCGGGCTAGCGAGGCCCCTGAGCACTGATCTCATACATTTTTGCGAATTTCTCTGCAAAAGATCTGTCCAAGGAAAGCCCGCCATGACGTGCGAGTCCTTGATCCTGGAGATATAGTTTCTAAAGGATCTATACCCACCAGCTTTGAAGGACCGGCGTCTCCTCGCCGTACCACAGGGCAGCTCAGCGGGTGTCGGATCCATGGATGGCAGCTCTACTTCTTGTGGCAGCTTTCTAGGGTATCGTGGCCAACAGCAAACCCCACCCACGAGTGTCACCAGCACGATCACTGCTAGTGCCAAGCCCAGGGGATATCTATAAGTATCTCCCTGGGTTTCCAACGTGGGTGTCTAGACCACCAATGCCCTACTAATCCACCCCCTCCCCTGCCAATTTGACAAGGTCGGAGATTGATGTCAAATTGTGGTTGCACTGCCACTTGAACCAAAAGCGCTTCCCACCCTCCCACCAAACACACAAGCTTCATGTTACATCAGTTACATCCACATACAAGCGGTAAATGTTCCATTCCCTAATGTTTGATCAGTTTGATCCATCCCGATCCCAACACCTTCCCATGTGAGTTCTGGAATGCCCTCACCTTCCATCCCAACATTGCGCGCCCCCTGAAAGGTCAGAAAGTAGTGCCTCGGTGCCATCAGCTGGGTTTGAACAGTTTGAACAACAGACTCATTGGTTTCAGGATACTTTTGCTAGAAACATCTAGAAACTATAAATACTATATGTTGTTCCAAAAAAACAATAAACAAGGTAGACAATCAAATACAATCAAATCATGGTGATGTACCAAGCACAGAGAGGATCTTACCAAATGAACACATTTTTTAAACCATAGCCTTGTAACTGTGTTGACAGCCGAAGCTGCCGCCAATGGACTTTGCCACGATAGCAGTCGAGCCTATGCAACCGAAATATTTGAAATATTTTGTACCAATATAAAGGCCATATGGGCAAAACGTTGAAAAGCCTTGGCCCGCCTTGAAATGCCTTGAAGCAACACAGCATCACAGTTAACATTGGATCCAAAAACCACCGACCATCCCCCTGATGCCGGGCTTCCCGAGCCATGGATTTGAAGGTGATGATTCCCTCTAGTGATGGCCCAATGGATAATCCAAGCCCATCTTTTACACCAAGTATAGTAGCCATCTGTGTCCTCCAAGATTTTATGGCAATCCCCAACAGAGATGATCCCTTGGAGCAAGTGTCCATGCTTCGAAAAAACGATGTATTCAAGGACACTATCCTTTTTGGGGCAAACAACTTCTATAACTTACACATGATGTGTCATTGTGTTCCATACAGACATAACATGTATATATATATACACTGTCCACATGTGATATATGAGATATGTACAGATCATTACTGTCATCTCACCGCCACCCATTGTTTCCCTCGATCTCTCGCCGGGCGTCGGCGGCTGCGAGCGCTTCACCTTGTTCCGCAGCAGCATGTCCGGCGATGGCAGGTGGTGCGCGTGGGTGATGCCCGGCAGCTGCAGCGCCGTGTCATTCCTCGGTGGGCACCAGAACGAATGGAACCGATGGGTGGTTGGATGGTTGGGATTTTAGGTCCTGTTTGATGAGATTTGAGGATCCGTTTGGTGGAATTAGTTTTTTTGGGAAGTGTATTTTTCATGGAGTTCAATTGCAATGTGTATATATATACATATACATGTATTTAAATATATATATATATATGTATATATGTATATGTATATATATATATATATGCAGTGCAGGGGCAAAGGGGGCCGAAGCGTGGGTTTCCGACGTTACGCTGTGACGCTCCCGGGGGCGGGTGGCGCTGCGACGCTGCGACGCTGCGACGCTCCGGGGGGCGGGTGGCGCTGGGACGCTGCGACGCTGCCGTTGGGCCAGTGACGCTGCGACGCTGTTGGCGCTGCGACGCTGCGACGCTGCGACGCGGGAGTGACGCTGCGACGCTGTTGGCGCTGCGACGCTGCGACGCTGCGACGCGGGAGCGACGCTGCGACGCTGTTGGCGCTGCGACGCTTCCTTCTGCAAGAGTGCACACGGCGTTGCGTCGCGGCGCGACACGAAAACCCCCATTGAAGATCGTCAATGAATGTAGAAGTTTATATATAACGGGGCTGAAAGAATTCAACCCTTATTGAAGATCGTCCATGAATGTAGAAGTTTAACGGGGGGCTGGGAGAATTAAACCCTCATTGAAGATCTTCGATGAATGTAGAAGTTTAACGGGGCTGGGAGAATTAAACCCTCATTGAAGATCTTCGATGAATGTAGAAGTTTAACGGGGCTGGGAGAATTAAACCCTCATTGAAGATCGTCCATGAATGTAGAAGTTTGACGGGGCTCGGGAGAATTAAACCCTCATTGAAGATCGTTGAATGTAGAAGTTTAACGGGGCTGGGAGAATTAAACCCTCATTGAAGATCTTCAATGAATGTAGAAGTTTAACGGGGCTGGGAGAATTAAACCCTCATTGAAGATCTTCAATGAATGTAGAAGTTTAACGGGGCTGGGAGAATTAAACCCTCATTGAAGATCGTCGATGAATGTAGAAGTTTAACGGGGCTGGGAGAATTAAACCCTCATTGAAGATCGTCCATGAATGTAGAAGTTTAACGGGGCTGGGAGAATCAAACCCTCATTGAAGATCGTCAATGAATGTAGAAGTTTAACGGGGCTGGGGAGAATTAAACCCTCATTGAAGATCGTCCATGAATGTAGAAGTTAAACTGGGCTGGGAGAATTAAACCCTCGTTCAAGATCGTCAGTGAATGTAGAAGTTTAACGGGGGTGGGGAGAATTAAACCCTCATTGAAGATCGTCAATGAATGTAGAAGTCTAACGGGGCTGGGGAGAATTAAAACCTCATTGAAGATCGTCCATGAATGTAGAAGTTTAACGGGGCTGGGAGAACTAAACCCTCATTGAAGATCTTCGATGAATGTAGAAGTTTGAAGGGGCTGGGAGAATTAAACCCTCATTGAAGATCGTCAATGAATGTAGAAGTCTAACGGGGCTGGGGAGAATAAAAACCTCATTGAAGATCGTCCATGAATGTAGAAGTTTAACGGGGCTGGGGAGAATTAAACTCTCATGGAAGATCGTCAATGAATGTAGAAGTTTAACGGGGCTCGGGAGAATTAAACCCTCATTGAAGATCGTCCATGAATGTAGAAGTTTAACGGGGCTGGGAGAATTAAACCCTCGTTGAAGATCGTCAGTGAATGTAGAAGTTTAACGGGGGTGGGGAGAATTAAACCCTCATTGAAGATCGTCAATGAATGTAGAAGTCTAACGGGGCTGGGGAGAATTAAAACCTCATTGAAGATCTTCGATGAATGTAGAAGTTTAACGGGGCTGGGAGAATTAAACCCTCATTGAAGATCGTCAATGAATGTAGAAGTTTAACGGGGCTGGGAGAATTAAACCCTCATTGAAGATCTTCAATGAATGTAGAAGTTTAACGGGGCTGGGAGAATTAAACCCTCGTTCAAGATCGTCAGTGAATGTAGAAGTTTAACGGGGCTGGGAGAATTAAACCCTCATTGAAGATCGTCCATGAATGTAGAAGTTTAACGGGGCTGGGAGAATCAAACCCTCATTGAAGATCGTCAATGAATGTAGAAGTTTAACGGGGCTGGGGAGAATTAAACCCTCATTGAAGATCTTCAATGAATGTAGAAGTTTAACGGGGCTGGGGAGAATTGAACCCTCATTGACGATCTTCAATGAATGCAGAAGTTTAACGGGGCTGGGAGAATTAAACCCTCATTGAAGATCTTCGATGAATGCAGAAGTTTAACGGGGCTGGTAGAATTAATCCCTCATTGAAGATCGTCAATGAGTGTAGAAGTTTAACGGGGGTGGGGAGAATTAAACCCTCATTGAAGATCTTCAATGAATGTAGAAGTTTAACGGGGCTGGGAGAGTTAAACCCTCATTGAAGATCTTCGATGAATGTAGAAGTTTGAAGGGGCTGGGAGAATTAAACCCTCATTGAAGACCTTCAATGAATGTAGAAGTTTAACGGGGCTGGGAGAATTAAACCCTCATTGAAGATCGTCAATGAATGTAGAAGTTTAACGAGGCTGGGAGAATTAAACCCTCATTGAAGATCGTCAATGAATGTAGAAGTTTAACGGGGCTGGGAGAATTAAACCCTCATTGAAGATCTTCGATGAATGTAGAAGTTTGAAGGGGCTGGGAGAATTAAACCCTCATTGAAGATCTTCAATGAATGTAGAAGTTTAACGGGCCGAGGTAGTGTTCAGAGGGGGTCGCTGGCTTGATCTTCGAAGATGCAACATATATTCAAAGGGGGTGGCGGGGCTGATGTCTCAAGGTGCAACGTATTGTTCAGAGGGGGTTGGGGAGTTGATGTCTTGTGATGGTGAAGATGCAACATAGTGTTCAAAGGGGGTTCCAGGGCTACTGTCTCAGCTTGTCCGGTGGCTTCTCGGCTTCTCGGCTTGTCCGGTGGCTTCTCGGCTTCTCGGCTTCTCGGCTTCTCGGCTTGCCCGGCGGCTTCTCGGCTTCGCGGCTTCTCGGCTTCTCGGCTTCTCGGCTTGCCCGGCGGCTCCTCGGCTTCGCGGCTTCTCGGCTTCTCGGCTTGCCCGGTGGCTTCTCGGCTTCTCGGCTTCTCGGCTTCTTGGCTTCTCGGCTTGTGCCGGGCTTCTCGGCTTCTCGGCTTCTCGGCTTCTCGGCTTCTCGGCTTCTCGGCTTGTGTCGTACTTCGCGGCTTCTCGGCTTCTCGGCTTCTCGGCTTGTGTCGGGCTTCTCGGCTTCTCGGCTTCTGGTCGCATTTCTGGGGCCCCTTTTGCCCGTGCTTTGTACTTATGTATGTATATATATATATATGTATATGTATTTATATATATATATGTATATTATATTATATATGTATATACATATATATATATATGTATAAGTATAAGTATATGTATATGTATATGTATATGTATATATATACACATACATATACATATAGATATATATATATATATACACATATGTACATATAGATATATATATATACATATGTATATCTATATACATGATTATATATATATATATGATTATATATATGGATGTGTGTGAATTTGTGTTGATGTTCATCTGTACAGCTCATTTTCGAGGGTTAGATGGCTTTGGCCGCCACAATTGGGGCACCTACAGACGATGTCCGAGCAATCTGAGCTGCCCCAGAAAGTGAGGGGAGACTGCTACCCGAACAGCAAATGGCACTTCAAAGCAGCCTTTTTTGGGAAACCATACCAGAACATGCGGCTTAAGCTTTGAAGACCCGAAGACCCTCCAGCAAAAATGACCCGAAGACCTCAACTCCTCCAAACCTCCAACTGCCTCCCCCGGCCACCAGGACATGTTCCAATGGTTTGACCGTTTGACCCCCCCATTGTTGGTCGGTACCTTTGCCCATCCCAAAAAGAGGGCTCCTCCCAGAGAAATATCGAAAAGCAAGTCACGATCAAATCCAAATATAAATGATTGGAACCCGATATTTGAGGCTGATTTGAATAGATTATTCGACCTGGGTTTTCTGGAGGCGTGTTTACAACTAGACCAAAGGATCACAATGGTTTATCCCCTCTAAGATCATGTAAGGCATGGTTCATGTAGTATCATGTAGTACAAATTATATCATGAACATAGCTCATACAGTAAAGGCAAGTTCAAATAATCATAACCTCATAGGTATTTCCGGTATTTCAATGTTGGTTGGCTGATTGAACCTCCCATTGCTGCTCCGTAACCTGGCATTTTTCTGGGTGAAGGTCCTGGTGGGTGTTTGCTTTTTGGCACCACAACTCAAATCCTCATTTTCTCCTAATAAAATCGCTATTGTTGGGGTGATATAAATGAAACCACCCACTCTTTGCGAGTGAAATCCTCCATTCTGGTGTGTTAAGATCCAATACATTGCCCATTAAACCCTATGTTTGGATGGTTAAACCGTATTTTTGATGGCTAAACCCTAGTTTTGATCATTAAACCACCATGTTTTGCTGATTAACGCATGAAATCAACCATGTGTTGTGGCTCACAGCCCATGTTTCCACCCAGACGCCGTACGTTCCACCAGCGCAAATCGCTGCTCGAGAACATCATGTCGCGCCTCTCCAGCAGCTGCAGCAACTTGTGGCAGATTTTGTGCGTGATGTCCTCGCACTGGAAATGGTGACTTGCTTTATCCCTACCCCCCTAAACTATGCATTGGGGGATAAAAGGGAGAAAGGATTATTCATTTTGCATTTGTATGTTTTTATAATTCTTTATATATACATTTCATTTGCAACGTACGTACGTATGTATCTATATCTATATCTATGTCTATGTCTATATCTATGTGTCTATGTATATCTATGTATATCTATGTATATCTATGTATGTCTATGTGTGTCTATGTATGTCTATGTATATCCATGTATATCTATGTATATCTATGCATATCTATGTATATCTATGCATATGTGTGTGTATGTATGTGTATCTATGTGTATCTATGTGTATGTCTGTGTATGTCTGTTTATGTGTCTGTATTTGTACGTATGTGTATGTATCTGTATGTATCTGTATGTATCTGTATGTATTTGTATTTATGTGTACGTATATGTATGTGTATATATAGATATATGTATATGTATATATGTATATGTATATATATGTGTGTATATGTATGTATATGTTTGTATATGTATGTATATGTTTGTATATGTGTGTATATGTATGTATATGTATGTGTATGTATGTGTATGCATGTGTATGTATGTGTATGTATGTGTATGTATGTGTATGTATGTGAATGTATATGTGAATGTATATGTGAATGTGTATGTGTGTGAGTATGTGTATGTGTATGTGTATATGTATGCATGTATGCATGCATGGATGTATGTATATATTTATGTATATATTTATGTAGGCATGCATATGAATATGCTATACATATACATATACATATACATATACAGATACATATACATTCACATATACATATACATGTACATGTGCATGTACATGCACATATTTTTATATACATATACATTTTTATATACATATACATATACATATACATATACATATACATATACATATACATTTACATACAGATTCATCTGCATGTGTATGAAGAGATTCCTCATTCTTGTTCGGGTTTGTTTCTTCAGCTTCGAAACATCCACATTCGTGTTCTTTCCAATCCTTATTCTTTTTTGGTAATATAATCATGTTGGTTGGCTAGTATCTCCGCTTTGCTGGTTTGTTTCTTGATTTCCCCACCTCATTTAATCAGCTGGGCAACTTATCATAGTTCAACGCTAGAAATGTTTGCAATGATTCCCACAATCCTCACCATCATTTCTGGGGCTTGGCCGACTCGCCAATGTGGTAAACCAAAAAAAAAACATACCCCATTTACTTAATGGAAGAAACCTTTAAGGGATACCATAAAACCCCCAAGAGCAGGTTGCCTAACGGATTCGGCTTACCAGATTATCATGGTTTCTTACAGTGTTGACCTATCTCCAGATCACTTGTTGACCAAGATCATGTTTTTACAGAACCAAACGTCACCAACTTAAAAAAGAATTAAAGTCTATTTTTAGATGTTAAATGTTCGAATCGACTCTTTGCCACCACAAAAATAAGCTAAATCATCATGGTTCACTATTTTTTGTTGGTGAATTTCCCCAATGTTCTTCCAAATTCCATGGTTTTTTCTGGATACCCAACCCCTCTGCTTCGACCCTTCGACCCCGACCTTGGTGCAATCGGGCCCTGCCAAGCGATTGATTTGCAGGATTGCATCACAGTCCTGGCTCGGCACTCCAAGGCAGGTATGAATTTGCAGTTTTTATGCATTAAGAAATGGAGATGTCACCAGCAAAAATGGTGTTTCAAGCAGGAAAAATCGAGATTTCACCAGCAAAAAATGGCAGTTCAAGCGGCGAAAATGAAGATTTTAGAAAAAAAAAAAAAGGATTTGACCATGAGTTATATTAATCATTAATCTTACCCAGAGTATCCCTGGGTTTCGGCAAGCCCAAGTCTTTTCAACAATCCCCATACTCTGGCGGTCATAGCAGATGTAGGGCCGTTCAGGCGTGCGCGGCGGTAAGAGAAGAATCCGCTCGATGGGTCCACAGCATACCTGGAGGTCCAGGGGCAAGGCTGATGGTGGAAGGCTCGGAAGGACTCCCAGGAAGCGGCAAGGACCCAACAAGCAATACAAAGACATTTGCATCAGATACCAAATTTACGTACATATATGAGTTTGAAGTGATTAGATGATGAGATCATTCACAGCAAATCTCAATATCCGGGGACCAAGCGCCCCCCCACG